>OY978218.1:21243697-21686719 GCA_963854785.1 Vaccinium vitis-idaea | reverse complement strand
TAGAAAATTTGTCTATAGAGGCCCGATCTAGTCCCGGGAGTCCCGGATCCGGGACTCCCGGACTAGATCGGGCCTCTATAGACAAAATTTTCTAGTAAGGACCTCCGGTAAGAAAAATCTAATTTTTTCATGTTAAAAAATTATTTTTGGGAGAGATCTGAGCCGTTTTGCGAAAAATTGTTTGGATCAACCCCTTCCCGGTATTTTTTTTTTGAAGGTTTTTTGCGTGGACCCTTGAAAACACCTTCTGAACACATTGGACGGTTCGGATCGTCAAAAAATTGCTCGAATCACGGAGGTCCGGAAGTCCGGATAGGAAATGGAACCTATATATATAGTCCGGATCTCATCTGGGACTCCACCTTCCCGATATTTTTTTGAAAATCCGATCCGTCCAATGTGTTCAGAAGGTGATTTCAAGGGTCCACGCGGAAAATCTTCAAAAAACAATTTGCAACACAAAAAAAACACCCCAAAGGCTCCAGTCAGGGATCCCTGACTGGAACCGTGGGGTATATATATATATATATATATTAGGAAGCTGGTCTCCTAAGGGATCCCGCATACAAAATTTGGTGCGGGATCCCTTAGGAGACCGCCATCCTATATATATATATTATATATATATATATATATATATAGGAAAAAGATCTGATAAGGGCTCCCTTAAGAAATTTGTGCGGGAAGAAGCCGTGCGCCGTTGAATCGCCTCACGATCTGAACGGCTGAGATTTAAAAATACAAACGCGGGTCAACCGGCCGGGTCAATTAGACACGCGGGTCAGGGATCCGGGTTTAACCCCCCATCCGGATCCCTCCCCTCCCATTCACGGTATTCGACACAGAGAGAAGAGAGAGAGAGAGAGAGAGGGAGAAGGCGATTTCAAAACCACATCGCGTAATCGATCGACGAAGAACCCAAACCAGTCCAGATCTTCACGAAAATCGAAGGTATTCACCTCTTGTCTCTCTTCTCTCGTTCGAATGTCATCGTTTTCGGCATATTTATGTTCGATTTTTTTATTTTTTAGGGCTTCCACGAACCCAAATCGAAAAAGGAGATACTTCTTCAGGTTCCTCTCTCTCTCTCTCTCTCTCTCTCTCTCTCGATCACCTCAATCTAGGGTTTCCAGAAACATTTTTTTTGAACTCCATTTGTGTTTGAGCTTTTAGGGTTTATGTTGTACTGTATGTATTCGTAGAACTTTTTTTTTTTTTTTTGGGTAAATAAGCGTGAAAATAAAAGGGGCTAAACGAATATACAGCCTACAAGGGGCATACCCCAGGAGGACAAAGCAAAACAAAGAAAGAAAGCAAGAAAAGTAAAATGGAAATGAGGGAGGCCAAGTGGCTACATTTAGGGAAGGGAAGAGTGTTTCCCTTTCATCTACAAGATGAGGGAGAAACACCCGTTTGAGGATTACAATAACAAAAGCTTAACTTAGACTAATACAACATGAACTTAAACTAATACACTATAAGTTGTGGATTTCTCGGTCTGATGATACACGGCTTGATGAGTCGATGCTTGATGATGCTCGCCTTATGATGCACGGTCTGAAGCAGCATTTTGCCTTGTACTTGGGCCTTGAACATGGAACTTGAATTCGTGCAACCATTGAACATGGAACATGGATATGCATTTTATCGGCTTGTAATGGGCAAGCACTCTTGGGAGGAAGCCCCCTCCCCAAGGGGATCACACATGCCTAGGGACAACCCCCCTAGGCTAGGTTAGAAAACATGGGATTTTTTAAAATTTTTGGCAACACCTTGTCTAAAAATGCAGCAGCCCAGAATCAAAAAATGACTCATAATCAACAACAGTAGATACTAGCAGCACTGCCCAATGTCATAGAAGAATTATGGTAGGACACGAGTAAAGTAAGCATCACTGTCCAGGTATGACATACACGGTACAAGGCAACTAGCACTAGAGCAACAAACAGCTAAGAGAGCAAATCTGGTACATAGAAATCGGTACAGCAGCAGTAAAGTACAGATGTGCAATCGGTACAGCAGCAGTACTGTGCAATCGGTACATAGACAAGTACATATGCAGCAGCAGTACAGTGCTTGCGGCCCAGAAATTCAGAGTGCAGAGCACTAACATTTGAACAATGCTAGCACAATACTTCAATAAACTCAGAATAACAGTAAACAGCAGTGGACTGGGCCTGTTTAGCAGTGGCTGAGTAACCAAATGGCAGTCACAGAGTAGTGTAATAACTGGGTTCATTGCACGAGCAACACCTCAGCAGTATACTGTACATGGACACAGCACTGCCCACAGTACACTGCTCACGGTTTGATCTTTAGGGACAAACCCCCAAGGATCAAACCGAGGTGCAATATTAATTTTTTCAAACTTGAGTTTATCAAAGAATGCCCTTTTAGAGCATCTCGAATTGGGAGAGTCAAATCCCTTGTGCAAGAAGAAAAAGCAAGAAGAGGAAGAATTGTGGACAGGTTTTCGGAAGCATGAACTGCCCCCTTTACCTTACAACTGAACGTACTTAAACATGTAATGATACTACAAATGGGCAGCAATTATGATTTTAACAATAACCCATTGATTAAAACAACAAAATTTAATTTACTCAAGTGTCCATTTTCACATCAAGGTAGTGTAGTTTTTTGCAGATACAATTTACTCAACTATACGAGATGTATGGTTGGGGTGAGGCCCAAAAAATGCCCCGGTAATCCTGTAAACTCATTTCTGTAGACTCATTTTGCTTCTCTGTCAAATGGGGTAGGATACTGTGAATTCGATTGTAACGGACATGCTTCAATGGCCCCACAGGATGGTTATTCCGATTGGTGGTATACCTGTGGATTTCATGTTCTTTCATTGTTTTATTTTTTGTTTGCCTTATAACCTGTATTTTCTTGTTTGGAGTTACTGGGGAAATTAGGAACGTTAGGCTTTTCCTATGTTATAAGAAGAACTACTCTTAAGCTTTTCCCCTACTCATATATGATGTATGTCTGTTTATGATATCTTTCCTTTATGAAACAAAAAGGTTCAATTGAACTTCAATTGATGATAATGCTTGGATATTCTCTTTGTTCTTGCAGATCATGTTTGTACCAGATAGGCAAGACCTCCATTGGCTACTAGGTTCTTTTGGTCAAATGAAATGGAATTGGTGGACATCAAAATCGGGCACTCAGAGTCACTTTTAAGGCTGCTTTCTTTGCCTGTTCGATGACTTTTGCTGCTCTGGCTGGAAATTTTGATGGGAAGGTCATTTGTGCTAAAGGCTAAATTTGGAAGCTCAATCTGTGGTTCCAGTGCACAAGCTGAAGCAGCACGAGTAGCAGCTCTCTGGCTCATGAAGAAGGTGAAAGACCGACGAGAGGGGGATTCCCATATGGTGGTGAATGCATGATCAAAATGCATAAGCAATGGTGCCTGTTGTACCCATGACCATAGAGGATCGAACTCGGGTGGCCCATGACCTCTCAGCACCTCTGGCCGAGAACAAATTAGTTTCCTGAATCGTCCGATCATGAGTGGAATGTTAAATTATGTAGGCTCAGGAATGTACTGTAAAAGTTTCATCGAATACTTTTGCTCGTGTACGATGATTTTTTGTTTCAATGACGTACATACCATCAGTATAGTTAAATTTACGCATTTCACTTCCTATCAGTATAGTTAATACTTTCAAATGCTCCGTTAGGAAAAAAATGATGATATTTGCTGGACTAGCATTGACAAGCTAAATTGGATCCCAACAATAAGAGTGACAAGAAACTAATCAACTGATTTCCAATGAGGAGAAACAAGATCCAAGTCCAAATGCAGTTCTACCAAATTTGATTCAAGCAGGAGAATAGTTCCAAGAAACAAGGTTACAAAGAAGAAGCAAGGTTACAAAGAATCAACCTCTTTCTTCCACTAGCAGAGGCCAATGAACAATTGGATCCCCATATCAATTGTCAGTACGTTCTAGTACTTCACAAGACCATAAAAATCTACCTACACTGTTATAACATCATAAAATACAAAGTGAACTATTTGTTGCTGCTCGACGGATAATGTAGGTTTCTTTCTACTGCAACCCTGTTGCTGCAGTTGATGTGCAGATTGCTTTGGTACAGTTCGGTTTACAATGACGGCACCAGAAATATCATCCCATATGATCATCAGCTAATTTATCATTGACTGGTGCTTGCTTTCTCTAAGCTTGCCATGTAAGATAACCACAAGAAGCACCTATTCCTATCAAAATGTAAAGTGTGACTTTACTAAACAAGCAAGAAAAGCCCTTCATTATTATTAGTAAAGCCCTGAAATTGAAATCAAACTCCAGTTGCACCTTGAATGATACATTTTGACAACCTTAATAATAGAAAGGGGAAAATGAGCTCAAGTAAGCTATCTTACTAATAATAATGAAGCCCCCAATCATTAGGTTGTTGTGGCGTTGTAATACCTTCTATTATCATTATCTTGAAATAGCAGAAAAAATGAATTGTGGTCCAAGTGATAAAGCAAAAGAAAATAATTGTGGTCACTCATGCGGGTGTGAAAATAAAAGAAATGATTCTGTTCAATCCCAACCGTGTTTGGATTGTATTTTGATGAGCAATTTCCCTACGAATCAGATAGATCGACCAGAACTTTTGTCAAACAAAAACCCAGAAATTGATTGTGGTTGAAAACCCTAAAAACCCAGAAATCGATTTAGCTACAATCCATGCTATTTCTGAAAACCCAGAGAGAGAGAGAGAGAGAGAGAGAGAGAGAGAGAGAGAGAGAGAGAGAGAGAGAGAGAGAGAGAGCCTTCGAGATCGACCTCTCCTTGCTCGATTTCTGTTCGTGGAAACCCTAAAAATTCAAAAATCGATTTCAAAAAACAAGATCGAAAACGAAGAGAGAAGAACGAGATAGAGGGAGGGAAGAGAGAGAAGAGGGAGATACCTTCGATTTCGTCGGAATTGCTTTGTCAATCGATCGATGGGGGTCTGGTTTTTGAAATCGCCTTTTTCCTCTCTCTCTCTCTCTTCTCTCGGTGAAGACAACGTCAAATGAGGGGGAAGGGATCCGGATGGGGAATAAACCCGGATTCTGACCCACGAACAAGTGTTTGACCCGCCGGTTGACCCGCATGTGGGATTTTAAAATCTCAGCCGTTGATGGCCTGTGCGCTATCCAACGGCCGAAAACGTTTTTCCCGCACAAAATTTGTGAGGGAACCCTCACTAGAAATGTTTTATATATATATATATAGGTTCTCCTTCTAATTAAGGATCCCTGAAAGCTAAGAGGTTCAAATGAATGCATACAGTTTTCGACAATGGATGAAAATAAAAGTTTCTTAATAATTCAAATGAATGCATACAGTTTTCCATCATGCACCACACAACCTCCAAACAAGGAAGACAGAAAAATACTTGTAACCCCATTCGTTGTCATACAAAGAAACCAAATTCACGAAAGAGTCATTCAAAGCCATCCAGCGTTGGCATCAAAGATGCTCGACCTGAAAGTTCAATAAGCGAATTAAACCTCATCACAAGGCAACAAGTTTACATTGGGCAAACGTGATCATTGGTACCGTTAAGAAGCTAGAAAATCAACCCTACGATCAAAGGGCATATCAGTCATACTCTACCAAGTGGGGATATAAGCAACATTTCTTGATTAGTCACAATCTAAAAAAGACCATGAACACAACAAAACAAGACCACAACTTTCTGTTTCTTACCTGCTGTCATTCACAAAGTCAGTGGAGACCACATTACCTTCAGTGTAACCCAAGATTCCCTTTGAGCTTGCCCTCAGACTCACGCCTGTCCAAAACCCACAATGGATAAATGTCAGCAAAATAGATCATTTAGGAGGCTTTTGTTTTTTGAGCAGTTACCAAAAAATAATCTTTATGCTTTAAAAGAAAACTACGAACGTTTATAGCAATCTTGAGTGTATTGAACTTCCTATAGAGATTAACCTCACCGAAGCTCCAACTCCAGGAGCGATTTCTTGGTGTGCTCCAAATCCAGGAGCGATTTCTTGGTGTGCTTTCCTCTTCAACCGGGTCGCTTCTTTCCTATAAACGTAAGCCAATGCAAAATACCACCTTCATAACCATATCCTCCTTACTCAAGTGTTGACTACATTTTCCCCAAAGAATAAATCCAAAAATGAAGCACCTGAAACTTCATCAATTTTGATAGATAGCTTATGGGACATTGCGAGTAGTGTAGTTTTGACTTCCTCATTGCTATCCGCTGCTTGGACCTGTTTGACTCTTCTCTTAGTAGATTGAATTTCAGAGATCTTCAAAAACTGGGTTTAACTCCTAAGCATGCTCTTCAACAGATGAACTCTTAGTCTCCCCTTTCAACGCATCTGTTTTACTGCGCTTAGTTTTCGTTCCAGATAATTGCCGATCATCTAGCACCAGATAACCCTTCCCTGCACATACAGGAAAACTTAACCATCGCAATGAACTTATGAACAATAATTTAGTACTTCTATAGCAGCCAAGAAGAAAAGCACCGAGAACTCAGTGTTAGGGTAGCAATCAAACTGAAACTAACCAACATTGACAGCAATATAGATCAAAAATAAATAGTCAACAGAATACCTCCTACTTTACTGTTTAGGAAACCCCTTTTCGCGGCGACCCCAACACTCCTGCAAATTTAAGAACCTCAATCAACTACAAACACCCATTACACGTACATGAGACTTACGTATTGAGAAGCACAATCTTCGAAACTTAATAAATATCCTGAACAGGGACCTTACAAAAGGAAGTCAGAAGTTTCAAGAATTAAAAAAGAGCTACTGATTCACACATTTAACATTCTCATTTCAACAGACCTAGATGATCCAGTAGTATCATGTACTTAGCATTAGTTGTAGAGGTCTTTGATTATTTAGCTCATCTCAGACCATTTGGCTTGCTACATCAGATAATTCAAACCACGTAGATCTAATGTAGTAATCATCAACTACATGGTTTTAATTTGTACTAAATGGAAAAACTGTATAAACTGCTGAAACCAATTGTACAGCCGCCTAAGACAGTATCATGTTTCTAATAGAGAGTTAAGAAATAAATAACCAAAAGGCATAGCGTCGGTACTAACTTTAAGAGCTTATTAAGGCAGAACCAAGATCTTATCCCAAGCTGTGAAGGTTTCAATATTTGCACGTGTATGCATGAGAGAGAGAGAGAGAGAGAGAGAGAGAGAGAGAGAGAGACCTGCACAATATTTGCCCCTTCTCGGAGGAAATGGGAACAAACCATAATTTTCGCAGGAAAGGTGATTCAAATTGAACAAAAGAATCCATCATTTTGTGCATGCTTCCATTTGCTTGATCCCTGACCTTGCCACACCTGCAATACATAGACCGGCTATAAATAACATCTTGCAGTAACTCCGCAAACTTAAAGGGTTCATGTCAAACTAATCAACTCATAAACTTCCTACAATTCCAAAGAGGATAGTTTTCAAGTTTAGAGCCTTAACAAAGTACATTTTATTTCTATGTCCGTCTTCTTGTAAAGAGGGCAAATCACTCTCTTGAGGTGTTATGCTGGATTTCATCACATGTGTAAACCATTTAAACAAGCTTCCCCAATCCCATCTAATAAATTTAGTTACTTCTTAGTTCTTAACAACTCTTCTTGTGCCCAGCAGAGAAAATAGACTTCCAGGTAATACAAATTCATACATATCTACTACTAAGGACGATGCAAACTGGTTATCCGCTATTGTTACCTAGGGGTAGGATATAATGCTTTTGGGAGCCACTAAGCAAGTTGTGTGAGAGTAAAAAGAATCCACAGCATACTGCCCAAGAACTTCAAAACAGCTCCTGTGTGTATGGGGTGATTCAAATGCCTGGCATGGTAAAAGAACCAAAGTATCACACAAATAAAACAAAACTGAAACAAATGGCGGCATGATGTGTAATCAAATAAATCTGAGAGTGAATCAGGAAAAAATTCATTAAAGCCAAAAGCTCTAAATTGCAATATATAGCTTGACCAGAATTATAATTGAACAATCAAAAAATGATTCCAAATTACATATAAAACCAGAACTGAACATTTGAAAATGAACAAACGGCTTATTAAATCATGAAAGGCTACAGGCCCAAAGAACAATTTGAAAAATTACAGATTACAAAGAACAATTTACAATGGGCCAAAAGCTCATTAAATGAGAATGTTAAACGAAGGGGAGCAAAGAACTAACTACCTTATCAATATTAACAACTGGGGCATACTGCCATCTCCATTGTTTCAACAAGAAAAGAGAAAATCTCTTTCCGAGATTCCTCAGCTCCATACTTCTCAGACTGCAAAAACAAAGATCAATTCAATTCTCGTCATGAAGGGTGGTACGATGTCAAATGCATTTGGCAGACAGCTAAAATACAAATCCTGTATTTGGCATTAAGTTTTAGATGAAATTAGGTTCATAACTGGAGGTTAATATGCACCCTCTAGGATTTCCATATGAAACTAAAATTGTGCATTCTTGGCCAAGTATCTTAGAAAACAATCATTTCCTCCTCCCGTGTGACCATCACTATTCTCGGAATCCTGAGAATCACTATTGTCCTGAGGAGTACACTGAGATGATATACTTGCATAATAGTTTGCCATGGGCTGAGGTAATTTGTATTCCGAGTATAGTACCAATATCATATCATTCTTTCATATTTGAACAGGTCAGGTCTGTAAAGCGAAGTCCCACATCGCCTGGGTACCAAAGTAATATGAAATACATAACCGTGAGGGCACCCTCACTTCATGATGTAGCTTTGGGGGTTGAGTTCTACTCAAGACCGTGTAATATGGAATCAGAGCTGGATACCAAATATGGGTAGGGTGCGTCTCTCTCCTGCACGCGGCAGGTGCTGCCGACTGAGCTTGTTGCACGTGAGGGAGGGTGTGAAGCGAAGTCTCACATCGCCTAAGTACCAAAGTAATATAAAATACATAACAATGAGGGCACCCTCACTTCATGAGCTAGCTTTTGGGGTTGAGTTCTACCCGAGCCCGTGGAACAAGGTCATGCTATTTAACAATTGCAAAACAAATGTGTTTTACATAAAACACACAGTAATACATCTTGAAAACATGTATAACAAACACATTAAGCTTATACAGACAAACTATTACCTCCTTTAGCCATAATGAAACATACTTGGAACTGGTGTAATTGAGTTTGGCATTCTATTCTCTACTGCCGAAGAACCACAATGCAATCTGTTATCATATATCAATGCATTTGATAGTTCCATAATGCCTGCACACATACGGTACTGCATTTTCCATACGTAGATGTTTAGCCTATTAGCTCAACTACAAACTAGAAGGGAAAAAAAGTGAACCAAGAAATAAGACACACCTGGCTTTGAAATGCTGAAATTGCCTGGGGATGAGCTTCTGAAAGCCCGCAAAACAAGCTTACACCCATTCCATTCTCTAAAGCCTCTGTGCTCTAAGATAAGCGGAACAAAACATTATATTGAAATCCTAAGTGACTGCTAGACTATTTAACTAAACTACAATAACATGAAGAAAATATGCAACCTGGACAAGTGGTGGTAACTGATAATGATCTCCAACAAGGACAAACTTGGACGCATACATCAAGGGGCCCAGGGATACCTGATAAGAATATTCATTCATCACTACGTGAAACTAAACAATTCTTAGCTTAATTCGTACAAAAGGCTAAGGTCAAACTGCATCTTCTATGTTGATTCATAACAATTGGATGATAAACAGATGGATATATAAACCAGTTTCAAGGGAAATAATACATACATCTGTACAGCAGCAAACACAAAAAAGTGTACACATGTTGGTTTACCTGTGCATAAGGAAATATTATTGGAATCATAACTTTCCATAGAATCCAAGGCTCTTCAACATGCAAAAACTCCAGTCCTTTTTTATCAGCACCATATCTTTGCATTGAAAACTATTAAATGGTACAGGTAGACTAAAAACTAGGCAATAGTTTCAAGTTTTCCTCGTTACATGCAGACCTTACACAGGCTACACAGTAACGATGAAATTTCGGAGACTTGGAGCTCCTTGATTCTTCTTTTACAACATGCTCGAAACACCAAAAACTACAGCTAGGAGGATGAAATGTGTTAACATGAACTAATAAGTGGTGCGATCAATAAAACCTACTTCCAAATTCGAATGAGCTAAATTACATTAGAATGACATGCTATGCTATCTCATTGAGAATGAAAAATCATAAAATACCAAGAGAATTACTGCTCAGTGCTCACTGTTAACGACAAACTTTTGAAAAAAATAAACACGTGGAAAATCTAACTGAATATGGGAATAACTTACTTCAATAGTTTGACTTGTAATGGACATCACTTGATCCATTACCCATAATCCAAACACCAATTAAATTTCTCATTTTGTAGAGTTCGAAAGATCCTCTTCAACAATACTACATTTCTCAACAAACACAAAAGCTTCCAGCAAAAAGCTTCTTCAACACTTTAAAAAATAAGAAACAATGAATAGTCCACTGAGTGAAGCCCACACAGGATACACATTATAATGACAATGGAAATGCCACCTAACTGGTTGCACAGAAAGCACAACCCTCATAGAACCAACAGCTTCCTAGATGACTATTTTTAAGGCCCAAGAAAACCCCATCTCCAGGAAGCCATGCCATATGACATAATTACCAGCCAGCAATAATGTGCACTTCTCATTAAAAAAATAGCTTTAGAGAACTTTGATCACCAGCCAGCAAAAATACTCACATAGCTTTCACTGAAATACAAATGAGCACATCCTTCATACAACCTTAAACCACCAAGTGCAAGGACCTCCACTTATAGACTCTCGGAATCCCAACTAGTAACTAAGTCCATCATAATTGTGCAACAGCAATGATGAGCACTACTCATTGAAAAAGTAGCATTTGAGAATACTACAGCATACTGCTTTCATAAATTGAGGAAGACACGTAGCCAAGACTTAAACAAAGACATACAGGGAGTGTTATTTGTTCGGCTTCATCCATGATGCATACATCAAATCTCTTGTTGACAAGCAAAGGACTGGCTATCCCCAAACAAGTAACTGCTACAACTTTGGTCTGGTCCAGCCTGACCTAAATTTCTTCAGTACCATGTAAGTCCATCGCTATCAAAATATCATATTGAAAAGAAATCAAGACTGGAATAAAAAAGCTCATATAAACAAAATCGAAAAGGAGACCATTGGTTGATCGTAACATGCAACCTGAAAAGCAATAAAATAAAATAAAGTAAATAGGCATATCGATAGATTGGATTTTGGGATAACATTCAACTACCAGGCATAGCCGTGTGTATTTTTGGGAAAACATTTACCTACCAGACTGTCCAGGCATAGCCTTGTGTGTTTGTAAACTGCGTCTGTGTGCAACATGTGGTATTCAATCTGGGGATGTGTAGGCCAATTCAAATCTGTGCATAGATGCCCACTAGGTTTTAATAGATTCATCCTAAATTATTCATGTGGATGCACAGTCCGCGCACATGGAAAAAGGAAAAAAGATGCGGTGAGATTCATTACCTCAGTTAGTCTAACCTTCTTCAGTCCCCCCATTAGATCCACAATCAACACTAGGAAGTTTTGAATCCTGCAAATTTTAATGAACAGTAAGCCTCTGAATTTCATGAGGCATGACATCAACACAGCTAAAGTGTGCATAGTGAAATGAATGTCAGGGCCATGCAATCTTCACACAAGGTACAAACTTATATAGTGCACACCTGTTCCATTGCAAACTTGTTTGTGTAGACTTTAGAGTTCATTTTTTGACATGATTGATCTTAACGATATACACACAAGTGTCTACTCAAAGTTATTCGGCATCTTATGTATACAAGAGGTTCCCTTAATGCCTTGATCTTTAATATTTTTTATTTATTTGAAAAAATGATGTTCCTAGATCCAGGTACCAGGCATCAAACAAAGCCGAAAATGGAAATACAAGTATCCTTCTGAGAAGAGGAACAATCTCATCCATCCCCAAAGTAACAAACCTTTAGCTCAGTGAGAATAGATACGTTGGTATTCAAAATTGGTTCATGTGATAGTTGTTATGGTGAATGCTTTGAAAACACATTAAGGTCACCTGTAGTCATTTCAAAGAATTCTATTGCCATGTAAAATGTACTTCTTGTTGCATATACTGTTTGATAGCTAAATATTTGCACCTTAAGCTTCCAGGACAGTGAGTAAACTAACATGGTAAGAAATACGAATGAAGTAAGTCTCAATTCAAGCTTCTTGGCGTGTGCTGCCTGGTTGCAAGAGGTCTTGGGTTCAAGTCCTCTATTGGCATTTGTCCCCCATTTGCATCCTGTTTCTCCCCTTCGTATTCTATTCTGCTCTCTCTCTCTCTCTCTCTCTCTCTCTCTCTCTCTCTCTCTCTCTCTCTCTCAAAATTTGTCTCCACGTGCAAGACGGGGTTGCACAGGAGGGAGGGTGTTAGATAGCTTGATATACATTGTTGTGCCCATTTCCTAACATCTTAAACTTTTGGGAGAGCTGGTAACTTTACACTTCCTCCCATCCTATTGTTGGAGCATCCTGTGTGGCTCAGTATTTGCTTTCATGTCATAATCTATGCGCATGCAAGCTGGGGCCAACCATGTTAGATCGCATGATGAACATTGTTGGGCGCATTTTCTAATAGCTAAGCTCAATGTACACATTGTTCAGTTAAACAATTTCCTAGAGGACACAACAGTCTATTTTGCTGCCCATGCGACATTTGCTCAAAGCAAAAGTGTCCCAAAACTGATAGTGTTACTGTTACCATCCCTCAAAACCATTTTAGAAACGTGTATGGACATGTCTATTAGAAGCCAAGATCAGCGCACCTGAGTTTCTCAGAAGAGGAGTATCCAATTCAACATTCTTGGAATTCTCTCAATCAACATTTTGTGCATTTCGTATTCAGTCACTGCCATGTCCACCAAAGGTCGAAGTCAGAAGTTGCATACAATAGGATAAGTGTTTTACAGTCTACTATTCCATCTGTATTGGAAAGCAAAAATAATAATATGGCTTATGGAAGAGGCAGAGAGCATGGCTTCAAAACTCTAATGTAAGATAGAACTGATGAAGGTGCCAGTGAGAAATGAAAATAACAGAAAATTGATATTCTTATAAATCAACTGATAACTATGCAAAGGTGAGAGACGAAAAGTTACGTACAATGTTATTCCATCAAAAAGATTAATTACAATGAAAAGATAAACGGCTTATATAGAGAAAAGCCTACCTAACCCTAATTAACGTAAATACTAAACTACCCTTGACAAGATTAGAAAATAACAAATAAGGTTGCTGCCTATATTTATTCACAGCCCCCCTCAAACTCATGATGCGAACCCGGATAGCATCAAGAGTTTGCCAAGGAGAAACCGAAAACGAGCAGTGGTGTGCGTCTTTGTGAAGAAGTCTGCCAACTGAAGAGTAGAGGAGACAAACGGGAGAGTGACGGTACCAGACTGAAGATGATGCCGGACAAAGTGACAATCAATTTCGATGTGCTTCGTACGTTCATGAAACACCGAGTTATGAGCAATCTGAATGGCACTTTTATTATCACAATAAAGAGGCCTAGAAGAAGAGAGAGAAACATCCATGTCAGATAAAAGCCAGCGGAGCCAAACAACTTCCAAGGTGGCATGGGCCATGGCACGGTATTCAGCCTCCGCAGTAGAACGGGCAATGACAGATTGTTTCTTGCTTTTCCAGGAAACAAGAGAATCACCCAAAAACACACAATAGCCAGAGGTAGACTTACGGTCAGAGGGATCACCGGCCCAATCAGCATCAGCATACGCCCGAAGGGTCAGGTCGGAAGAAGAGGAGAGATGCAAACACTGAAACATCGTACCACGAATATAGCGCAGGATCCAAAGCAAGGCAGCCCAATGCGTAGAACGGGGAGCACAAACAAATTGACTGATAACATGCACAGCGTAAGAAATATCAGGCCGAGTAACAGTAAGATAAACTAAACAACCAACCAGTTCACGATAGGCAGTAGGATCATCAAGAGGTACCCCATCTGAAGCAGAGAACTTAGCATGTAACTCAATAGGAGTATCAACCCGTTTATCATCAGTAAGTTGAGCACGATGAAGAATATCGGTGACATACTAACCTCTATGCCAAGAAAATAGCGAAGAGGACCTAAGTCTTTCATCACGGGTTCTGAATCAATAGCAGTAGAATCAGAACCCGTGATAATCATATCGTCGACATAGAGCAAGAGAAGAACCAACCCTTGAGAAGTGCGGCGAATAAAAAGAGCAGATTCATGAGCGCTAGGTTGAAAACCAATCTGTAAAACCACATCATGAAAGCGAGAATACCAAGCCCGAGGGGATTGTTTAAGACCATACAAAGCACGGCAGAGACGGCAAACAAGACCAGGAGTGTGAGAGAATCCTGGAGGAGGACGCATATATACTTCCTCAGAGAGATAACCATTGAGGAATGCATTTTTAACATCCAATTGAAAGAGAGGCCATTGAGAGACAGCGGCAACAGAGATCAACATGCGAACCGATGTCATTTTGGCAACAGGTGCAAAGGTTTCCTCATAATCAATACCATATTCCTGTGAAAAGCCCTTGGCAACCAAGCGGGCTTTGTAGCGTTCTAAAGAACTGTCAAAATGAGTCTTGACTTTAAAGACCCATTTGCAGCCAATAACATTTTTACCATCGGGAAGAGGAACCAAATCCCAAGTGTGAGTACTATCAAGAGCAGTGAGCTCATCATGCATCGCAGTTACCCAGTTTGGATCATTACAAGCTTCTTTGTAGGACCGAGGTTCAAAATAGGTATGGAAGCGAGATAAGAAAGAGCAATACGAAGAAGAGAAGCAAGTGTGAGTAAAACCAAGTCTTACCGAAGGGCGACGATCACGTGAAGGATACCGGCGTGCAGGCGAATCAGAGTCTTCCGAAGCAGATGGAGGGTGAGGAGTTGGATGAGCACGACGAACATAGTGGTGGGGAAAAGGAGGAATAGGGTGAGAAGACACTGGAGGAACATTGTAGACATCTGACAGGTCGAGAGTACGGACACACTCCTCTACAAGGACTTCCAAGGGGAAGGGATCAATATGCACAAGATCCTCTTTGGCAACAGGGACTTGACGAGGTGGAAGGGAGAAGTATGGCAATTGCTCAAGAAAAGTAACGTGGCGAGACACATGCAATTTTTGAGTGACAGGATCATAACAACGATATCCCTTTTGTTGAATGCCATAACCTACGAATACGCATAAGACACATCGAGTACTTAGCTTTGTCCGGTCCTTCTTAGGAAGAAGACGAAACAAGTGGAGCCAAATACACGAAGAAGGGAGTAGTTGGGAATTGTGCCATAAAGTCTTTCATAGGGAGTGGAACCAGACAACAGAGGGGTAGGCATCCGATTAAGGAGATAGGCCGCTGTAAGTACAGCTTCTCCCCAAAACACGGCGGGCACAGAAGAAGATAGAAGAAGAGACCGGGCAGTGTTAAGGAGATGACGATGCTTGCGTTCAGCACGACCGTTCTGAGACGGAGTGTCAGTACAAGCGGATTGGTGAATAGTCCCGTGTGTGGTTAAAAATTCAGTGAATTCACCCAAAGAGTATTCGCCGCCAAGATCAGAGCGAAGAATTTTGATTTCTGTAGAAAACTGGGTATGAACCATGGAATGAAAAGTGCGATAAGCTTGGTAAAAATCAGATTTATGTGTCAATAAGTAAACCCATGTGAATCTAGTAAAATCATCAACAAATGACACATAGTACAGTGAACCACTTTCGGTTGCTATAGGGGAAGGTCCCCACAAGTCAGTATGAACAAGCTCAAATGGAGAAGTAGAAACATAAGTGCTTTTATTAAAAGGTAACGCAGACATTTTTGCAAATTTACAACCACTGCATTCAGAAATATCACTAATAGAAGTGTTCCCTAAATAACCAGATTTAACTAAAACTTTTAAACGTTCACTAGATAAGTGCCCGAGTCTAGAATGCCAAAGATAAAAAGGAGAGGACTGCTGATCTAATCTAAAAGAAGACATGACAGTGGTTGTAGACTCAATGGGAACATGGAGCTCCTCCAACACATAGAGATCACCAACCCTACGCCCGATCCCAATCTGCTTCTTGGACATCCGATCCTGCACAATACAACCAGAAGAAGAGAACACAACGTCAAAACCAGAATCAGATAATTGACTTATGGAAAGAAGACTAAGGGATAACTGGGGAACATAAAACACGTTAGGTATAGAGAGACAAAGAGGTGGTGGGGAGAATAGAACCAATAGAGACAACATGCATAGGGGATCCATTTGCAGTGGAAATACTAATGGGGGAAGTGGGAGAGACACAATGACTGAGTAATGACAAAACAGGGGTCATATGATGGGAACATCCAGAATCAAAAATCCATGTGATGGGTGAGATACCTGTGCGAAAGGAACCAAGCAAACCTGACGGGGTGGTGGTAGCTTGTGAATGATATGGCTGGGTAGCTAAAGATGCCTGATACTGCTGAAACTGATCAAACAACGGAGAAGGAGGGACCCCATCAGGGGTAGCAAAGGCCGCTGGTGGACGAGAGACCTGCTGATACTGCTGTGATGGCCGATAGGATTGCTGATACTGTTGTGATGGCCGAGAGGATTGCTGAGACTGCTGGGGTGGCCGAGAGGAGGAGGTTGACTTAGATCGAGAACTGTGACTCGTCATCTGTAATAATTTGGGACAAGAGTGCTTCCAATGTCCTTTCTGACGATAGAAACTGCACTCATCTGTAGCAACACGAGGCTTAGGCTTGCCTATAACCTGTATCAAGTGAGCAGCAGGAGTAGGCAACAGAGGGCCATTAGACTGTGAAGCAACAAATACTGTCGGAGAAGAAGATGCATTAGAGGCCACCCTGAGCCTAGTTTCCTCAGCAATAAGTTCACGAACTGCACCGTCAACAGTGGGGTGGGGAGAGCGATGAAGCATAGCCCCACGTAGAGGCTCGAATTGGTCACGAAGAGCCATAAGGAACTGGACCAGACGACGCCTCTCACGATACTCTATAAGGGCAGGGGAGTGCAATTCTTCGGGTTCCATTAAGGTTAACTTATCCCAATACTGTGTCATCTCATTGTAAAAGTCCTGAATAGATTTACCATGTTGCTTGGCATCGCGAATGGAGCTCTCAAGTTCATACTCCTTCGCAAAATCTGAATGGAGATACATGCCCCACAAATAATCCCAAACTTCCTTTGCCGTATCATACTTAGAAAAATTAATACCAATGGTGGGTTCCACAGAATTATGAAACCACGTTAGAACCTTCGCATTCTCCAGTTCCCATTTTGCAAAGGCCGTGACATACTCTGCATGATTGGGTGCATCTGACTTCACCACAGTAGGTTGGCCAATAGACCCTGTTACATATCCCCACATGTCTTTTCCAACAATAAAATTTTTCATAACCTTTGACCAATAGGAGTAGTTAACACCATTTAAGCGTACACTGATAGCATTAAAGGCTTTGTCGTCTGTCATAATGATAAAATAGACCGAGCTGTCCTGAACTAATGGAAACAGATAGATCTTCCAAATAGGTCTGATAATGAAAATCAACAGAGATGCGTAAAAAACTTCTCGAACAGTGCTATCAACAGATTGAAGCTTAAAATACCTTAGAAAATTACAGTCGAGTGGAAACAGAGAAGACCCAATATGCGTTGGGGGAAAAGGAAGTCAAAACCCTCACTGTAACAGCGTTGAGGATGGCCGGAAAATGATCGGAAAATGCCTAGCGGTGGTGGTCGTCGGTGGTCAGAAAGTACTCAACAGTGGTCGTTTGTGGTCGCTTGTAACAGATCTAAACAGTGTGAAGCCAGAAAGCAGCGAAAACTGCATGTCAATGCTTCACGGTGGTCGTTGGTGGCCGGAAAGTGCTTGACGGTGGTCGTCGGTGGATGGATATGACTCGCCGGTGGTCGCCGGCGTGTGGGTAGCAGTTGATGAAGGTTGTGGAAGGCGAGTGCTATCTGTTGAACTCGTCTGGAGAATACGTGAGAGAGAGAAGAGAATCAACTGAAGAAAGAAGATGTCGACTGAAGAAAGAAGATGGGGGGGAAGCTATCGACTGGAGAGGATAAACTATGAGATGCGATTCAGCCCCAAGGAGAGGGCTCTAATACCATGATAACTATGCAAAGGTGAGAGACGAAAAGTTACGTACAATGTTATTCCATCAAAAAGATTAATTACAATGAAAAGATAAACGGCTTATATAGAGAAAAGCCTACCTAACCCTAATTAACGTAAATACTAAACTACCCTTAACAAGATTAGAAAATAACAAATAAGGCTGCTGCCTATATTTATTCACACACCTCCGCATGCATACAAGCTCTCAATATTTTTCTGGAGCACCATTCATGCATATTCCTCCAAGAACTCTTTTGTTAGATCTTCCCTCGTTAATCCAGCCTGGATATTCATTCAAAGTGTACATAGGGAACACCGAAACAAATGTAAAATACCAGTGAAACTTAGAACAAACTTTGAAATTATAAAACCTGAAAAAGCAAGGTGCCACTCAATGCTGCAACTGGAAAAACTTCAACAGGAAAGAACATAAAAGAATGAGGCTATGTTATCTAACATACGAGTTTGACTGCAAATTTCAAGGAAGCCCTTCCATAAACAAAAGAAGTCAAGAGACTTGGCCATCAGGATCAAGGTAGTCCAACAGCTTACATACATGGAAGACCTTGCAAGAGCAAGTAGTTGTAAAGTTCTGTACTTTACATGTCATGTGAGACGACAGTTCAGACAACTAGGGGTAGAAACTAAAAATCAGTAAATTCAAATGTCATTTTTTCCCGAAAGCTAAACTTTTAGGACTTCTCTGTCATAATTTTGATAGGCAGCTTCCAAGGTGCCTAAGTAATCAGTTGGGAACTTTTAGATTTCAACGACGCCAAAGATGCTTGCCTAATCCACTCAGTTGAGCACCAAACAGCCTGTGACTAGCCGACAAGCATTTTTTTCCATGTTAAGAGAAATAGGGAGTCTTTTTTGCAAAACACATGGCAATAGGTGGACTTTCTAGATGATAAAATTTAAATACATACCAATCTTAAATAGGTTGAACTAAACCCCAATAGGCATGATTTGCATTTTCTTTATAAATAAGATGAACACAACCAAAATGAGGATGTGTGGTATGACTAGAAGAGATAGGATTATAAATGAAAATGTTAGGTAAGTTGGCAACAATTGAAGGGGTACCACCAACTAAAAGAACATAGGCTAAGATGGTTTAGTCACAGACAATCGAGACTAGTAGGCAATAGGTAACAAGAAAAGTAAGTTTATTGATTAAAGGCAATGCTGGGGGGAGGGGAAGGGATGTTGTTATTAGAAAAAGACACATTAGTAAGTTAGTGAATTATATGGCCCTTAACAGAACAGAATGGCCAAAAAGAATTCACTCATCCGAACCCAATTGATTGAGACACAAGGCTTAGTTTGGTTTGTTTAAGGGACAGTATTGTTTGATTACTCAATTAACACTAGTTGATGATGAATGTAAACAAAATTCATGCACGTCAAAATACAGGATACATGTTGCTAAGGTTGATTACGATAGACAAATGATTATTTAAACCACCATTTTTCCATAAATTAGCTCTAGCTTTTGAGCATAGATCACATCATGTAACCAAAATTGAATCCAATCATCCCCTGCGTGTCTCTTAAATTGTTCAAGATTGGGAAGATTTAATGTGGAAAAATAGAACTAACCAAAACAATTTAGAGGAAGTCAGCAAAAAAATGAACAGACAAGAAACTTTCAATTTATTTAGTTTTCTGGGCAATTGCCAAGGCCATTGCCTTTCAGGTCACCTATCTGTTTTGACAGCTATTATTACTATCAAATGTAATTTCTTATTCTACAAGGATCAAATGTAAAGCTCTGCCTTTGATGGAAACCACAAAGACCTCTTTTCTCTTTTCCTTGATTGGAAAACCTCAGTTATCATTTAACAGCAACACCATGCTAAAGTGGTAACAACAATGCAAAAAAAAATAAAAAATTTGTGGCACTTAGAAACTTGACTCTGAACATTACTAAACTACCCATACTCAAACTTGATATAAAATCACTTGAATGGAATGGTAGATAACAACCAACGTCATCTCAAGTTGATTAGTCAGTGAAACTTTTACACCTACGGTTGAAGGAAAATAAAACTAAGTACGTACCACTCATCCAACAAATGGACAACCCGCTCTTCTCCACTTTGCTCATTCAATAAGCAAAGAACCTGAAAGGCAATAGCTCACTGACTAGCAATATGGCTCAGTATTCAACCTTCGCAAAGACATTTAAAAAAAAAAACCTCACAAGGGCATTGGGAACCAGATGAATTAACAGTCCCACGTTTCTCAGAAACCTGCAGCAACATAGTATAGTACAATAAGTACGTAAGGTACGGCATGTCTACTTCCAAGTACCAACGTAAGGATGAAGGTTTAAAATATGGAAGCATACCTCCAATACAAGACAATGAAGATCGGAGATTTCCATCTTGACATTTCGCGGCAGATTAGTAACCAAGCTATTCACAACAGGATGAACTTCAACAGATTTCTCACCACTATTTCTAGCCTAAACTTCAGCTAAGTGTGTCTCCGCACCTTTACATACGGACTCGTCAACTGAAAGTACACCTTCCACTTGATCTAAGAGCTTGAGCAATGCCTAAGAGAATTGACAAGAAAATTTAAGAAAAAACTGGTGTACTTCAATATGGAAGAGTCCATTTAACATAAGGTGGCATTCCTCAACTGTCATGCTAACATCTTCCATAAAAGTCCGGATTTAGAGTAATCCATTATTCTAGTCGAAAAGAACTCAGACATGATAGAGCAGGTGAATGGCCATACCCAACTAAGCTTAGAACAGGAATTTTACCCAACCAAGTTTCCATACCTCTAACCAGACAGAAGTTGTTTCACTTCCCGTGAATAAGTACTGGCCATTAAAAATTGTATCTCCTGTCTTACTGCCTGCAGAAATCTAATTTAACTTTAGATGTGATGTCAGACTCAGTTGAGATAGTAATCGATGCCGTAAAAACACAAGTTTTACAGAGCTTTTACATAGAGAAAATTCAATTCAGTTCTTGTGGTAGACGAGCAAGTAACATCCATTTCGAAGTGTAAATATCACATTCTTTGGTTGTTCTAACTCCTGATCAAAACAAAGAGGCCACTTCGAATCTGTTGCCCATAAGTTTTGGTGGTCTATCTAAGTTATGAAATACCACCAAGAATTTGCAGTACAGCTTAATGAATTCAAGTTTAGATGATTGACTTGTGTTAAAAAGAATCTGCTTTTGGGGAAATTGGATGCTCAGTTTTACTGACAACTTGCAACTCTAGAACAAGTGTGTCCAGCATAACCTGTTTGGCAGAAAAAGGGAAGAAGATAATAATCTCACACACCTTGATCTTATGAGATGAGAAACCAACAAGTATATCTAGAGAGTAAAGCTACTTGGAAACTATACTCAAAATTAGCAAAACAGGCGAGTAGCTTCGTAATGAACATGGAAACATAAAAACAACTGAAACCTCTCATATAATACAGAACTAGTAGTATCGAAACAAAAATGAATTAATAGGCGAACACCATAGAAAGGATGAATGTAAGGCAAAGAAGCTTACTGCACAGAGCTTCTTCGTACTCTTGATAGCAACCTTCAGATTATTCAATGTCTCCCGGTGAAATTCAGTTTCACCCCATGAAAAATCACACCTTGCCACTAAAAGATTAGGGGAAACGGGTTAAACCAGGGAAAATAAATAATGAATTCAACCTACAATATTGAACCTACTCTATTTTTGCCTGCCATGAAAATTTACAAAACAAAAGCTGGCAAAAATTAAAAATAGGTTTGATGTGGTTTTTTTCAATGTTAAAAACTGACATCAATAAGCAGGGTGATACCCATTAATAGTCCTAGTTTTGGCCCATTAATAGTCCTAGTTTTGGTCTTTGCAGCAAGATACCTGATATTGGACCTACTATAAATTCCTCCTCCTTTCACATATTTAGCACATTGGTCTGAGGGACAAAAAAAAGCATTACCGAATGTGTAGAAGCCTAAAAAGAAATTTAAAAATTAAGAAATAAAAATCAGACTAAGGGGCCAAGGGGAAAAAACCAGAATTACATCTAAACATTGTATCATGAATCAGGCACTTTTTGGGACTCCTCTTGGATCATAAGAAAAATCTTTAAATTAAGATCATTGTGGGGAAGCTTCTGACAAAACATGAAAAGTGAGGCCTGGAAGTTTAATCTTCTTTTGGTTGGCAACTTAACTTTCTTGTGGTAGGATAGATTGTGTCCACATAAGCCTTCAGAAAAATTTAAGTTACTCGGGCTTGCAGACAAACAGCTTAATCCTACGCCGCTTCAGATTCCCAACGTAATCAACAATGGAAGTTCAATCGGAATATAAAGCTACTTAAAGCTTTAAACTACTTAAGGCTTTGGACTACCACTTGGATCTTGGGAGGATCATTGCACATAATCGATTACTTGCAAATGTTAGAACACAATACTCATCATATTGCATTAACGGGTCAGTCGGCCAAAAAGAACAAACTATGGAAATGTCCAGTTATATTTTCTCCAATATAAAGCAGTAAGACCTCATTTAAGTATTTCTTCATCTAACCTTGGTCGTATAACTCGATAGCACGTGATTTGAATTGTTCAAACTGAGAAAGCTCTATGTTGAGAGGGATTGGATTCATGGACGGCTCTGGCTTTGTAGTTGAACCACCTACAGCAAAATTTGTTCCATGTCTGAAATTTGCTCCCATTACATCCAGATATGTACTCAAGTATGCAAATCCCAACTTCTCAGCTGCAGATATTAAAAAACAAGTCAACCCTCGTAGTGTATCTAAAAGCTATGAGATTTTCTCTTCTGGAAAACCTCTAATAAAAAATAAAAAATAAAAATAAAAATAAAAATAAAAAAACAGTGAGCTTTGGCCCCACAATGAAATTCTCGGTAAAGGCATGTCTGCATCATTTGTGCCCACAATACTTATTCATTTTGGAGGGAAAGTGGGTTAGCAATGAAAACACATGGTGGATATTGAGGCATACAGCTGCCCAGATGGGAGATGACGCATGGGAGGCTGTCTCTTAGGCCCCACTTCTCTGCTCAACCGAAATGGTTGAAAATTACTTCCAGTGCTTCGCGTGCAGTGCACACTAATTTTGTCATGCTTATAATTTTGTCTTAAAACATTCCCTATACCAGCGGGTTGTGCTGGATTTCAAATTCCCCCCGGCGGTTGTGACGGGGGTACGCAATTTTTTCTTTTCTTTTCTTTATTTTGTTTTGTCCTCCCTAGGGTATGCCCCTTGTAGGCTGTACATTCGCTTAACCCCTTTTAATTTCAAGCTAAATTACCCACACAAAAAACCTCTAATAAGATACATAGTGCATGAAGGATTTTTTTTATCTTGTGCATCAAGCATTTAAGACAACAAATTTCAAATTGCTAAAATAGAACTCAAGCTAGCGCATGTGAAAGGGTCTACGGCGGAGTCGCTAAGGGTATTTCTGGACTTAAGATGTAATCACAGAGCAGTATTTGGATATAACAGCGAGCGTGCAGACTGAGTTTATAGAGAAGGCATGCCTCCTAAGCCTGATGTTTCTCTAGTAAATCAGGAGTCTTTGCAGGCTTTCTCTTAGTGTTGTCTTTGAGTCTAAGCATCCACTCTAATCGCATTTCTTTTCCCAAGCAAGGAAAACCTACATTGTGAATGGAAAATTACTGGAAAAGTATGTACAAGTTAATTCAAGTTTTTTTTTGACGTATTTCTAGCTTCATCTTCCAAGCAAGTATTTTGACATGTGAAACAGAAACAAGAAAAACCTACATTATGAATGGAAAATTACTGGAAAAGTACGTAGCACTTGATTCAAGTTTTTCTTTGACGTATTTCTAGCTTCATCTTCCAAGGAATCGCCCTGTCTTTTTCCCGATTCCCACATTGCTTTTCGTCACGATCAGAGCTGCTTCGACTTCCATTTTCAGTAGAGTATGATGAATCCTCATCCGGCCAATACCACTTCTTTTTCTTTCTAGATCCTTTCCCTAGTGTCCTTTCATATTCTTTTTCTTTCTGGATCATTTACCTATTCTTTTAGATTAGTATATAACAACCAATGATCAACTTAAACAAAATACATTAAAATGACCAAAAGCGTCCTTTTTTCCACTTATTAAGCTGCAATAGTTCTGGAGAGTACAGGAAAATCGGCACAAAAGGACAAACCAAACGCATATACTCTATTATCCAGTCAAGAAAAACCTAATTAGGGTAACAATGTGAATCATTCTGATCAAGTTTGCTGCAATTGGGAATTATATGTTCACATATAATCAATATTTTGGTGCAAAACGGGTTAAAAATAACAGAAAAGATAAAAGTCAAGACACAAGTATTGCGAATATGTGCCTTTGGCTTTGTCTCATGCGTGCCAACTAAGTGTAAAATTTCCTTCATTTTCAGAACAGATGAACCCATAAGAACTGCTAAAGCAACCAAGGAATCCCATCTAAACTGAAGCAAAAACAATATAGGTACTGTATAAGCAAAAAAAATAAGACCAAACCTGAACCTTCCATATTTTCCTCTATCTTTCCTCTGCATCGAAAATGAAATACACCTGATGAGCGAGATGACGTGAGCACATTTCTCATGCTCATTTGACCTTCTCATCGATCAATACTGCATTTTGTTTTTCAGCTCCTAGATGGACAGTGAACCTTAAATTAGGAAAACAAAGGCAATGCTCACATTAATAGAAAGACATCAGTGGTTTGTCATGCTCTAATCCTTGTAACTTGTAAGCTTAGGAATGGCAAGCCCAACAATGCAAAAAAAAAAAACTGAAAAAAGTAGCATCAGCAACGTGAAGAGAAAGACGAGGAGGAGGAAATAAAGGTTGGTGAATATTTCATGCCGTTGAAAGACTATCCGGAAGATGAAGTTCGAAAGGCAAGGCTACTGGTTTCAAGCCTTCTCAAATATGCTGAAGAAGTGGAAGATGTAATCTCTGAATACAGGCAATAAATTGTTTTGTGTGATTGACCTCATATTTTCCAACCAAAACAGCTTTTGAGGTGCCATTTTCTGATGATTGATCCCCACTAATCTTATTAAATATATTACAGGCGTAGCATTAGGTTCATATCAACTGTATATCTAGCTTATATGCGAGTACGTTTAATTCTTGTTGAAGCTATACTGGGTTCGTATCAACTGCCATATCTAGTTTTTATGAAAGTAATTTGCTGCTTCATAAATTTTGCATCCTTTTCCTTTAAGTTTATGTAAACTATCTTGAATGTAAGCAGAGTTATGGCAAATTCATAGCTAAAATAAAGCTCCTGTCACAAGGACTACCTTTGAAATGCAGGTTATGCCCATCTTCATCATGAATAGTTGCAACATCCCATAGTGTTTTCTTTCTATGTCATCTCTGCTGCTCTGCATGGGTCAAAATTTGATGGTTATGATGATTGTTTCACTGGTCTGCAGAAAATTGAGGAAGCTGGTGAGAGGGGTGAACTAACTTGTTCTCATGGTCATATGGAATCGCCTTTGTCACGCCCTCGATTTTCAAGTAATCAAAGTAAGCATTTCTAAATAAAGACAAATATGTGATTTCCACATATTCACTCCCAACCTCTCTCAATGCAACCTTCCCAATTCATTGGCCAACGAAAATTTAAATGGGCCCCCATGCCCCGTGGGAAAATGAGATTTAAAAATTATTACATTCATCTGAATTTAAGAGAGAGCTTTATAGCTAGTTACAAACTTATCAACCAAAAAAAAAGATATGAAGAGTTCAGGTGATGATCAAACTGGTCATTTCTTATATGCTTTCAAAGATGCAGTACACTCCATGCATTCCAACTCATGCTCCTATACTAGTAGTACCTGAAGATAGAAGGGGTGAGCATTCACTTCGCTCAGTAGAGGTTCCTTCTCACCGAAACAAATGTAAAATACCAGTGAAACTTAGAACAAACTTTGAAATTATAAAACCTGAAAAATCTGATGCAGCAAGGTGCCAGTCAATGCTGCAACTGATTGCTCGCTGCATTTTAGCCTCTCATCTAAGACCGTTCGCCTAGGGCAACTGAAACTAGAAGCAACCTGGAGATTCCATTTTGTTGTGAACAACGAGTGGGGAAAAAACAAAAACGTAGTCAATAGGAATCACCATAAATGATGGCTTAAGCATTACATGTTACCGAAATCACATCCCGTGCTGCCAACTGTGAAACATAGACATAAAATCTGATTAGTTAAGTATTAATAAGAAGAGTACCCGTGTTCCAGACACCAAAACATCTGGGTGAACAATTATGTAATTCTGGTCACGATTTACATCGCATTTCCCTTGGTCATCAAATTTGCCAATGACATGAATTGTATCCCCAGGTGCAACGACACTATAAACCCTATGAAAAAACAAGGAACAGTATCATTATAACTCCCATGTCATTTCCTTTAATAGATAAGATGTAACATCTGCTAACTTCGAAGAAAGAGAGAGAGGGGGAAAGAAGAAGCGTATCTCATACGACTTACATTCAACGTTATGAAAATACAAGAGGAGAACAAGTATAAATACAGCCCTAGAACTAAAAGACTATACTGCCCTTGAAAAAGATTACAAAAGGAACCCTAATATAAAAGATTAATTACAAAACAAAACCCCATACTTTCACACCCCGTGTTCCAGACACCAAAACATCTGGGTGAACAATTATGTAATTCTGGTCACGATTTACATCGCATTTCCCTTGGTCATCAAATTTGCCAATGACATGAATTGTATCCCCAGGTGCAACGACACTATAAACCCTATGAAAAAACAAGGAACAGTATCATTATAACTCCCATGTCATTTCCTTTAATAGATAAGATGTAACATCTGCTAACTTCGAAGAAAGAGAGAGAGGGGGAAAGAAGAAGCGTATCTCATACGACTTACATTCAACGTTATGAAAATACAAGAGGAGAACAAGTATAAATACAGCCCTAGAACTAAAAGACTATACTGCCCTTGAAAAAGATTACAAAAGGAACCCTAATATAAAAGATTAATTACAAAACAAAACCCCATACTTTCACACCCCCCCTCAAACTCATGATGCGAGCCCGGAGAGCATCGAGAGTTTGTCAAGTAGGAAACGAAAACGAGCGGTGGTGTGCGTCTTGGTGAAAAAATCGGCCAACTGAAGAGAAGAGGAGACAAAAGGTAGAGAGATAGTGCCGAACTGAAGATGGTGGCGAACAAAATGACAGTCAATTTCAATATGCTTCGTGCATTCATGAAAGACGGAATTATGAGCAATCTGAAAGGCACTTTTGTTGTCACAAAAGAGAGGTGTGGGAGAAGAGAGAGTAAGACCCATATCGGATAACATCCAGCGGAGCCAAACAACTTCAGAAGTAGCATGGGCCATGGCTCGATACTTAGCTTCCGCAGTAGAACGAGCAATAACAGATTGTTTCTTGCTTTTCCATGAGATAAGAGAATCCCCCAGAAAAACGCAAAAGCCAGAGGTAGATTTCCGATCAGAGATATCACCTCCCCAATCAGCATCGGCATAGGCCCGAAGAGACAAATCAGAAGTAGAAGAGGAGATAAGTAAACACTGAAACATGGTGCACCGAACATAACGAAGAATACGAAGCAGGGCAGCCCAATGAGTAGACCGAGGAGCACAAACAAACTGACTAACTATATGCACAGCATAGGCAATATCCGGCTGAGTGACAGTGAGGTATACAAGACAACCAACAAGTTCACGATACATGGTAGGATCAGCAAGAGGAACCCCATCTGTAGCAGAGAACTTGGCATGTAATTCAATTGGAGTATCAACCTTTTTGTCATCAGTAAGTTGAGCTCGATGAAGAATGTCGGTCACATACTTAGTCTGAGTTAAGAGATAACCTTTAGGAGAGGAGGCCACCTCAATGCCAAGAAAATACCGAAGAGGACCCAAGTCTTTCATGTCAAACTGGTCGAATAAATGATGCTTTACTTCATCAATAGCCACACAGTCAGAGGAGTGCGGCGAACAAAGAGTGCAGAATCATATGTGCTCGGTTGAAACCCAATCTGAAGAACCACATCATGAAAACGAGCATACCAAGCTCGAGGAGATTGCTTGAGGCCATAAAGAGCACGGCGGAGACGACAAACAAGGCCGGTAGCATGTGAGAGCCCCAGAGGAGGACGCATATAAACTTCCTCAGACAAATGACCATTGAGGAAGGCATTTTTAACATCCAGCTGAAAGAGAGGCCATTGATGTTTAGCAGCAACAGAAATTAGAAGGCGGACAGATGTCATCAATACCATATTCCTGAGAGAACCCCTTGGCAACTAAGCAGGCTTTGTACAGCTCCAATGAACCATCGGAATGAGTTTTAACTTTAAAAACCCACTTGCAACCAATGAGATTTTTACCATCTGGGAGAGGAACCAAGTCCCAAGTCTGAGTCTTATCAAGAGCAGTGAGCTCGTCATTCATGGCATGCACCCAGTTAGGATCATTACAAGCTTCTTTGTAGGAACGAGGTTCAAAGTAAGTATGGATGCGAGATAAGAAAGTGCAATATGAAGAGGAAAAACAAGTGTTAGTAAAACCAAGTCTTACCGGAGGGTGACGATCACGAGAAGGATACCGATGGGTAGGCGGATCAGAGTCACCAGAAGCAGAGGAAGGACAAGGAGTTGGGCCAGCGCGACGGACATTCTTGGGAAAGGGAGGAATGGTGTGGGAACCAGAAGAGGAAGAGGGGAGATTAGATACATCAAACACATCAAGAGTACGAACATATTCTTCTACAGGAACATCCAGAGGAAAAGGATCTATATGCACGAGATCCTCGCGGGCAACAGTGATGGGCTTGGATGGGAGAGAGAAGAAGGGTAAACGCTCAAGAAACGTAACATGTTGAGAAACATGCAACTTTTTGGTCACGGGGTCATAACAGCGGTAACCTTTTTGTTGGATCCCATACCCCAAGAAAACACACAAGACACTGCAAGCACTAAGTTTAGTGCGGTCCTTCTTGGGAAGAAGGACAAAGCAAGTGGAGCCAAAGACACGAAGAAGGGAATAGTTAGGAGCCTGACCAGAGAGAAGTGGAGTAGGCATCCGGTCGAGAAGGTACGCTGCAGTGAGCACAGCCTCGCCCCAGAATATGGCAGGCACAGAGGAGGAAAGAAGAAGTGACCGTCCAGTATTTAGAAGGTGGCGATGTTTACGTTCAGCACGCCCATTTTGAGAAGGAGTGTCAGTACAAGAGGATGGATGAATGGTGCCATGAGAAGCTAAAAATTATGTGAACTCACCCAGAGAGTATTCTCCGCCTAAGTCAGAGCGAAGAACTTTGATTTCTGTCGAAAATTGAGTTTGAACCATGGAGTGAAAATTGCGATATGCTTGGTAAAAGTCTGATTTGTGTGTCAACAAATACACCCATGTAAACCTGCTATAATCATCAACAAATGAAACATAATATAGGGAACCACCTTTAGTAGCTATTGGAGAAGGACCCCATAAATCTGTTTGAACAAGTTGAAATGGGGAAGTAGAAACAGAGGTACTTCTATTAAAAGGTAAAGCAGACATTTTGGGAAGTTTACAACCACTGCATTCAGAAATATCGCTGGCAGAAATGTTTCCCAAAAGGCCAGACTTAAGCAAAAGATTCAAACGTTCACTAGACAAGTGCCCTAATCGAGAATGCCAAAGATAAAAAGGAGAGGAGTTTTGATCTAAACAAAAGGACGACATAACAGTCGTAGTAGACTCTATAGGAACATGTAAAGTCTCCAAAACATATAGATCACCAACTCTACGCCTGGTCCCAATCTGCTTCTTGGACATCTGATCCTGCACAACACAACCAGAAGAAGATAACAAAACATCAAAGCCGGAATCAAATAATTGACTAATTGAAAGAAGACTAAGAGATAACTGAGGAACATAGAACACATTTGGTATAGAAAGAGAAGAAGATGGAGATGGTATAATAGAACCTATCGAGACAACATGCATAGGAGAGCCATTCACAGTGGAGCTACTAATGGGAGAAACAGGAGAGACACAATGACTTAGCAATGACAATGCAGGGGTCATATGGTGGGAGCAACCAGAATCAAAGATCCATGTGGTAGGTAGAATACCTGTGGTATAGGAACCATGCAAACCTGACTGAGTGGTAGTCATGGCAGATGCTTGTGAATGACCGCCCTGAGTGATAGCCATAAATGTTCGAAACTGCTGATAATCCTCAAAGGAGGGATACTGCTGAGTACTATCAGGGGCAGGAGTTGTAAAGGCGGAGGACGAGAATACTGTGGTGTGGGCCGAGAATACTGTTGTGTGGGCCGAGAGGAGGAGGAGGAGGGCTTCGAACGAGGAGTGCTACCTATCATCTGCAATAATTTAGGACATGCATGCTTCCAGTGCCCTTTTTGTTTGCAGAAGCTACACTCATCCATTGCAACACGAGATTTAGGCTTGCCAGTAACTTGAATCAAGTGAGAAGACGGTGTAGGCAAGAGAGGTGCGATATACGGGGTAATCTGTGGAGCAGCAAATACAGATTGAGAGGGAGATGCGACTGACCTAATCTTGAATCTAGTTTCCTCAGCTATGAGCTCATGAACTGCTCCATCAACCGTAGGTTGGGGTGAACGATGAAGCATAGCCCCACGAAGAGGCTCAAACTCGTCACGAAGAGCCATGAGAAACTGTACAAGACGTAGTTTTTCACGGTATTCCACATAGACCTCAAGGGACTGCAGTATTGTAGGTTCCATTAATGCAATTTGGTCCCAATATTGTGTCATTTCATTGTAGAATTCTTGAATGGTTTTATCTCCCTGTGTAGCGCGTCGAATGGAACCCTCAAGTTCATATTGTTTTGCAAAGTTGGACTCAAGATACATCCTCTTCAAGTAATCCCAAACTTCCTTTGCCATGTCATATTTTGAGAAGTTCATTCCTATTCTAGGTTCAACCGAGTTGTGAAACCATGTGAGGATTCTTGCATTTTCAACTTCCCATTTAGCGAAGTCTGTGACATACTTCTCATGTTTCGTTGCAAATTCAGGATCCTTGGAGTCTACAGGAGAGGGCTTCACAATAGAGCCTGCTACATGACCCCACACTTCCTTTCCAACAACAAAATTTTTGAAGACACGAGACCAATAAGAGTAGTTATGTCCATTCAAACGAACACTGATTGCTCTATCCTCTGCCATATTTAATAGTCCAAGAAAGAAATATGCAGAACCAAAAGTACCTCAGAAAATCAGTATGAGGGCAGATGGACTTGAGTGCAACAGAGGGTAAGCCAGTGGGTTCCAGATACAAATACCTCAGGAAAAAAAAATCAAACAATGCTGAATACGAGAGAGATGGTTCAAACTCACGCAATTTTGAGGTCAATCAGAGGAGCCCAATTCATTTCGAGCAAGACCCAGTTGATTACAAGCCTGATACAAAGGAACCCAGTTGATTTCATGTACAGATATTGTTAAGTTATAGGGGTTTATTTGTAATGTTCTTAGTTCCTAAGGGTAGTTTAGTCATTGTTCATTTGCCTGTGTATACATGTTGGTGTATAGAGTTGTTTTACAATAATGAGAAAATACCTTTGATCTCTCTTTCTCTCTCTACAATCTCACATGGTATCAGAGCTCTCATCCTCCATTGATGGTGCTTCGTAGAGTTGTAGAGATCGTATTTCTCAGTTGATCGTGTTCTATCAGTCAACAGATTCACGTTGAGTTTTAGAGTTACCTCTAGTTGAGTCGACTGGTCGTGATTTGTTCACGTTTTTTATCAACTGTGTGGTATCAACTCAATCGATCGAACTGGTTGTAGTCTAAGTGGACATTCGACTGCCATTGACGACTACTGTAGGAGCTCCGACAGGTTGCATCGACCACCAACGACTGTCGTACGGCCTCTAACTGGCTTCAAGGATCACTGGCAAGTATCATCCAACCTCGATCTGTGACCAACGACACCCAATAACCTCCAATCGACGTTTGCCGATCTCCGGCGACCACCGTACGACATCCACCACCTTCCGGCGACCTTCGATAATCTATAGTAAGCCTTCGTTTGTTTCTGTAAGTCTCGAAATCAACTGGGTTGTCTTGATTTGAGTTCGTTACTCACTGGGTATTCATCAAATTCACTATTCAACATCTGGCGAGTACTGTAGACTCTCCGGCGAGTACTGTAGATAGCGTGACTACTTCAGATACTCCCTCTTTGATCGTGATCTTGGTTGACTGCCTCTGTTAGCACTTGGAAGCTAGTCAGACAGTCCATTCCGCGAGTCAAGAGGTCCAGGAGAGGGGTCAGCGGCTTGGAAAAGGTTCAGAAAGCTCATTTGGAGGGTTCTAGAGGGTTCAAAACTCCTCTGGAGGATTTAGAAAGGCCAAAGGGGGTGTTTTGACTGATCTAGACCACTTTTGGGAGGTCCGAGACTTGTTCTCTAATCAAGGTAAAGGAGTTTTGTTCTCTAATCAAGGTCACTTGAGATTGGAAGCTTTCACTGATGCAGACTGGGCTGGTTCTACTTATGATCGGCGATCTACTTCTGGCTATTGCACCTTCCTTGAAGGGAATTTGATTACCTAGAGGAGTAAGAAACAATCCGTGGTAGCTAGATCCAGTGCAGAGGCCGAGTACAGAGCTATGGCTCATGGTGTTTGCGAGCTTTTATGGCTCCAAACCTTATTGTGTGATTTGGGATTCCCTAATCGTGGTCCTATGAGGCTCTACTGTGATAATAAGGCAGCCATAAACATTGCTCATAATCCTGTTTAACATGATCGAACGAAGCATATCGAAATTGACAGACACTTTATAAAGGAGAAGCTGAGCAACGGTTTGATTTGTATGCCTTTTGTGAGATCTGAAGACCAGTTAGCTGATGTATTTACTAAGGGTCTGAGTAGTAAAAGTTTTCACCCCATTGTGTTCAAGTTGGGCTTGAGAGATATCTTTGCACCAACTTGAGGGGGAGTGTTAAGTTATAGGGGTTTATTTGTAATGTTCTTAGTTCCTAAGGGTAGTTTAGTATTGTTCATTTGCCTGTGTATACATGTTGGTGTATAGAGTTGTTTTACAATAATGAGAAAATACCTTTGATCTCTCTTTCTCTTTCTACAATCTCACAGATATCTTGAAGGAATGCAAATACGGAGTAGAGCAGTGACGACGGTGGCTAGAAAGTGGTCGCCGGTGATAAACGAGCACTGGAGAGTGGTCGTCGGTAATGGTTAATGATGAGGTTGGGGTTGTCGGTGGTCAGAAGCTCCTTGACAGTGTCGTTTTTGTTATTGTAGGTCGACAAGGGTGTGTCGACTGCAAGAGAGAAAGAAAACGAAGGAGGAGAGAGAGATAGAGATCGATAGTGGTAGAGAAATGCAGAGGAAAGAAGATTCATGCGTGACCCAGCAATGGTTGTCGCTCTGATACCATGTTAACTTCGAAGAGAGAGAGAGAGGGAAAGAAGAAGCGTATCTCATACGACTTACATTCAACGTTATGAAAATACAAGAGGAGAACAAGTATAAATACAGCCCTAGAACTAAAAGACTATACTGCCCTTACTATTGAAAAAGATTACAAAAGGAACCCTAATATAAAAGATTAATTACAAAACAAAACCCTATACTTTCACAACATCAGGCTAAGAAACACATTTTGACATAAATTATTTTAGTAGAGGTTCCTTCTTACCGATTCTATATCTATTTACGAAATGGCAAATAACGAGGAAGGTGCGAAATTTTATTAAAGACATTTTAACAAAATTCAAATTACAAGTCCTTATCGCAACTATAGAGTTCACAACTCTTAACATGCACGAAACATCATCTTCATACGATAGTAAGTTCTAGCCGTTAACTACCATTTTTTTTTTCCCTCTTATCGCGTGGTTTACTAATACGTATTCAAGTTTCACGAGTCTCAAAATATTTTCATTAAATTTTACCAATCGGGTCCAACTCCTCTCAATCAAACCACGAGGCTCTAATTTGAAATGTCAAAGCGCCTCAATGGCTCTCTATTAAAATAATAAAAAAAATCCGTGAGTAATCCAAACTACACTCCGGACGTCATATATTCCATACAATTCCAAACCAATATTCCAGGTACGTGTGGCCTGTTCGAATTATAAACATCAAAGTGCTACAATAGTTCTTTATAGCATTCTCCTTATTAATCCATTTCAGGTATGGTACACCCCGTACATTTTTCTAACAAGCATTCCGGGTGGGTATGGCCCGTACATTTTCCAAGTAATATTCCGGGTATGTATAACCCCGTACCTCGTTGACCATTATCCCTTATGTATCCAACGCATTCCTCGAGTGTCCATACACCCCATACGTACCCATGTGCCCTACGAGTGTCCAAGTGTCCCCCACATGTTCATTCATTGTTCTACATATGCACACAATTGTATTCGGTCTTTAAATCGAATAGAGTACATAAGCAACCTACACCCTTCCACGTTTCAACGTACCATTTCATCGGTCCCACCGCTCATCGTGTTTAGAATTAAACACACACACACACACACACACACACACACACACACACACACATATATATATATATATATATATATATATATATATATATATATATATATATATTCATTAAATAAAAGCAACCTACTCTCCCACGATCTTACTGAAAGAGTACCTTCCCTCATATGTCCATTATAATGCATAAACCAACTCGCAACCCCCTTTCCACATATAACACGTCAAGCCATTTAACTCACCATTTCTCCCTAAACCAATTCAGTAAAAAGGTAGTTCTTTACCCCACGGTGTACCGCGAAATACCATCTATTTTCATATTCGACTTAAAGCATAACCAAACATCACCCCATTTTATATTTGATACTCCACATAATCTACCCGCCATTTCATCATACACTAAACTACTAAATATATTTCACGCCTCTTAGTCCGTATTCTAAGACGAGCTACTACTTTTTATTCTACTTCCATTCCACCTAATTCACTCTTTCTTTTACAATTTCCCACAGATTCATGAGGCGATGCTCACCCTTGAAACCCAATTAAAGGTTCACGGATGGAGTAAAACAAAATACACTAGAGAGCCAACTAATAGTTCTATAAAATCATAATAGCTCATAAAATATTATAAAATCAATGTTGAATGGGAGTGAAAAGCGTAGTGTTTCCACAAGAAACATAAATCAACCGGTACCAGTTGAAAGTTGAAACCCAATTAGGGATCCAATACTTAATAGAAATGTCAATTGAAGATAAACCTAGCCTTCGAGATCAACTAAAAATCAAACCTAGAAAATCCCAATTAATTTGTGGGTTGCTCCATACCTAGATAAAACCGAAAGGAGAAGTGAAGACCTGAAATTTACAGCTATAAATATGACCATTTGAATAGATGAGAGAGAGAGATGATGTACCAGTTCCAAAAACGTGTCGGAGCAATTCCGGAAAAGAGGTGCTACTTTTTCTCTGGTTCGGCCAAAATGGATTGAAGCAAAACGTCCTAGCTTTTAAAGATCGCCACTACAACAGTCCTTAAAGACAGCCAACTATACTACACCGTCCGACAACATTCCGTCTCGCCAAAGGAAGAAAACAAGAGCCGCATCTACAGGAATTTATCACATCCCATGTGTACTTCCAAGCCAATTCGGGTACAGATTACAACAGTAGATTTGTACTCCACACCGAATACAATTTGACAGGATCACTATTCTTATGCCGGTAGGTGTTCGGTAGGGTACAGATTGCCGGCATCATTCAGCGACGACAAAGAACACACCGGTACAGATTACAACAGTAGATTTGTACTCCACACCGAATACAATTTGACAGGATCACTATTCTTACGCTGGTAGGTGTTCGGTAGGGTACAGATTGCCGGCATCATTCAGCGACGACGAAGAACACACCATCCTCGCTGCCCACTGCCTGTTCCTGGTTGAGAAGAACAAAATCTCCCCCATCCCACAGGGGAAAAAAGTGATCTCCCAACAGGGAAGGAAATTCGGTTTAAAGAACCAACAACTTTATCAGGGGAAAAAACCAAAGATTTCTATTCCAAACACTACAATGTTTCTTCCCTTCTACATTTGACGAAAAGAAAAACGTAAAAGATTTATTACTGCATGCTCAATTTATATCTGGAATTTCAACTTTTACCTTGAGGGTGTGTAGAAGGAACTGGCTGTTGGTTTACTGCTTTTGGGGGAACTTTAGCTGCCATCGAACGTAACCCATTCGCAATCTCAGTGAAACTTGACCTTTCTGATGTCTCTGATGACCAACATCTCTCCATCAGTGATCTCCATTCTGGGTCGCAGGATTCTGGCGGCCGCAATGTATTGCTAAAAATACCTCCTGAAAGTATATATTATCAGCTGCTTGAACTTGATAAGAACGAAGTGCATGAAAAAAATAATAATAATGGGAACGTTACCAATAATAGCCCCATAATGCAAGTCAGCATATGGTTCTTCTCCAAGTTCCCACATCACAATTCCATATGAGAAAACATCAACCTGGAATGCAACAAAACGAAATACACAACTCCCACGTTCAGAGAGCGAGAGAGAGAGGAGGAAGGGGGGAAGGATTATGGGTGGTCCTGTGAGAAGATGATAGGTTGAAACCATTAACCTTTTCAAAAACGAGGCTACTGCTTCCATTCAGAAGCTCTGGTGCCATCCAAGGAAGAGTTCCCCGCACACCACCAGAGATAAGTGTCTGACATTTCACCTTGGATACCCCAAATCACCAACCTGACACAAGACCCATCCCCAGTCAGCTGCTATATTGCACACAACATAGACAAATAAAAATATGAACTATCTTGGCCCTGTTTGTTTCCCAGTTTAATTTTAGTTTTAGTTTTGATGACATCATCATTTCCCTCATTTCTCTCTCTATCTCTCTCCACTTATTACACCTTATGACATCATCAAAACTAAACTAAACTATCTAACCAAACACAACCCTTGAAATGATCATTAGCTATAAAGCAAGATAATTGAATTTCTAAAAAACCTCTAAAAATCTAGACATGTTGACATGGCTACCAAAAGTTCATATGGAAAGCAAGTATCATTCATACACACATGGAAGTCTACTGAAAGCAAAATAGACACAATATGAATTGCATATGAATAACATAACGAATTAGAAGTAAATCAAGTCAAATAGGAAGAGAAAAAATGCACAGATCCATATGGTACGAAGATTCCTCATCAGCTACGTGAAATTTTCGTTTGGTACAAGGGCTTCCAAACACAACATACTGAAAATACCAAAGGCAGGCCAAAAGAATGATTCATTCTTTAAAAACCAACACCAGAAATATTTGCATACTAAGTTTATTCATTGCAAAATTGATTTCATCAACAGAGAAATTCATCATTAGCAAGGACGCTCTTCTATCATCAATAACTCCATCAAGAATTTTTGGCTCCTGCATTGGTTTGAGGATCAGGCCAAACCACAGATAACTTAGGCAATTCGGAAACTTAATAAAGACACTCGAATAGTGATTATATCTACTCCATTTCGTATACAAAAAAGGCAAGTACTCAATTAATCAAACCAAAAGAGCAGAACAATCACACAAACGTCATTCCAAAAGCACCTCTTTTGGACATACTAGTTAAAATCTGACATGCGTGTGCCCATTGTGAATAATCTCTTGGGTACGTGTGGATGCGATGATCTAAGTTGGCGAATAATCATTACTAATCTATTTCTATTGCCAAAGTTTTGTGAAATTCTACCATGCTTGTGAACTTCTGAACCATGTGATCTCTTATTGTACTAACAAGCTGAACTCTTAAAAATTAAAATAAGCAAGCGACGGATTGTGATGCTTTGAAGCACAAATGTACCATCTTCCTTTTGCCATGTATCTAGCATCAATTTCCCTTAACTTTATGCTCAGCTCAATTACATTTACACCTTTCTTTGCCTCAAATTATGCACATCAAATAAAACCGTATATAGTTTCCGGTTTCAGTAACACTTTTTGTGGGTACAATATGTGATCTCAGTGCAAGATATATCCCGGTGGGCAGCTCAATCTGCTTGATATAAGAAGGGACTTGGCCGTGAACACATTATGAGACATGCATTGTGTGCCATCTGAACACATTATGAGACAGCAGTAAAAGAAATACATCAGCAGGTCAATCTATAGCTATATCTCCTCAGAACTTTTTGCCCGGCCTCTGCCCATGCTGTTGGTCAAGGCTGGTCGTGTTTTGGCGGAAGAATACATCCAAAAGTAAGTTCTAAACAGCTACGGAACAAACAAAAAGGTGCTTCAATAACATCGTCAATACCATTGCCAATATCAAATTAGAATATGTTTTTGAGTAACTTCTCTCCACCAGCTTTGCCAACCTCCACGCACAGACCAAGATATGAAAACAATAAGTTATTCTCCAAGCTGATTTATGTAACACACTCGAACGACAAAGTGCGAAAACTAAAGCCCATATCAAACTTACACCGGCGACACCCTTCACATTGGGAAATTTATCCTTCAAGGTCTAAACTCCTCCCTGGAAAGTTACGCACTCAAATCAAAGGATATCGAGTGCATAAGAAATTTGGACAGTTTCTACAGAAGCAAGATCTACCAATGACATCAGCCCCATCTTTTCAGGGACATGACCTAAACCATTCAAAGAGGAAATACCATACCAAGAAGACAAATATATAAGGTTAGGTCAGCTACCAGAATGTGAATGCAGCCAAATTAATTCGTTACCATAGTTTTTCAGCGAAGTGGAATTTGTTGCCTGAAAATCTAAGTATCATCAAGCCTCTGCGTCAAGAAGATCTTCAGAAGCTGATACACCAATTGCATATTTAGACTCCTTCAATTGTGCTATGGCGGGCATATCAATGAACATACTACTCACACAAATACAACCAACATTTTCGATCGAAAACACAGCTTCAAACAACCTCAAATCATCTTGTGTGATTTTGCAATTGTTAGAATTACCAACTTAAGAGAGTCTCGAGCAGACCTCTCGTACCCGGAAAAAAAACAAAAAACAATAATATGCTCCAGCAAATACCTCAAAACACTATCTCAACCTTGAAATTCACCTCTCATGGATAAAACATTCGGAAGTGGCTTTGATCTATTTCTGCATGCGGGCAAGAGACCAATCAAAGCTCTACAAGATCAAAAACGACTCCACTACTCAGCAGCGACTAATCCTCGATCAAATTTTGCTACACCGCCAAAACACCAAAAGTTTTCTTCTTTAACCGTCGTCATCACCACCTCATACATTATAGGCACTCCAAACACTTCTCCAAGCTCTCATTATTTCAACAATGTGTATTACATCGACACTCTCGGCCTAAAGAGACAACTGGAAGGAATTAGGCAATTCCATGATCAAACCGAGATCTTACCCTTACGGCGGCGCAACTACTGTTAACGGCAAGATATATGTCATGTAAGGTGGTAGAAAAGAATCTCCTTGGGCCAAGATTTTGATACTGACGATGAGAGTCTTAGTTGGCAGGAGTTGGCTGCATTTAGTCGCCCTTTTGTGACTGCGGTTGATGTGGATGGAGGGAAGAGGATTTTGTTGCATGGCCCCTTGACTTTCTCATCATGATACTAAAGATGGTTCATGTGAGGTTTATTCCACCAAATTGGATAGGCATAAGTTAACAAGCTCCGCATTGGTAGCTGAGATTCTGTATCTTTGTGACCGCACCTTGCCACGTTTAATGTTTGCTTTCGACATTTCCAAGCCAAACAGCTGGCCAAAGAAAGTAAATGTTTCTTGTCGTGATCATTATTATTGCTTGCCTCAACTTATGGGATGGGCATCGACATTTGGGATGACAGTTCTTACCCAGAGACTTTTTTGCTCCCAGGGGGAATGGGACGTTGGTTCATGTTTACTGCTCCAAAATAGCGGTTTCTAACAATTCTGAGGGCTGGTTCATGTTTACTGCTCCACCAGAATAGCGGTTTCTAAGGTGAAAATCACAGCCGGTTATTAAAACTTCATAGGGTCTCCTATCTATGCCAGGGGCGACGTACTCTACGACTGCTTGGCAGTGTAAGTTCTAGTTTTCCGATTATATTTATTTCTTATTATCATTCTCGTCAAATCCTCCTACGGAAAATAATTTGGTATTAAAAGAATCCGTTGTAGTACACACTTACGGTATAGGCTGATCCAAAAATATATATATATATATATACGGAAAATTTCTAGTCCACTCCTCCCGGAAACAAGAAAAAATTGATTTTTTTTGTGTTGAAAATTATTTTTGGAAAATCCGAGCCGTCCAATGTGTTCAGAAGGTGTTTTCAAGGGTCCAGGCGGAAAATCTTCAAAAAAAAATACCGGGAAGGGCTTGATCCAAGCAGTTTTCGCAAAAAATGTATATTAAATTTTTATATACATTTTTTGCGAAAACTGCTTGGATCAAGCCCTTCCCGGTATTTTTTTTTGAAGATTTTCCACGTGGACCCTTGAAAACACCTTCTGAACACATTGGACGGCTCGGATCGTCAAAAAAATGCTCGGATCATGGAGTCCCGGATCCCGGATGTGAAGCTTTCCCTATATATATATTGCTGATAAAAAAAGGTAGAAAATAGCAAATATAATACACCATTACACTAACATATATTTGAACCTTATATTGGAATGCAATATGAAATATCACTCTTCAAATGACAAAGTGAGGTATCAAGTACACTTCTTCACTATAATGTTTAAGTATCATCTGGAGATGCTCTAATCATACAAAATCTGAAAAGAAACCAAAGATACTTCTAAAGAAAGCATACCCAATCTTACCTTCATTGATTTCGAATTCCTTGAATTTGACATCGCTTTTGATTAAGTATATTTTTCAGTCATAGCTTTAGGGTTCAGTGGCCATTCCCAATCTCAAACATAACCTGCTCGTGATAACCAAGTGCAAATTCATGATCAAACCATTTCATTTCCAATTCTGATTTTTCCCTTCACTTTGAACTTTGAAGGGCATAAAACTGTAAAACTGTCATATCCAGCGTCCACGCATTCCTAAACCTTAAAACCATCATCAAAATTCTATAATCATATCGACTCCACTTGAACTAAAAGTGCAGACGAAACATGAACGATTAAACAAAAGAGTAACATTATAACGAGAAGAGGCAGGTACACGTGATGCATTTATAATTGGCGTCACATTTATAATTAGTCCCTCAGTTTTCATACTTTTCAGAATGTGTCCCTAAAGTGTCATGTCTCTAATTTTTCAATTTAGGCGTGTTGAACTACGAGTATTGTATAGCACGTGTTGGTTAAGTCAAGTCACCTAAGATAAAGTATCAAGGGAGTTCTTGTAATAGGGATTCAAAACTCTAGCTCATCCTTGCACACTACCACCACAAGCTCTAGAACCATCATTGTTGCTGTTGCTGCCAACCCACTATCCTGCTGCACCACCACTCCATTTCCATCTTCTATGCTTTAGCTTCTTTCAATATTAGACAGTTTTTCAAATTCAGCACTCAATGTTTAGTACATACCAATTACTTTTCAGATTAGAAAATTTAGCATCTCTAATCTCATCAAACAATGCCTAACATAAATTTAGAAACCTAGGTCTAAATCCATAAATGTCTATCATATTAGCAAAACTCTCTAGAAACCCTAATCCCAAGATCACAATAAAATTGTGACAAAACTCTAAATCACCATAGTTAGATAATGAAACATGTACAAGGAAACCCTAAGAGACAGTGACTGATAAAGGACCAAGATTGACAAAATCAAACTGCACAACATAACAAACCTTTTTCTTGAAAATTGCCTGAATAAAATCCATAAAATCTCAAACATTTAAGCAAACCCTAATCCCAACATCACACAGTAAAAAATAAAAATAAAAACTCTAGTTGTTTTATACCTGCTTGTACTTCATGTGTCGCTCGAGACAAACTCGATAAAATATTGGTAAGCTTCGCACTGTACCCGTTCCTCCCACCAGTAGTCTTCTTCTCATTATCATTATAGTTACTACTCGTCAACAAATGCCCAAAAATCAACTCGACATAAACCCTCTCCTGTTGAACCTCCATGGGTACCCCGTCACCGCTGTTGTACACGCTAACCAAGTTCTACTCCCCATCGATCGTGACCCTAACGGCGTCCATGGACGGTTCCCGCTGCTTCTTGTCTGCCACGTTCACGAGGATCTCACCAAAGATCTTGTAGAGGCCCGGGACGTAGGTTATGGATCTCGTTGTTTTCGTACAACCATAGGGTCTGGGTGCGTTTTTCCATCGAGCCGATGTAGGTGTCGGGTCGGAGCAGGATGTGCCCGAGCTGTGTCTTTTTCTGGTAGGTTTCTTCGATGGTCTTTCTAGGTGCGGCCTTGGATCAGGGCGGTGCGGCTACGTTGGCGTTCGTGCTGGTTGTAAGGGGAGCCTTTTAGGGGCGGCGTTGGCCATTGTGGATGAGAGAGGGGGGAGATCTCTCGAGAGACGCAGAGTGTTTGGGTTCTAGAGAGAGAGAGAGAGAGGGGTGAGGCGAGGAGGAGGGGAACTAGGAGATGAATTTGTAGGGGGAGAGAGGTTAACGGTCGGCTTGTGATTTGGACTGGGAAACGAAGGGAGGGAATGGGGTTTGCCGTTTTGGTGAATTGGAGGCAAGTTTCTTTTACACGGATCATAGCCACAGGGGATCGTACCCAGTTTATTTCTGGTCCTTCTGGACATCATTATCATTATCTAAACAATTATTCCCAGTGGCTACCAACTTTAGGGTTGAGAGCTTCTCTCTCTAGAAATAGATAGAGAATGCACTCCCCTCTGTAAATCCTACCCAAAAATTTTCAATCACGCCCTAAATCATCCTGATTCTAGGGCGGTTCTATCAATTTCACGTTTCATCCATATGTACGGTGAGGAACAGAAGCTCAAAAGGGGATCTAAAAGTCCCGAAGTCCTATTCTCTCAGTCATCCACAAAACGAGCACCAAAATGAGGAGCAACAGCTCCCCTAAGCTTAGCTTCCATCATCTTCAGAAAGGGGATTTGAGGGATTATCTCCGAGCTACTCAATTAGGTCCGTTCGTATGGACCTCGTCGCATCATCAATCGTTCATAATGGGTCTCGGAGCTTCCCCTGTACGCCATTTTCAGAAGGGGATCTGAGTTACAGATGCTCAAAAGGGGATCTAAAAACCCTATTTCGTTCAGTCTCTCACAAACCAAGAACCTATTCCAAGTTGCTGTCGATATCATTTGTGGTTCGACCAAGGTTTTTGACGAGCAACAGCAACCCAATCGATATGGGGTTATGGTCTCCTGGGTTTCACGATCCATTCGTCTGTGTTACAAGATGGGTCTTGGCGAAGGCTTAAACCCAGAATTCAACTGGAGCACCCATGGAGTGCTACGAGTGTGTTTCGTCTGAAAGGGGATCTAGAATTCGTTCGTCCATAAAGGGGTTCAAGTGTTCATTTGACCCTCTCAACTCCTTCAAAACCAAATGGCCAGCGTTCAAAGAATCAGTTCGTGATGATCGCAACAACTTTCAAAAGTTGCTAAAATGGTGCGGTTAAACCCAGGTCTGCAGCAAAGGCGGATCTGAAATCAACCACCGTGAACATTTCTAGGTTAACGATTTAGAAGCCAGTCTCTCAAAGGAGTGCCAAGGTATAAGATTTCATTCAATTAACTTCAATTCCAGTTCGGTACAAGAATTTTCTACGTTGAATTGTTCCGCTGTGTTCCTGCTAGTATCTCTGTAGTGGGTATGTCAGTTTGTATCTTGTTGGATCCTGCTGTGTTTCTGTTATCTGTTCTTCTCAATTCACTTCATCTGATTTAGAGAAATCTTGAGCTCTGGGTCTGGATTATTGGTTTATATTGTTGATATTATATGGTAGTAATCTGGGTTCATAGTTGAGATCTGCAAGTTGTTATTGACAACACATCTGAGTTCGTAGATTATCTGGGTTCTGTTGGGGTTGCAAAACCGTGTTTGGATTCCTTATTCACTGCATACTTGAGTCCTGTAATCTGGATTCCATTGATCTTACTCACTGCATATGTATTGTTTCAGTCTATACCATCTCGTGGGCTTAATTAATTGGTACCTTTTGGTACACTGTAGATTTCTTATGGTCCTGAGCTTTGTTGATACACTTATAAAGTGACCGTCACATTTGGATTCTACTACAATTATTGGCATTCGAGTTCTATGACTCTGTGCTCAAATGGTTATACCATGGGTTTTGGGTTTCCAATGGATAGTTCATCCTCAAGTATGGGTGGGTCGTCCTCAAACGCAAGGGCTCTATTGAAGGGATGCACACGACAGATTTGGAGGTTGGTTTCTAGCACTGTTGTTGTTCTTCCTCGCGTATCAGTTCCCTTCCGCTATGTGTCGATAGTGTCACGGTGGAGGGGGTAATTCCATTGTGGATCCTGGCGCTACAAAGGTAAGACTAAGGCAGTATTGGATCTGAGCTTCCATTCTTATGCGTGTAAATCTATTGTTTTGGAGTTCCTGGAGCTCCATTTTGGGGCTGTATTATGGAAAATGTTGGCATATATAATGCACAGCGGGATAGGAAAAACAAATTAATTGGCCTTAGTGCCCATTAATCAAAGCAAATTGCAGGGTATCAATCATCAAGTGGGACCAACTATCAATTGTCTAGCTACACAAAAAATTGTCCAGCTACACAAATTAGAAAACGTTTGTTCATTTTATCCCTATCCTGGCGGGTTGTGCTAGGACCACCAATTTTCCCACCCCGGCGGGTTGTGCCGGGGATCACTCACCCTTTTCTTTCTTTTCTTTATTTTTTGTTTTGTCCTCCCTGGGGTATGCCCCTTGTAGGTTGTACATTCGCTTAATCACTTTTAATTTCACGCTAAATTACCCAAAAAAAAAAAACAATTATTCCCATAATTGGCTCAAGGTCAATTCTATTCGCAACCATGGAAAGGCTAAATTCAACCCACTAACTTTTAATCATTAATGGACAAAAACACACTTGCATAAAAAGACTCTATTATCCTTAAATGAGTGGGATGCAAATAGAAAAAACACAATTAGAAACAACCACAAAAATTGTACAACCCCTTATCTCCAACCCATACATTACTGTCGAAAAAAAAAAAACCAAAGAACACACGATCGTGTTCTTATTCTTCTTCCACCCACCTCAAACCCTAAAAAACCTCCTCTTCTCCTCCCACATCTCCATCTCCCACCCACCTCAAACCCTGAACACTTTCACTCCCCTCCTAATTCCTCACCTCTCCCTCAATGGAGAATCCAATGGAGGTTTCCATGGAAGGTCCTTCACCTACATTTGACACACAATGCTCCTTTTTTGAAATGGAAGAAACGAAAATGGGGGTTAATTTTTCGATTACAAGCTACAAGGAGGTCGAAAAGGAAGGTAATGGGAAGAAAATGGTGGTTTGGGAGCCAAAAATGAGCAAATAGGTAAGACCCAGATTTAAGTTTCGCGTTTTCGTCATTTGAAATTCGGATTCCCAGTGTTGAAGTTGTACATGGTTTTCATTTTTGTAAGTTTGAACTGCATACCTTATTTCGAATGTTAAAACATGATGAAAAATTTCAAAACAACTAGGTTTAAATTCCCGCCAAATGATTCATTTGTTTAAAACCGGATTTTATACACCTATTCAAATTTTAGAATATGAATTAATACGTTTCTTCAACTTATAAAATCTGAACATGGAACTGTAAGGATATTAAGATTTAAATTAATTGTTTATGTCGGAATAGTAGTAAATATTTCATATTTTATTTCATATTTCAAATTAAGACATGTTTTCAATTGTTAAATCTTGATGTTTTGATCATTGAACTTTTATAACTTCCATCTGTTTATCATTCAATTTTTAATATCCGAATTGAAGGTCACAGTTCATATTTTAATAATGTAATTTTTGTCATATTTTCAATTGTTAAAACTTGATGTTTGTTGATCAATATGTATATTTGTGGGATCAATGTTTTTTTTTTATTGCTTTTTTCAGTGTGACGCTTCAACGCGTGATAGCCACGTAGGCTCATCTCCTACTCTATACGATTATGCGGATTATTTTACAACGGAGGAGGTGAGTGTTAATATTTATATCCTTTCAACTGTGGAAGTCTCAAATTTTACTATGGACTGATTGTTATTTTTATAATGGACTTGATTGTTAATATTTTACAATGGACTTGATTGTTATTTTTGTAATGGCCGTAGGTGTTTGCCACGGATGATGCATTAAAAGATTGGATAAAAAGTATTAGTCAAGCACACGATCAAGTGATTGTGACCAAGGCCTCTGAGAAAGTGGGAAAGTGTCATAGGCCAAGGATGAGATTTGCATGTGAACGAAGTGGAAAGTACACGAAGTGTGTGAAGAAGCCTGATGATATTGATCGGGTTGTGAAGAAGAGAGTGCGCACCACGGGGTCAAAGAAATGCGAGTGCCCCTTTGAATTGAAATGTGTACAAACTTATCAAGGGTGGACTGTTACTGTATTGAACGGCAAGCACAACCATCCTCCGAATAGTCACTCGGAGGGGCACGCGTATGCTGGGAGGTTGTCGTCAAAGGAGGAGGTGGTGTTGGTGGATATGTCATCTTGTCTTGCTAGACCTTGAGAAATACTAACCTCAATTAAACTAACGGATCCTAGCAATTGCACAACAATTGAAACCATCTACAACGTACGGGCGAAGCATCGGGTGAAGGAATTAGCTAGGAGATCTCAGATGCAACAACTAATGTCTCGGTTAGCAAGTAACAACTACTTTGAGTGACATCAGAGCAATGAGAGCGGCCATGTGACGCAGTTGTTATGGTCACACCCTGCCTCCGTTGAGTTGTTGCGTTCTTTTCCGCTCGTGTTGTTAATGGATTCCACATACAAAACCAACAAGTATAACTTTCCTTTGCTTGAGATTGTTGGGGTGACATCGACGGACTCTACTTTTTCTGTGGCATTTGGCTTCATGGAGTCTGAGAAGGAGGAAAACTACGGTTGGATGTTGGAACGGTTGAAAAGTATCATGGATCCCAATAACTTGCCGTTGGTTATTGTCACCGACCGGGAGTTGGCCCTTATGAATGCCATCGCAATGGTCTTTCCTGGGGCCACCAATCTTCTATGTAGGTGGCATATCTCGAAGAATGTGTATGCAAAGTGCAGGAGGAGGTTCTCTGAGCAAATGTGGAAGGCATTTAACCTTAGTTGGGACCTACTTGTGATGTCAGAGAATCTTAAACAGTACAACGGCCACCTTAAATTGATGAAGCGGGATTTTCAGACCGTTCCTGAAGCCATTGAATATGTGGAGCAAAGTTGGTTGGGACCATACAAGGAAAAGTTTGTTGCGGCATAGACAGACAAAGTAATGCACTTGGGTAACTATACATGTAACAGGTAAATCCAATCTACGTTGAATTTATTTATTACTTGTTCACTCTTTTACCTAAGTGTAGTGGATAAAGATTTGCCATTTTTTCGATCATAGGGCGGAGTGTGCACATGCGAAACTAAAAAACCATCTTGGAAGCTCCCAATGCAACTTTGCTCGTCTATGGGAGCAGATTGACAAGTTGTTCAACCTGCAGATTATTGAACTCAAAGGCACATTTGAGAGGGAGTTATCATGTTGGCAGCACGAATTCAGGATTCCTCTACTTGACGATATAAGGGGAGTTGTTTCGAAGGAGGCGATGAGAACGATTATTAAGAAAGCAAATGAAGTTGAAATTTTGGTCGCATCGAACCGTGCTTGCAAATGTTCTATTAGGCGCACCCATGGTTTACCCTGCTCTCATGAGATTGCTCCATTCAAGATAGATAATAAGCCTCTACCATTGTCCATAGTACATGATCATTGGAAAAAGCTTTTTCTTGTTGCACCCGCGAAAGATCCTTCCATTACAGAGACAGTCAAGGCTGATTGGGATATATTTTTTCGAAGATTACAAGGAACAACCGAGGAGCAGCAGCGACATATGATGAAGAAGTTCAAAGAGTTTGTTCATCCTGAGTGCACTTCCCTGGTAGAACCCCAACATAAGGCGCGGGGCCGAGGTCGCCCTAAAAAGGACCAAAGTAGTAATTTGACGCGTAGGCTTCCCTCAGAGTTTGAACATGTTGAGGCCTCCGTGTCAACTCCGAAGCCGGTGAAGAAGATACCGCGCCGCAAACCCAAAAAATCTAGAGTCAAATCTATACAGCGGTCCTTGCAAAGTGTGAATCCGGTTAAGGAGAAACCGCGTGCAATACCAAAAGTTTGTGCAGTTGAAAGTTGCAAACCCAAAGTTGCAGCAAATCTTATTCGGAACATGTACTTGAGTGAGTTTCCGGAACCAATAAGACAATACATTCATATTATTAAGGATGTTAAGTCCAATGGGAATTGTGGGTATCGGGCAATAGCGGCCTTGATGGGTGGCATGGAGGAAGAATGGATGGATGTGAGAAACAAGCTTATTCGGGAGTTGAGTTCGAATTGGGCCCTTTACGATAGAGTTTTTGGCGAGAACGGGAGGGCGAAAGAAGTACACTTCAAATTGTCATACTTCGACAACGAAATTCCCGCGGGAAGGGATAAATGGATGACAATGCCAGACATGGGACACCTTATTGCTTCCACTTATAATGTTATCCTTGTCCATCTTTCCATGCGTCAATGTCTTACTTTCCTCCCCCTTTACTCTTGCCCTGCGGCTTCCACGAGCCGAAAAGTTATTGCTATTGGGTTTGTCAACGAGAGGCACTTTGTTCAGGTATGTTGATATGTTATTTAAGTACATTGAATATAAGAGTGTTGCTTACTTAATGTTGTGATCTTGTAGGTGTTCTTAAAGAATCATTCTCCTATGCCGCCAGTAGCTTGCAACTGGAAGAAATACCGTAGCGAACAAGCAATTGGATGGGAGACACCTTATACATCACAAATTTAACATTTCGAACAAATCATCGACAACAATGTAGCAACGGTTGAGGTATTTGTGGATTAGGAAGTTCTGATTATTATTCTGCAGAAAGGGCAATATATGAATTTTTGTCTGCCTGGGTATGCCCCTACACGTGTACACATTTGAAATCTTAATTTCAGGATTATGTGAATCATTCAATTTTTAATATATGAATTATTTGTATCCGTTCACCTTTTAAAATCCGAACTGTACTGTGCTCTTCATGTTCTGAAAGTTGAATTTGTTGTACCATCTACTCGTGTACTCTTTCTTTCTTTTTAAGTTGAAAATATTGAATGGAATGTAGTGAAATACAAGGACTGCAGAATCTATAGGACTGGTACCACACGCGTAATATTTAGATAAATAAAAAAATGTCATAACAGGGGTCGGGGCTAACAAAATGCTACCCAAACCTTAGATCCATAACCACTCAAGTTTCTCAAACCCGATTGACACTCCAACATACAAAACTCTCTCTCCAACCTTCTCAATGGCTTGTTTAATCCGATTGGTGCGAATCCAAAAAAAAATGTAAATGTCAATTTGTGGAAAAAGAATATTTAAATTTCTCGTATTTCTTGAAAAAAAATTAACTTCATACAGTTAGATTGGCACTAAACATGCCTTAGCTAGGTTCTTACGATAGTTCAATTTCTAATTTCTAAAATATTTGTATCCATACATCTTTAAACCTCTGAACTGGTTTACCTAATTCATGTCTTCACAATTGAAATAGTTGATTTTATGTTCAAGACCCAACCAACCCACGACTATGCTATGTACATGTATAACTTCAAATTCTCATTACAAATGTTTACAACATGTACATGATTTGATGTCGTAAATACAATAGGGTAACATTTTTGAATAAAGATATAAAATGCTTCGGAGCACAATCTTTTACATTTAACATCTTTCATTTGGTGTCAATAAATTAAAAAATTAGGCCGAAGCCAACTTGTCAAAAATGAAGAGATGACATGCTTGAGGAGCATCACTTACGGCATCACTCTCAAGACATTGACTTCTATCTCCTGTGTTTGATGGAGAGCCGAATAACCTCCCCATCGAAGCCCTTCTAGAATCGCAAACAGTAACTGTGCTATGCGGGAGTTAAACTCGTTTTCCGCGCCACGCACCGACCACAGTTATTCTGCCTTGCGATATGGTAAATCTGTTCCACGTGCCTGGACCTTTTCATTCTGAATAATCCAGGGTAGTGAAGCAAGATTACACAAATAGAATAGGCTTTTATTTTGCCTGGATCTTTACATTCTGATAAAATTTTGTAGCACTAAATACTCCCAATAATTGTGACAACCCACTATCCAACGAAATAACTTCATCGAAGGCAGCTGCAAACATTGGGATGAATACATGTAATTCAAACTACAAGCCATGAGTGAAGATATGAAATATAGGTCAGACATTGGGATGAATGCTTTTGTTTTGTGAGGAATGACACCTATATATATATGTAGAACTCCATTAATGAAAATTGGGTTCCAATTAGCCAAGAACGGGATGTGGGGGAAGTAATTGCGAACCTCGGGAATCGAGCCGATGGGATGAGTCAATGACGCCACCACATGGGTGGGTCCAACTCTCCCCTCAATTATTGAAATTTGGGTTCCAATTAGCCAAGAACAGGATAGTAAGGAAGTAATTGCGAACCTTGGGAATCGAGCCGATGGGACGAGTCAATGATGCCACCACATGGGTGGGTCCAACTCTCCCCTCAATTATTGAAAATTAGGTTAAAATGAGCCGAGAACGGAAGGTGGGGAAGTAATTTCGAACCTCGAGAATCGAGTATATGGGACTAGTTAAATTGAATTAATCCACAAGAGTGTGATTTGTTTGCCATATATATATATATATATATATATATATATATATAAAAGAAAATTTGGTGAGATGAAAAGGGAAAAAAAAAGGGATATCAGTGTAATGTGGTACTAGTACCTATTTAGTGGTACCAGTACCATAGAAGACAGTGTGAAACTTCATAGGTAGGTATCGGTACTTATAAATTAAAGTACCGGTACCACGGGTTTATTGGGATTTGGGAAGGACCCAAAAAAAGGAAAAAAAAGAAGGCCAAAAAGAAAAGTAAAAGTGGACGACTAAAAAAGAGAGAATCGGGGTGTGGGGTTCCATCATCTCCCCATCTTCTCTCTCTCTCCTCCATAACGAAGGAAAAAAAAAACCCTAACTCCATAACCACTCTTGCTCCCCTCTCAATCTCTGAAATTGACCCACAAACCCATCAAATCGGACTCCCACATCCCAAATCTTCCACCAAAATCCAATGTTATAACCACAAAAAACCCCAATTTCGGCCCAACCTTCTCAAACCCGAACCCCATAATTCCCGAAATTCTCTCTTTAACCTTCTGAATGGCTCGTTTAATCCGAATGGTGACCACCCATAGCCGAAACTCGACAATTTCTCTACCTCTAGGGGTTTTGGTGTTGCTGTTTGTGTGTTCTGTTTCTATGGTTGTCATCACAATGAGTAGGACGGCTGGGTCAAAAAGGAAGGAGGGCTCGGTTTCTACGGCAAAGAAAACGAAAAAGAGGAAGAAGGACGGCAAAAATATACGGAAGCGATGGGAGGAGTCAATTCCAAAGAGGAAGGGTTTCACGTGCGAACGGCAAATAGAGGAGTCGAGCTTGGAGGGCACCAGCTTAGCCGAGCTTATTAAAAGCTGAGGTTTGACTCATTTCTTCAAACCAATTAAGGGATATGTTGTAGAATGGGTAATGGAATTTTACAAGAACATGGAAGTTGTTGAGGGGGAAACCCAGCGAATAACATCAAAAGTGGGAGGTAAAGAGCTCACGATTACTCCCGATCACATTGCCATGTACTTAGAATATCGTAGACCTCATTGGAGTAAAATTGGTTACCCGGGTAATTTTAAGACTGCACCTGAATCGATTAGGGCTACATTGTTTGTTGATTATAAAAATAACCATGGATCAAGGGGGTTGAAGGATAATTATCATACAATGAACAAACTTTTGTATTGTAATCTATTACCCCGTGGGAAAGAGAAAGTACCCCAAGATGAACAGGTGAAGTTTTTGTACGTCTTTGCTGTCGAATGGAATACGACAATTGACTTCGCCCTCTGGATTTATAATGAGCTTGTCAAGTTCAGAATGGAGCCCAAAATGCAAATAAATTTTCCTTTCCCGGCAATGATTACTCACTTTTGTTTGGAAGCTGGGTTGAAGCTATCTACTACGTACAAGTACAAGAAAGGCCCGGGCCCAATCGACACGGGTACTCAAAACAAAAGTAAATCAGTCATCAAGTGTGCATTAGAAGGCATAACCCAATCACATAAACAAACCGATGATTCGACCGAAGCTCCATCAACCTCTGCACCGAAACAAAAGGGTTCGCAATCAAAGATGATGAAAATTCTGAAGTCCATACTTTGTCGTCAAGTTGAAATACAGGAGGATCAGAAACGAATAAACAAAAAGGAGGAGTTGCATCATTTGACTATTTGCAAGATTGCGGAAAAGTTAGCTGTGGAAATTGACGCGTTGGATGAAGGCCACTCCGATGGTCGGGCGATTGGAGAGCATATAAGCCCGGAGATCGTAGTGGCCCGGAGAGTAGTGATGGGGGTGTTTCTTTGTCGGAAGAGGACATTGATCCGGGGGATGTTTAGTAGGTAGAGTTATAATGGGGTCGGTGGTAGTCTTTGTTATATTTAGTCATTTTGGAGTCATGTTCTTTGTTTATGTATGTAGTGGTACTAAGTAATTCGAATGGCGAATGGGCAGTGACCAATGACCCATGGCTAGTTCCTCTTAATTGCCTTAGTATGGCTTCTTAATTTTTTTGGCTTTTGGTTACATGAACCCATCTATCTTAATTGCGTACATGGTTTGATGATATTTTGGATGGCATTCTAGTTGGAATTAGAATACATGTTCAACTTAATGTGCTAAACGGTTATATTCAACTTGTATGAGCTTTCAATTTTAAGAAAATGAATTATGCATAATTGTTCATATATTAAGCAATGTACTTTAACTAATATTTCATACCTTAGGAATTGAAATTAAACAAACTTGAAATTCCATGGAAACAGTTATTCAAATTCTCACTACAATCTTCTACAAATAATAAAGTTTATTAAAAACAGAAAAATAAAAAAAGTAACTGGGCGTCATTCACTGACTCAGTGGTTGAGCCAAATTTCGTTGAATTTGGGTTGTGACATCGTCGGCAGTGGGACGACATCCCCCGGTACGTGCACACACTTTTGTTGCAGATACCGACCATATTTATTGCCTGGACCCTTACAATCTGATTAAAGTTCATACACACAAAGGAAGTTGGTTTGTGTGCGAACCCACTATCCAATGGAATAGCTCGCTCGAGACAAGTTGCAAGTGCAATGATTTGGATGACTGTATATACTTCATATTATAGGCCATGGAGATATAGAAAACCATATAGAAACCTAAATTTTTTAGACAATTTTTTAAAAGAAATGATATCACGCATTATATAGGATTCCATAGGGAAGATAAGTACGGTTGCATTTAGCCGAAAACGGGACGTGGGGGAAGTAATTTGGAACTTCGGGAATTGAATCGATGGGACGATTCAATGACGCCACCCACATGGGTGGGTCCAACTTTACCCCTCAATTACTGAAAATTGGGTTCCAATTAGCCAATAACGGGAGTTGGGGAAGTAATTTCGAACCTCGGGAATTGAGCTGATGGGACGATTCAATGACGTCACCCACATGGGTGGGTCCAACTCTACCCCTCAATTACTGAAAATTGGGTTCCAATTAGCCGATAACGGGAGTTGGGGAAGTAATTTCGAACCTCGGTAATTGAGCCGATGGGACGAGTCAATGACGCCACCACATGGGGGTGGGTCCAAGTCTCCCCCTCAATTACAGAAAATAGGGTTCTATTTAGCCGATAACGGGAGTTGGGGAAGTAAATTCAAAATTAAGGGATGCATGAATATAAATAAAAAGGGGACAATGAAATTATAAAGAGGAATTGCTATCTTCATTGTTTGAGTATAGCACAAGCTGAAAGAAACCAATGAATAGAGACGACCCCAAATGGAAAGGCAAAGCCATTGCAGAAAGTAGTAAAAGACTATGCCTGGGACATAGAATTCCAGGCCCAGCTGGTGTTCTTCAGGAGGCAATGGAAAGGAGAGCGGCTGGAGAGGCTGTGGAGACTATGAACACACAAGAGTTTCTACATCGAGCCATAACGGTAGAAAGTGAGGACACTGATTTAATCAACAACTCTGCATGGTTAACTGCTATGCGCGAAGGGTACCTACAATGCCCTGACTACAAAGATTTGGCTACTATTAAAATTTTTACGAAATACGCATGGGTACCACTTGTGAGTCTACTTGGACAATTTATCCTAAAACTTCAATTGTGATGATGTTTTAACCTCATGATGTTTAACTTTACCGTGTCGTTCATGATGTAGGTTGTTGCATTGGTGAAATCATGCGTATTTAACGAATTACGAGAGCCAATGCTGGAGTTGAAGGTAAATCAATCTTTAATTATTTTTTCGCATTTATTTTTGTCACTAAAATCATGGTTCTGAAGAGGTATGTGTAATTAAAATTGTTTTTCCTTACATCAGGATCCCACTGGATCAGTACGGGCAATGGTTCACCACAAATGTCACGAGGAAGGAGTGTTTCCAGGGATACTTAACACCGGTGGCTACCTCGTACTAAAGGAAATTGTAATATGGAAACCCGAACGAACTCCATATTTGAATCACACTGCCAAACGTTGAACGTGTGATTAAAAAATCAATGTTGGATTAATCACTACCTTCATCATATATTAAGAGTGGTTTTTTTGTTGTTTGAGGAATTGCTATTTCTGAGGTGAATGGGCGTGGAAAATAAATGAACTAAATTTATGTTGGATTGACGAAAATACTAATTCTAAGATTTTAGTTTCCATATATTAATATATGAATACTATGTGCACATATTAATAAATGAATACTATATATATTTTCATATTCCAATATATGAATTTTTCACAATATTGTAATTTCGATAACATGGATGGTACCGGTACCATGTTATCTTTGTACTGGTACCTACATACTTTGTGACACACTGCCTTCTGAGGTACCGGTACCATGTTATATTGGTACTGGTACCAAACCACTATATGACCCACGGCCTTCTGAGGTACCGGTACCACGTTATTGAGGTACTGATACCTTTCAATTAGATGGTGTCGAATATGAAAGGGACAAAGAGAACAAACATTGAGTTCAATTTTAAGAACATGAATTAACCATAACTATTCATATGTTAACCAATGCATTGTAACCAACATTTCAAGCATTATGAATTGAAATTAACCAAACTTCAACTCATATTCCAGTAACCAAACTTCAATTAACCATAACTATTCATATGTTAACCAATGCATTTTAACCAATATTTCAAGCATTATGAATTGAAATTAACCAAACTTCAATTCATATTCCAATAATCAAACTTCAATTCACGTAACCGAACAACGACATGACATACATAATAGAAAAATCCCCAAATACAAAGTCAGTCCGACTTGCTTACATACATACATAATATCAAAACGAGGACGTGAAATATAAAGATATAGCCATTACATACATAATGCATCCCAATTAGTACAACGGAACAAGGTATCCGTAATTGAAGATTACACCAAAAGGGGACATCATACACAAGATATCCGTAATAGTCTTAGTTCAACAGTACGCCATGATCCAAAAGTAGTAGTATCCACGATAATAAACACATCATGTCGTGCCGATTAGAACCCCTCTAATTTGAACAAGTGTCTGTCGGAGATGACGCATGGATGTTCCCGTCACATCCAAAAGCACCATCCAACAGAGCCACTGCTTCCGCGATTCGCTCCGCCGCACGCCCCATACCCTCCCCTCCTCGATCGGGTCCCACCCTATAGTGGGAGACTTTCCTAAACCATGGGAGATAATTAAGGGTACACTCCCACGACACTCCAGGTCTAACGAAGACCCCTTTATCATCTGGCAATAAGTGATTTCCCAATTCTCCCAAAATCCGTACGTCCATTCATCCCCACATTTACCACCTCGTTCAGGTGCAATTGGAGGACCCGGAACAGATTGCACTAGCCCTAACTGCCTCAACACTCTGTCCGGCATGTACGGCTCAACAACGTTTAAGCAATGGATGCATCCAGTGTAGAAAGCAATGTCAGGTAACACATCCCTTTCATTTTTGTAGGGGTCGAACATGACCTGGAATTTCAATCAAATATCAACAAAAAAAGACTTCAATGTTTTCCATCGAAGGGAATATGATCTCACAAATGGTGTCTATCTACCTGGTCAGGTTGCAAGTTGTCCAACAGTTGGCGGTAACGGAGAGTGGAGTCGGTAGTGACCTCACGACGTGACAACCAACGTCGTGCCCGTGGTATGTCATCCGTATAATTGGGATCAATACCATTATGCAAAGAAGGAAAATGCTCCTGGATCCAAGCCTGCACATAAGTTACACATAATAACAAAATGGAGGAAGAATCTAGGGCCATTTTCCCAAATTAAATACTAATGCAAGGACTCTTACGATTTCGTACCTCCAACAATGTAGTGTATCCACTCAATTGTTTAGCGTCTCCGTTGTTTGCATGACCAAGTTGTCTATACAAAAATGCCAAGCCCGTTGCCCCGAATGCATAACTACTCACATTTTGTAGGTCCTCCAATACACCTAGGTATGAAACATGAACCCGAACCCCCGTATTATCCACAAATAGCGTGCTCCCTAGTACATATAGTAAGTATGCCCGTGCACAACAATCCACCCTCTCGTCCAAGTCATCATCACTTACGTAAGAAAAATTTTCCCTCAACCAATCAAAGGTCACACCCCCGTGTATAAGCGCCTCCTTCGTTTCCTCCTCTGTAACCCCAAGACAAGTCTGCAACAAAGTCAAATTATCCTTCTCCGGTGTCCGTATTGCCGACCCTGTAACAGGAATACCAATCAACTGGTGCACATCATCAAGTGTGATGCCCATCTCCCCGAAATCTAAGTGGAAGCTGTTTGTCTCTGGGTGCCATCTCTCCACAAATGCTGAGAGTAAGACCTTGTTACAATAAGGATATGTAGCTTTGCACAACGGAAGTAAACCTGACTGATTGATCCTTTGTTTCAACCTTTCATTTGTAATGGTCCACTTTTTCAAAGTACTGGAGTGGCAGTAAACCTTCAGTACCCCACGCTCTCGTCCCCTCAAAATATGTGCTGCAACATGGTCCTTGAAACCAATTAACAAGCGGGGGTCTTCAGGTCCAATCGTAGGCTGGTTCGCATCCACCCCAGCTTGACCACGACGATTTCGATGGCGCTTACGACGACGACCCTGACATTCTTAATCCACCACCTCCTCCTCAAGAGCCTGCTCCTGACAAGCCTCCTGAATAACTTCCTCCTCAAGACCCTGCTCCTCACGAGCATCGTCAACAACTTCCTCTTCAACAACTATGTTGTGTACGTCATTATCCACCTCCTCTACAATCGGGGACTGAACAGATGTATATGGCTCAAGAGAGTGTTCGGTTGTCATAGGTTTGTCTTGCTTCTTCTTCCCTTTACTCTTCCTTTGTAGTGATATAAGCGGAATTTGCTATGCCATTTAAAAAATAATAATGGATAGCATACTACTGAAGGAAAAGTAAGTTATGGATAGCATACAAGTAATGAGAGATAAAAAAAATATTATCTATCATTACTTGTAATGCAAAAAAAATTTCAATTCAATTGAACTTCCAATTTCCTACCTTGATATGTAACGTTCACATATTAAAATTTGAAAAGTATTTGTCTGTTCAAACTTTAAAATGTGATATGTATAATACAAGGTTTTTTCCCCAAAAAAGTCTCAATTTGAAAACACCATTCATATGCTCAATAACCATGTTTAATTTCCATTTATGATCACATTAAAATATTTTGTTAATACCTCATCATCTTCATAGGGTTCCCGCGGCATAGTTTCCACTCTCCTTTGCATTCCTGCGGCAGAGGCTTCCCGCGCCGTAGTTTCCTTTAACCCTTTTTTTTAGGCTCCTATATTGCTTCTATACAGGCTCACCAACCGATGCACGGGTTACTTCCTAAAATACATATAGATCATATTGATATATAGTAAAATAAAATAAAATAAATTATGTTTAACCTCATCTTGTTCTGTACATACTCAAATGAAAATTTGTTTACCTTATCATGTTCTGCACAAGGCTCCTCATTCGTGGGTTCGTTTTCCTTGCTCTTCATCCTCCTTTGCCTTTCTGAAGCGGTAACCCGTTTACGGATAATTACCTGCAAAACAAAAATAACATATTGTGAAATCAACCTATGAATAGGTTCAGTTTAGAATCCAAATAATTTGTATTGCAACTTATACTTGCATAATATATGTCATAATCAATCAGGTATTAAAATTTGAAATGTAATAGTCTGTTCATAATTTAATATCTAAAACGTACAAGTAAAATTCATAAAATTGGGAACAAAACCATAAAATTAGGATGAAATTTATAGTACGACACAACAAAGCCCTTGAAGTTTCACAAAATGCCAAGAACCAACAGACTTTTACATCTAAGGTTGTCAAACAAAATAGGCAATTCCACACAAATTTTGAAATAGCCATTGCAAAAACATCACATTCTTCTATAGAAACTTGTGAAACAAAGCATCCAAAAAAAAGAACATGTATAAGAATAAGATATCCAAAACATGCCCATCAAGTGAAAGAAAACTAACAAACATCAAAGAAAATGTTTCATCTATTTTTGTTTCCTTTCTTGTATAAGCATCCAAAAGAAGAATAAGATATGCTCCTACGTCAAACTCCATCACGATCACCAAGCTCTTATAAAAAAATTAAGTTGTACCTCTTGTTGTTGCTCCGTACAAGGCTCCTCATTCAAAGTTTCCTTTTCCTTGCTTTGCATCCTCCTTTTCTTCTTCGCAGCAGCAGCGATAACTGGTTGACAGATCATTTCCTGGAATACATAAACAACATATTTTAAAGACAAATTTGGTAACTTCGTGGGAAAAACATACTTCCTTTAAAACTTTAATATGTCATATGTACAATTCAATTAATACGTGAAATGATGAATACAAGGTTTTTTTTTAAAAATCAAAGTTTAGTTCAAAATCCCATTCATAGAGTTAATACCTCATCTTGTTCGGGAAAGCGTTCCGGTGGCGTAATCTCTTTGGCCTTGCTTTTCAACCTCAACTTCTTCTTCTGCGGGATACAAGAAATTTCCTACAAAACAATAATGAACAGATTATTAGGAAAACCATGTTAACTATGGATCAGATATTAAAATTTGTATAAGTATAATCTGGTCAAACTTTAAAATGTGAAATGTACAAATGAATTCAGCTTTTAAGTGATGACTATATCTTTTTCTAAATTTTTTTCTAAAAAGTTGAGTTAAATACCCAACAATTCATAATTTGAAATAAAAATTATTTTACATTTTACCTCGTCTTGTTTACTAGGTTCCGAGTTCATAGCTTCCATCCTCTTCCTCCTCTCCGAAATAGTAACTAGTTTACGGGTCATTTCCTACAAAACAGAAAACACGTATTGCAAGAAAGCAAATTACGAACATGGTTGAAAAAAACAAACTTGTTTCTCAAATTCAGTTCTTAATGATTGAACAAGTCACATATATTCAAAACTTTAAAACTTGAAATCTACAAGTAAGTTCAGATTTTAATTTATGATAGTTTGTAATTTTGAATTCTAAATTGAGTCATGCGTAAAATGTCAGTTAGAACATCAAAATCATCAGAGAGCAAGCTCTACAATACCAGAATCATGCCTTACAAAGAAATACAGTGAGACGGAATGTCATAGCACACAACCCAGATTCAATTACTTTTTGAGGACACAATCCAAGTCCTAGCTTAGCGGTCCCAAGAATCCCACTTTAGATATTAAACACTTTGAATTTAGGGGACGGATCAGAATATATCTCACCATATATCCCCATTGTCTGCTTTTCAGACTGGCCATTTTGTTCTCCCGACCTAAAAAGGAAAATCATGTCAACTTGCCACCAAAAGACACGAAGAAAGGAAAAATCTTAGTACTAATTACTTGTGAAATCACGTACCAACCATCTTCAATCCACTAGTTAATAAGCAAACCTCCCCTAAGTTGACCCCAAAAAAGGAACTCTACTTTGCAAAACAAACTAGCCAAACCTCATTACGAGCACAAAACTAAATCACAATTTAAACAATGGAATATATATATGTGTGTGTGTGTGTCTGGAAACACAAGAATTAAGCACAAAAACCCCACCTACAAAACAGGTATTGCAAGAAAGCAAATTAAAACTTGTTTCTCACATTCAGTTGTTAATGCTTGAACAAGTCACATATATTCAAAACTTTAAAACTTGAAATCTACAAGTAAGTTCAGATTTTAATTTATGATAGTTTCTAATTTTGGTATAACATAAGTTGAAAACCACATTCATATTTTGCATTGTGAAAGTCAATTGAAAACCTCATTCTAATTGTTCTTTTTCAATATTCCATAAGTACCTTTTTGTTTAAGGCAAAAATTGTAAATATTGCATTCTATACACGTCTATATAGTATCATGTTATAAAACATTGAGCAGATGTTTCCATAGTATCATGGTATCCCCATAGTATCAGTTATCCCCATAGTATCACCTAAATGGTTACCAGACTTTGTAAATAAAAAGAACTGTATGTGTAAAAAGAACCTTAATTGAATTTGAGGAAGAAGGGCAAAAACCTTTTTATGTTGGTGGACCATCATATACGCAGGGGCAGTTGCTTTGATATGCGTAAACACATTTCATATTTGCAAATATGGAAATGTAAATAAAACTAAAGCAAATGAAAGAGTAAACTTTAGCTTTCCATAATTCTGTATTTCAATTTTTTCATGAAATCCAAAATACTAATTCTACATCTCGCCTGCCTAAGAATAAGATATGCTCCTACATCAAACTCCAAAATCAACTCAAGAGGCGAGGCACGAAAAATATGCTAAAAAAGGGTAACCCACCAAAATACGTTCATTTCATTTGATTCAAGCCTACACATCCTACTCCTGCCGTCCTGCTTATTACCATTATCCAACATAAACATCACCCATACATAATATGAGGACAATTTTCCATGTCCCTAGGGACCCATTCCCATTCATAAGCCAGAATTAAAATTTCCAGAATCCATAAAGCTCAAGGTCTATTCGAGAACAAACTCTTAAAATTCACATCCAAAATGGCAAAATCTATTTGAACATTCGCAAGCACGGTTGTCACAGACATTTTATCGAACAGTTGATGTGCAAATGTGACCAAAGGTACCCGAAGGCTACCACCAGATTCGTAAGCATAACCCCGTACTTACGAATCTATCCCTAATAGTATATGTAAACATACTTTCACTATTTTGTTTCAATCTGCTTCAAGAACAGGGTGTAAGTCAAAAAAATTCAGACAAAAATTAAAAATTAAGTTAAAAAGGGAATACATTTGCTTACCAAAAACGTTGTCTGTGTCTTCTCTTCTTCTTCTCAAAATATATGTACCTCCCAAACCCTAAATTCGAACTTAGGCCCTTCAAACTTCACCCTTCAACTGGCAGATGGAGGCTTAGGGTTTGGTGACTCATAGTGGAGAGAGAACGAGAGGGAGATAGATAGTAGGAGGGAGAGATCAAGAGGGTTGGGATTTCGATGCGCAGAGAAAGAGAGAGATCGAGAGGGAGACGAACACGAGAGAAGAGGGGGAGAGATGTGCCGTCTATCGTCGTAGGAGGAGGATGGGGGCAGTGACAATGGCGAAGGGAAGCCGATGTACTGTGGAGGAGAGACGACGACGGTAGATGGCGGTGCGTGGAGGAGAGAAGACGAATAGAGGGGAGAGGGGGGTGTGGAGCAAACGATGCAAAGAGATGGCCTGGTTTTTTTGGTTTTGATTTTTTTTGATTTCAGGGTTTAGATGAATATGAGGGGTAGTTTGGGTAGTAGATTAATGTTAGGAAGGGAGAGGGGTATAGAGGGGTAGATTGGGAATTTTTTGGAAATTTGTTGTTTGTATTTAACCAAAAATGGGTTGAAAGGTAGCAATTTTCAAAATGAGTTTTTAGTGGGTTGAATTTAGCCTTTCCATGGTTGCGAATAGAATTGGCCTTGGCTCAAACTCCCCTATGTGACATGGATACCTATTGTGACCCAAACTCATGTGATTACTTGAGACATGTATACCCTCCGATAATTACATCTTTAAGAAATGACAAAGCAGCAATTTCTGATCATTCTTTATCGATTGGAAAGCCTTATTGACACTCCTTTTTTCCTTATTGATATTCTCATGTGTTTATTAGGTAAATTTAGTCTTGCATTTACATATAAATGCAAAAAAAAAAATGACAATAGAGAAAATAGGAGTGTCCAACTATCCATATCAATTACCTATCGATTTTGTTCTTTCTTTCCTATTATTAGGAATACCTAAGCCCACTAGGACTCATCTCTAACAATGTTAGAGTCCCACTTTAATTTTAGGGAAATTTTCAAAATACCTCCCAAATTTTAACTTCAATGCAAAATATACACCTAATTTTTTTTTTAAAACTCAATTTCATACCTTAACTTTGTTTCCGCTAATCAAATCTGCCCCTACACTCTCAATCATTCAACTTACTAACAAAATTTATTGAGTTTGCCGTTAGGCTCCGTTAAATATGCTTATGTGGTATCCAATTCCACTTAAAATGTGACACATTTACCTCAACTCTCTCTCTCTCTCTCTCACTCTCTCACATAAATGGACAATATTTTTCAAAAAAAAAAAATTCAAAATATTGTTTTCAAACTTTGTTTTCAACAAACTTTTTTATTTTTAAAAATATTCTAAAATTCTTTTGTCTTAAAAAAAAAAAAAATTGTTTTCAAAACTTTAAATTTCAAAAGAAAATTGTTTTCAAGAATAAGTATTTTTATTCAAAAGCCTATTGTGATAACTCTATTTTTTCTTTAAAAAATCAACTTTTTATCCAAAGCTATTTTTGAAATAAAAAAATGTGTTCTGTTTTAGATATAAAAATATATATATATTTATCAAAATAGTATGTTGAATAAAAACAATCTTTTTAGAAAACCATTTTTTAAAAGAATTAAAGTTTTGAAAATTGTTATTTTGATAAAACATATTTTTTTTAAAACAGTTTGTGAAAACAAATTGAAAGGTTTTTTGGGAATTTTGTACATTTGTTGAAAATAAAGTTTTAAAATAGTTTTAAAATTTTATAAAAGAAGCATTTAAATTTGTTTAAAACAACGTTTTTTGGAAATAATGTTTGAAAACAGGCCTTTTTTTTTCTTCTGTTTTTTTTTTTTTTTTGGGGGGGGGGGGGGGGGGCTTTGTTTAAAACAACGTTTTTTGGAAATAATCTTAAGGAGTTTGATAAGAAAAAGTAATTAAATAGTGAATTGGTTTTTGGTTGGGCAGAAAAAAATGTGTGAGGGTGGGGTCGGGAGCAAAAAAAAAAAAGGGGCCGGATATGTGGACACACATTTTGCACACACGTTTTCACACTCCATCTCAGCCATAGAAATGAAGGGCTAAGATTAAAAATTTAAACCCCTCTCTCTCTCTCTCTCTCTCTCTCTCTCTCACGACCAACTCAGAAGTCAGAACCATCTCTCCCCAAAATGCCTCACCTCTATTACCTCCCTCCATTACTGAACTCTTTACCCCCTCCAGTCCCTTGACTTCCACCGACGAGTAGACGCCGGGAAAACTTGTCCTCCTCCTACGATGACGACCGCGAAGGACCATCCTCCTCCATCTCCACGAACATGAATCACAGGCATATAGACAAACTGAACAAATCAAGAACAGAGAAGACCTCCAATAAAAAATAATAATAATCACATGTATCAGACACAATAAACATGAACCTATTTTATTCTCATAGCAATAATTAAACACAAGAAAAAGTCTTCCATTCAAAGTAACAAAAGGTCCAGATCATAACCACCGACTAAAAAAAAAAAAAAAACCTAGATTGACTGAGATGAAGAATCCCAAACATATGTCATCAGATAACCAATTTTGTTTATGTAAATAGGAGATTGAATTGGGTATTTGCAGCCTATAGGCTCTGACTCAGTACTATAGGGACCATCCCGATAGGTGAAATCGAGTGGGGTTAGGCTTTGTTTGAAACATGTGGAAAGAAAGGAAAAGGGAGGGAAAATGTAATTTTTTCCCTCTTGGTTGTTTGGTTCCAGGATTAAGAAGAGAAGGGAAAATGTGGTGAAAAATTGAGAGGAAAGTTTGGGAAGGGGAAAAGAAAACAAGAGGGAAAATAAAATTGAGAGAGACCCACAAGAGAAGAAATCGATAGAAAGTTGAGGTGGTAGAATGATGTGGCCATCGATGGTGCAGCAGCCGTTAGTGGTTTAGGAGGAGAGATGGAGAGAGTGGGGCCGTCGATGGTGGTTTAGCATAGAGAGATGGTAGTGGTGCCTCGGTGGTGGTTGGGGCGGATTTGGGGTGGCTCCGGTGGAGAGATCGGGAGGAGATGGATATCGTTCTCTGATGGGAGCATGAGATCGTTCTTTGATGGGAGAGATGGAGATAGAGGGTTTTGAGAGAATTTCAACAAATTTGGTTTAGGCCAGAGAAAGAAAAAGAGAGGGAGGAGAGGGATGAGAGATTTTTATTTTTTATTTTTTAAAATCGGTAAAAGAAGTTTTATTAAAAACTTGACTAATGGCACATCAAGTTGAAGAGATAAAAGAGAGGAATCCTACCTAGGTTGGAGAGCTCAAAACACCTGTTGGGACGCAGCCCAAAACCACTCGGGTACGAACCCAAACACCTAACCAAAACCACTCGGGGACAAACCCAAACACCTAAAGGTCTAAGCCCAAGGAGAGGGCTGAGAGTTTCCTCTCTATTTTCCCTTTGGATCCAAACACGAGAAAGAATTTTCATCCCTATTTTCCTCTCATTTTCTTTTAGAACCAAACAAGAGAAGAAAAAAAACCATTTTCTTCATAATTTATCTCTTAAATATTTTCTCTTCATTTTCCTTTCCTTCCACATGTTCCAAACATAGCCTTAAAGAAGAGCAAAGATTGTTGGATTGGATTCCTACGTCAATGAGACGGATTGACTAGTCGGTGTAGTTGATTGCTTTTACGCAATACTTGCTTTTAATTTTTAATCTTTAATCTCAGTTCTCCGTTTCTATGGTTGAGATAAATTGTCAAAATGTGAGTTTAGAGATCCAGCCCCAATAAAAAAATGGGAGCGAATAGAATTAGATTTTGCCCAAAATTGTTCCGGAGGAGTTGGTGCGGAAACCGGCTAGATCCCCAAAATGAAATGAATGGCGCGAAACCAAGTTTCATAGGGCGCCAAAACTATTACTATATACTTCATCCACACATCCAAATTGCTTTGAAACTTCCAATTGCTTTTACTGTGAGTGAGAGAGAGAGAGAGAGAGAGAGAGAGAGAGAGAGAGAGACTACGAACCCTAAAATATATTAAACAAATCTCCATCCACAATCCACCGAGAAAGAACAGGTGTAGAACAGGTGGAGTTTCCACATTCACACTCACACTTCTGTCTGTCCGTCTCTCTCTCTTTCTCTCATTTCCCTTTGATTTCTTCCGCCGAGAGAAATTCACCGACTACGCATGTGGTTGGGTTTTGACTTTGTTGTGGAAATCTAACGGTTTATTTTCCCCATTTATCAATTTACTTTTACTGTCGCTTAGTTTTCTGGGCAAAATAGATTTGGTTCAGATCGGCATTCCTGTGTTCGTTTACTTACGTCAAGGGATTTTTTTCTACTAATGGCTGACTTGATGGTTATCGACGTTGATGAATCGAACAACAAAATGAAAACCCTAGATCAGAACGACAACAGTGCGAAGAAGAGTCTGAAGAGAAAGAGAGCCTCATTGGTCGATAAACTGACCGCGGAAGAGAGAGAATCTCGTATCGCTGCCTTAAACGAAGAGCTTGAGGGTTTGTTCAAGTACTACAAAGAGGTTTTGAACGAGAAAGTTAATTATTTGGAGTTGAGGAGCGAGTGTGGGTCGAGCAGCAACTCGGCGATTGCGTGCTTGCTCGAAGAGAGCAATCTTTCGCTTTCGAAACTGGTTAGCGAGATTTACAAGAAGGTGAAGGAGGAGAGAGATGTTGGAGGTATTACTCTTGCTTCTGTGAAGAGCTCTGTCGTTTTCGCTGGGCAGAGGTGTTTGTATGGGGTGCCCAATGCGGATGCGGATGTACTAGAGGATGAGACGGAGTCGTGCCTTTGGTGTTGGGAGGTGATGCCATTTTTCTTCTCTATCTTTTTAATTCCAAGATTTAATTTGTTAGAGCATCTCCGGCCTTTACACATTTTTTTACCCAAATTTGAGTGGAAAATAGAGTAAAAAGCTTGATTTGGTATGAATCACTCCAATGGGCAAATTCCAACCTAAGCATAATTCGAGTTAAAAGCTTCATCAATGACATGGTTGTTAATTTAAAAGGGAGAAATAGCCTTAAAAAATTTGAGTAAGGATACGAGTCTCCCTCCATTCAGTTAAAAATTAGAGTAAAACTCAATTTAATATGGTTTTGAGTCAAAGGTTGGAGTGCGATTCAGGGTGTTTTACTCAGATATTGATTCCGAGTTTAAAAAAGAGTAAGGGCTGGAGATGTTCTTTAAGGCCATCTCCTTGCCTTATCTAAAATTGAGTAAGCTTTTTACAAAAGCTCCATTTCATATTTGATAGGAGACACTTCAATGAGCAACCCAATTTTAAGCATAATGTGAGTAAATGTTTCGTTAGTGGCATCGTTGTAAATTGAAATTCTCTCTCTTTTTTGGAGTAAAACTCAATTTGAAATAGGTTGACTCTTGAGTCAAAGACTGAAGCGGGTTTTAGGAGATTTTATTCAAATTGTGATTCTGACACAAAAAAAATTGAGTAAGGGCTAGAGATACTTTTTTGTTCTCAAATCAAGTAACTTTTGGTCATCTCCTGCTCTTTATTATTATTATTATTATTTTTGTTCTCAAATCAAGTAACTTTTAGTTTTTGGTAAAAGCTTTTGAGTAAAACCTTTTTCATTGTGGTAAATTCGAAAACCACAAATAGCCATGGAATTTTGATTTAACCAAAAAACAGAATAAACTATCCGAGTTTTATGCATAGTCCTTATAAACATAAATTACCAAGTACGATGTTTGGTTATTTACTAAAGTGTTGAGTGTTTGTCATGGGTAATTTGCAACTTGTCCATGTAACAGAGTTAGGGTATAATGAAGTTTTGTCCTCATTTAATCATCCATTTGATACTAATCCTCCCCGTTGTTTCTTGGTTTTCAATGTCTAGCATATCTTTAGTTGTTATTATTTCTCTTTTCTTCATGTTTATTTGATACAAATCCTTGTTTTTTCCCAATTTAACATGTTTATTGGCCAAATCCAAACTGTCTATTGCAACAGTTAATTGTTTGTCCAACTTTGATGCATGGATATCTTATATGTCTGTATATATCTGATTGCTGATTTTAAATGTACTTATCATTTTCTGTTCATAAGTATGTTCTATCTTCGACTTCTTGGTTGACAACTGTGATTACTATCTCTCTTCATGATTTATTTATTTAAAGCTTTTCTTTTTGTATTCTTGGCTCTATTTGATTGTTATTGTTTTGCAATTGGCTGGGATCACTTGGTCGTCATGTGAATTGAGGAGTTACTATTTCCATCTCAGGATGCATTTGAATAGGTTTAATGTTCATTGCCTTCTCAAATCTTTTCTGGAACTATCATATCTTTGGCCGTTCCGCTTTGTCTTGATTGGTTCTTCAAAAAGTATGAGTGGGCTTGATTTTTTGACTTTCGAGTTTATGTTTGTTTACAATGCAGACAAGAGACTTAAAGTTAATGCCAAAATCTGTGCGTGGGACCCTTAAAACTCGGCGGACTTGTCGGAAAAAGATCCATGAGAGGATTACTGCTGTTTCTGGTAAATATGCATTTATATCCTGATGTTAGCTGTGGAAGTTTTATCCGATTTAGGCCATAAATTTATAATACTTGAGTTCATGATAAATTTTGGAGACTATATTGGGAATATTAACTATTAAGATAATGAGGCTGTCAGTTCCAACTCAAGGGATTTAAGGGGATTGCCAATTTTCCTCTGATGGAGTGCCGTTAGTCATTGGCAACCTCCCCCCTGGTAGAACCAAATTACCTCAGGCTTCCATTTCAGTTTCCTTCCTCTTTTTTTTTTTTTTTAACATTTCCCAATTCATGCATGTCATCCTTGTGCAGGGAACAGTTCAGAGAATTTGTTAGTAGTGTTTTAGTGTTCCTAGAAAAGGGCTTAGTTGCACGAAGCGGGAGCAGGGGCAGGTGCAGGTGCGGGGGAGCGGGGGTATGTAGAAGCTCCCTAGGTTGGGAGCGGCAAGGGAATATTCAAATATATATGAATAACCTTATATATTTATGTATATTGTATATATGTTTTATAGTTGCAAAGGGTGCGTGTACATAAGCATTTTATATGTATAAACATGAGTGAGAAATGACATACCAATAGATTCTTTTGTGCCAAATATATGGATTAAACACGTAGATAAGTAGTAGAATATGAGACGAGAAAGAGAGAATCATAAATCTTTCTTACTTCTTTTTTCTTTTTCTTCTTCCTTGCATATATTTGGAAAGAGAGGTGAGAATTTCGTCCTTAAGATTAGTGTGGAAGCTCCCATCCTATTTAGGAGCGGGTTCCCCTCTATATGGGAGCAAGCTCCCGTCTCGGGAGCGCGGAATCGAGCTCCCGTCTAGGGAGCGCGCCCATTTTAGAAGGATCTTGCTACTAAGGAAAAGGGTAATCTTTTCATTCACCGTTGGGTCTCTTCCACCCTTGCTGTATCTTATATCTCTTCATCTCCGCCTTAAACCTGCAGGATTGACGTTTTTACATCAATAAAAGCTCCCTATCTTGTGCTCAGTGGCGGATTCAGAAATTCCATCTAGGGGGTCACCTTTCAAACATAACTAGGGAAAAAAAAAATCACAATCCAATCCAATATAACGAGATGAAAAAAAATGTTTTAACATTCTTCACTAAGCATATAATAGGTCGAAGTTAAGACATTCTAAAACATTTCAAACATAAGCGCACAAAATTATAGATTCCTTCCTAAAAAAATTTACAATTAACCCCTACGGGTTTTCATCTTCTGTGAAAGTTTTGCATGAGTGTATTGTCGTCAATGTCAGCAAAAACATCTCTTTATATGCACACCACCAAATAATTGTTCAACCACAAATCATTCATTCGGTTCCGCAGTCGATTCTTCACAATGTCCATCGCAAAAAATACTCTTTCAACGGTAGCAGTCGCAATCGGTAAGATCAATGTCAAAGTCAAGAGCAAGTAAACTAAAAGATAGAGTTTATCTCTGCCGGTCTCTACCATTTTCTTAGAAAGATCACTAAGTCCATTCAAGCGCGAAAAAGCATCATTCGATTTTACGTCAGAAATATATGAATCAAATTGATAAGAAAGCACCATGAGCTCTACCTGAGAAAACTCTTTTGGATAAAACTCGGTAAGATGAATCAATTTCTCCTTTGCAAAACAAGAGAATGAGTTGGATGGGTTTAAATATGCCACACAAAGTAACAACTCACTATTTGCCTCGGTGAAATGAGCATTTATTTCTTGAAATTGCATATCTACAACTCTTGGTTTTTAACTCAAAAAAAAAAAAAAAATCTGGAATTTCAGGGGGGTCACATGACCCCCCTTGCCCCTTAAACCATCCGCCCCTGCTTGTGCTTGTCTTTTAAGCCAGACTACTAAGAATAGAAATGGCCTTGTTGAGCTGGATTGAATGTATAAAATTGTGAAATACAGCCAAACCATAATGCACAAGTAATTCTGTCAGGGTTGATGATGTCAAAGCTCCAGAAATGCAAGGGGAATCCAAATGATAAGGTTTAAAGTGAGATTTCTGTTGGTTGGAAGCTAGGAAGCACGGGTACTGGTACGGGGTACGGGTATTGGTACGCGATACGGCAACAACCCAAAAAAATAGGGTACGGGTACGGCGATTTTTTTATGTATATCTTTTTATAATTTTGGCATGATTTATTAGATATAACAAGTATAACATATTTTACAGCTAGAAACAAGATGACAAAAGCTATTAGCACTTGAACTTGAACCCATATTGATGGACTCATCTTCCTATGAAATAAAGTGCAATAGCCTCATTTTTGTGCATGCAACTATATAGGTTTCAAGATGGAGAGCAAAAGCTTAGTCAATCCTGCTCTTGTTTTTCCAAAATCAAGCTCGTGGTCTCAAATTTGACTTTATCGCATTGAGTTCTTGCATATTAAGGCCAGCAGTTTGAGTTTTTTTCCATGCAGGATCCCTAAAGTTTTGAAAACTATACGAATAGGTCCAAAAGTACCCATAAACTCAAAAGTACCCGGTACGTTTTTGGAGTACCCGGTACGTATTTTGAAGTACCCATGAAGTACCGGTACCCGGTACGGGTACTTTGGGGTTTTAGAAGTACCCGTGCTTCATAGGTGGGAAGGGTGGTTGATGTCTTAGAACGCCTTTTCGCTTTGGTTCCCTCGCACACCCTTTAGTTGTCAAGAATGTTTTGCAGGAAAGTTAGTCCCGAGAAAAGTGAATTGGATTGTAGTAAAGGAAAAGGAAAATCTATTTTCATTTGCCAAGAAAGGAAACTTACGAGAAACTTCTTTTATCTCGATTCAATAGCTTGTTTGAATAAAAGTAATTTTGGGAGCTATATATCTTGACAAAAATTTAATACATACGAATTGCTACATTTGAATCATTAATGAACTCTAAAATCAGCCATAAAAAAAAAATATTTAGTTTGGTTTGGCTTAAGAAGCCAGTTGATTTTTTTTTTGTCTTTATACAAAATTTTCATGTCTATATGTTTCACGTCAAATTTTTATGGATTATTAGTTCGTCTTGAAGAGAGAAATCGGAAAAATAACAATTAATGATCGAAACTCAATTTTTTTTTGAATAAAGACAAAATCAGCCAAAACGTTGTATGAAATAAGGGAAATAAAAAATAATGATCGAAACTCAAGTTTTTTTTCTTCAATATATTGGCTATGTTGCCTATATTTATAGCAAAAAAGAAAGAAAAAATGGAGAAGTGAATGAAATAAGGGAAATAAAGGTACGTTGGCTCAAAAAATTGAGAATGGAGGGAGGATAGAACTTTCCTGCGACGCTAAATTCCATATATTTTGCAGGATCTGTTTTAAGGGAAAGTGAGTCCCAGTGGGAAAATAATTTTCCAGGATCCTATCATTTTTTTTGGAACACTCCAAAATAAATGGTCGTTTCTTGACAACTGAACGGGGCCTCAATGTTCTTTGGCATGGCACATGTTGATTTCTTGTTTTATTTCCCTCACCTTTTCCGCTGTACCTTTTCCGGTTTCTATTATTAAGTTAGTTTCTAAATATATACCTTTTTATGTAACATAACTTTGAGAGAAAGTATATCTAAGGTTGCAGAAATTGGAAAGTTGTTAATTCTGGTTTTCTATAAATGGGAAGGTTGTTAACGTCATTTCCTGGAGAGGTTTACATTAACATACATTGACTGTAGGATTTACTTGTACTTATCATGTTGACACCAATCAGGGCTCCCTGTGAAATCAATCTTTATGATGGATGGTCCATTTAGTTTCCTTCTCGTTGTTATGGTCAGTAGTCGATCGGGTGATTCGGGTTGCTGGCATGTCAGGATTCCACATGTGTCTTGGCCCTACAAATGCAAAGGCTGGTTGAAAGAACTCTTGTTTGTGACCATGATTATTTTTAATAGTTGATACTTGTTTTGTGATTCATTGCAGGAATGATAACTGCACTACAAAAGTCAGAGAGCCACCAGAATTATAAAGATGATCTTACTAAAGCATCAGAAAGGCTCCATAAAATTTCAAGTGAAGCAGATATCCGCTTGTTAGTGCAAAACATGGAGCAGAAAAATGGTGCCCACATGTAAGTATTTTCACAGTTGTGTGGGATTCTTCTGTGTTTTGTGCTGTTTCCTTATTGCTGTTTACTCCCTTTACAAGGGCTGACAAGCAAGCAAAAAAGGAAGAGAAACAGCTTATCAGGCAAGCGGACAGAAATAAACGAGAAGCTGAGAAGGAGAGAATAAGATTGGATCGAGAACTTAAAAAAGAGAGGTGGCAAAGTGTGAGTCCCTGTTTTTTGTACTTTATACTTGTTGCTTACTGACTGCTGCAATTAGCCTTTTTAGGGAAATTTACATCATGGCTTGGGATAAATAGTGATTGTACAGGTTTGCACCGTAAGGGTCATATACAATCATATTGAGGGCTTTTTATTAAGTTCTCATTCTTCTAGGCTATGAAGCGTTACAGTCAAGTAATTTGTTGTCAGAAACTCAGAATGGCACCATTGACAATTTGATTCACGATTTACCAAAAAATGATACAAATCTAACAGCATTTTTTGATTTTCTTTACCAAAAAACAATACACATCTAACGGCATTTTTTGATGTTCTGTCAATTATGTTGCGTTTGAGGATGATTTGGGTAGCATTGTTGCTGAGTTGCCACTTACCAGATTCAAACCTTAAAAGGTGTACTTTTTATCTTTTCCTATTCTCGTGTGTTGCAGGAAAAGGAACTAAAGCGGTTGCAAGATGAAGCAGAGAAAGAGGAAAAACGCCGCGAGAAAGAAGAATCTGAATTGAGGAAACATCAAAGAAGGCAACAAGAGGAAGCAGAAAAAGATCAACGACGTAAGGAGAAGGAAGAAGCTGAACTGAAAAAGCAACATTCCGTAAGGAAGCAGGCATCACTCATGGAGCGGTTTTTAAAAAGAAGCAAGAATAATTCAACCTGCCAGAATGACCAATCCTCAACCAAAGCGACACTTCCTGATTCCTCCTCCAACAAGAATGAAAATATGTCCGAATCCGTTGCTCTTTCAATGGACCATGCTCTTTCACTAACAGATAATTCTAATGTGGAGGATATTCACAAGTGAGTTTTCTTTTTTTGTTTTTCCATTCATTTGTTCGTTTTGGTTTTCAACCCTGGCTTCTATGATCAATGACCTGTACTTTGCAGGTCACACTTGATTTCTTGGCGTCACTTGGGTCAGGCGATTCGTTCAAACAGGAAACAGCATTGGGGTATACGCAGAACACCTAAGAAAGAAGCAATCAAGGAACTCAAGTTGGGTACAAATAGAGGACTGGCCCATGATGATGAGTTAAGCATGGAGAAGCTTGTTGATGGATGGGGTGAAATAAAAGTTGACGGCAGATCATGTGATACAGATGCAGATAGTTCTGTTTCCCTTAGTCAGAGGCACTTCCGTAGTAAGAAGTTGCTGCAGTTTGATAAGAGCTGTAGGCCTGCATTTTATGGTGTTTGGCCAAAGAAAAGGTAATTTTCTTGTACCTCAGGTTTTTGCGCGTGCACAGTAGTTGCTATTTGCTCGAGGAGAATGTATTGTGTCAATGTTCTGCACTCTCCGAAATGTTAGTCCAATTTATTGTTTCTTTTGGTTTTGCATTGTCGATCTTATGATTTATGCAGTATGATTGGCTATACTCTTCAATATAATCCAAGGGGCATTAGGGTTGAGTTGCAAGAGGGGTTGTTCACTAACAAAAAACAGTTTTTTCCAGAAACCAAGACAAGTCATTCTCTCACGATACATCACATAAAAAACCGTAAAAAACCATTTTATTCTAAAAACACCCTTAGGGAAACACCCCCTGAATAGTTAATGGCAACATCTCTTTGCTACCAACGCCGACAGTGGAATCAGCTTAGAAGTCACTTTTCCCTTACACTCTTACTTACTGTCTCAATGAAGCCCTAGCTGGGAGGTTGATAATCTTGATGCACTAGGCAAAGTTATGAGGTCTAGGATTTAACTTACTAATTGTTTGCTTGCAGCCTTGCACTTGTGTTTTTATCCCATTATGTGCGTATATATTTTTTTGGGTTTTTGGGTAAATAAAAAAAAATGTGCATATATTGCAATGCTAGGTTGGGTTGTTTGGTAGTGGCATATACTTGCATAAGATTGATTGCACTTGCTTCTTCATTTTTTCAGTCAGGTTACTGGACCGCGACACCCTTTTAGGAAGGATCCAGACTTGGATTACGATGTTGATAGTGACGAAGAATGGGAAGAGGTATGTGTGAACGTGGTAGTTGTAACCTTTGACAGGATTACTCTTGCTAATATTTCATTGCTCAGGAGGAACCGGGTGAAAGCTTATCAGATTGTGATAAAGATGATGAAGAGGAAAAATTAGAAGAAGGCTATTCAAAAGCTAACGATGAAGATGACAGTGAAGATGGCTTCTTTGTACCTGATGGCTATCTTTCAGAGAGTGAGGTATTCACCTTTGTGAATCTGCATCTTATATTTCCAACTACTTAATTAAATGTGAGGTCATGTCAACCTAAGAATTCTTAATGGTCAAGGATTTTTAAAGACGATTCTCAATTTTGAGTTGTGGCTTGTTCGAGATCAGTACATTTGCATGGTGTCTACAGTTGACAGTTCCATTGGATGTCATTTTTTTTTTTTAAATTTGAACAAGTGTATAAACGTTTTTGTTCTTGTTTTGTGTTAAAAAAAACTGTGTTTTTTGGTAGCCTGCAGATTACTTTTCTTGGCCGTACTTTGCCATTTGAGAGATTGATTTGTCTTTTCTCCTTTTTGTCAGAATAAATTGCCCTTGTGTTTTTCTTTCTATATTCAATGATACGATGGGATTAACTTGCTGACTTCTAAGATGGTTAATCTTGGATTGAAAGAAACTTGTTCTTAAGGTTAACTGTTCAGAAAGTGTTTAGTGAGGATGGACATATTGGTCTTCCTTCTCCTTGCATGATTGATGCTCTCTCCTTTTCCTAAGTGCTCATATGTACTTACTACCATTTACTCAATGTAGAACAGACAGTCACAGACGACACGACATGACCTTTTCTTCAACACGTGACGCTTTGGACACATTTTAAAAGATTATTTATGCAGTACTTAGACTATGAAAAGAATTAAGTAAGAGTTTATTATACCACGTATGCCTTAAATCAATCTTTATCTGTATATCATTCAGACAGTCACAAAAGCTTTCCAACAACAATGGTTTCATCCTTTACATGTATCTTTATAAACAATAAACTCTCGTCTGTTGCACAAAAAGAAAGACTTCGCTAAACTTTTAGAGCCTTCTATTTTGTCTAACAGCCCCATTGTGTCTTGGGATCGATAGATTGTCCCAAAGCATGTTTTTATAGCGTCACTCTCCTGGAGTGTCCATGTGAAGAACATGGAGAAAAAAAATAGGACAGGTTGAATTTCGGCTATGTAGCAACAACACTTCAGAGCTTGGGGACACGTATTGGACACGCCATGTGGCGTGTCCCTTAAATTTAAACTATTTTTTGGAGGGGGACACTCGGGGGACACAGCATGGACACGCATGTCCCATATCTACACTCTCATGATCTCTCCCTCTCTCTCGATGTACACACACACACATATGTATAGATACGTATCTACTCGTATATATTCGATGATTATATCTCTGTAGTTGTGTGCATGTATATCTTACATGTACATATGTGCGTATATACCATCACATAACAATTTAAATATCTTACATATCAAAAGAAAAGTGTATATATTTATGCATATAACCTGTAACTGCATACATATATAATATTTGTATATATAATTATTTGTTTATTTATATATTTTTGCAGTGTCCCCCGCCATGTCTGGGTCCATTTTTTAGAATTCCTTTGTCCATATCCGTATCCGTGCTACATAGAATTTTGGTGTTGGCACAATTCTGGAGGGTATCGATGTCCGACAATGGCACGTTACTTCCAGTGAAGTGTCAGTTCTTCATAGCCTCTGCTTACTAGAACAAATTCCTCAGAATGCACTCTTTTGGTAAGAACAAAATCTATTCAAGTGCACCACAATAACAGGACTGCAGTTTATGTTAGGAATCTGTTTTGGCAGTTAGGTTTTGGAACGTGCAGTAGGAATGTGAACTGTTGATTGAGGCATTGTGTTGGTTTGGACCTTTTGACTTAAATGAAGGTCAATCTGTCTTATCATGTATCATAGAGGATCAAAAAGCCTTAAAGTCTCTCAATCTTCTTGCAGGGAGTACAAGTTGATAGAAGAGAATCTGATTGCTCAGTGGAGGAGATCAAGAGTGGCTGTAAGCATGAGTTGGAGAGTGAGGAGATGTGTGTGTTGCTTCGACAGCAGAAGTGTTTACACAACATGACCGAGCGTGCTCTTCGGAAGAACCAGCCGTTGATTATATCAAATCTGATGCATGAAAATGCCTCATTGTCAATGATTGAAGAGCTCACTGACACTCAAAAACTTGAACAGATGTGTCTGCAAGCACTCAGTATGCGTATGTTCTCTGGTGGGCCATCTATAGAGATAACAATTGATTATTATCACCAAGAAGAAGACCTAGAGAATTGCACATCAAATAACAAGGGCTGCACCACTTCTGCGGCAACCCCACCGGCTATATTGGACTCTGACTTACCAGAGATTGTGAGTACATTATCTTTTTCCTCTGTAACAAATAATGAGAAATCATCCCTACAATTCTAAGAGGATGCAACTAACTTGGTGCAATTCATATATAATACTTCAAGAACTTTATAGTTGCTACCTTTGAACTAGTTAAACGTTTGGAAATGTATGAGTTTAATTTAACAATTTTGGTAGCACGGACACCTTGTACCTTAAACTAACGCCAACTGTTTTTCAGGTATCTTCCATTCAATCATGCTCGCAGGGTATCAACAAGGTCGTAGAGTCTTTGCAACAGAAATTCCCCTCCGCCCCAAAGTCTGTCCTGAGAAATAAAGTTCGTGAAGTATCCGACTTCATGGATAACCGCTGGCAGGTTAGTGAACTGATTTTCATATCACTCCTCTCATTGTAAGAAGTTAGGATTCACACGTGCTTGTGGCTTGTGCAGCTGTGTGAAATTTGAGTAGGCCACATTTCTGTCGGAATATGTATACGCATAATAATACACCTAAACACAGATCAATATTGGTGGCTAGAGAACACGTGGCTTGAGCATTTGATATTAAGTGTTTTGAAGTTTGCGTAATTGTCACTTAACTGGCTAATTATCGGTGGTTGATAACGGGGCACAAGTTGGCTGATTCCTCGTCTTGATACAGAACAAAGCCACTTAGTGACGAGGGTCACAAATTTGGTTTTTGTCATCAATTAGAAAGTTCAACTTCATTACACATAATTCATTTACGACGTTACTCACAGGCTTCTGTATTAATCTGATATGGGCCGAATGAAAGATGGATTTAATTAAGTTCGGATTGACTTTTAGTCTATGGAACCAAGCTTCAATAGATGCTCAAGCTGGGGCTTGGCTACATGAAGCATTTAGCCCAGGAGCTTGCACAAGTCTAAACTCAAGCTGATCTTGTGTAGACATGATAATAGCATACACTTTGCAACGTACAAAGAAATGTGCAAGGCTGTGTTTTCAAACAAATAAGTTGGAAGTGAAATAGCTCAAGTATTTTGATGCATCATTTCCGTGACTCCAGCGAAGCCCATATCTTTTGGCGAGCATATGTTGACTGTAAAAGAGCCACTTTTTTCACTAAAACTGGGTAAAAATGATTGACTGGATCCTTACTCATTACTGTTGTAATTAGTAGTGAGGCTGTCTAGTCAATCAGTGTTTCATGCTTATGCGTTATTCTGAGCTGTCCTTGGAAATAGTACTGCTCATTCCTCAAAGTGATATGCAATGTTCTTGAGATATTGAAAAGAGTCGCTCAGCAAAGGATTAGACCCTAGAACCTAAACGGATAATGTGCCTCAGCTATTATTCTTTTGACTCACGAGGAACTGGGAGAAAGGATTGTTTGTTCCAAACAAAGCTGAAGGATTTAATTGGGTGTACTTTTTGTGGATTGTGTCGTTTTCCTTTGTCATTGGCATATTTGTTTGGAAGACTTTAACAGGGGCCACAGGACCTGCAGTTCTGTAGATTCACATAGGCATATAAGAATATGCAGTACATGTGGCTGAAGCCTTTTGTTATTTGCTGATGAGCCTCCTTTGATGCAGGTGAAGAAAGATATTCTGGACAAGCTTGGCTTATCAAGTTCACCAGGTATGTACCAAGTAAAGATCTATTGGCAGAAGACTGAAGTGATGGACCAATAGGATTAAACTCTGTTTGGCTTGTATTTACAGATAAAGTTGCTGGGAGAAGAAAGAGTATAGCAACATTCTTCTCAAAGAGGTGTCTCCCTCCTACCGATGGCAGGACCATCAACCAGACTGAAACCTCTCCCCAGTCATCCCAGAAGCCTTCAACAGTTCAATCGCGGCAAGAATACTCGAACAATATTCAATAGCCTCTTGGTCTAAATCAACTACAATTTCTTTTCCATTCCCCCCCTGGCCCGCCCTTAACTTTTGCCTGTTATTACATATCCCTCATATATGGTCTAAGTAGTTGCGAAATTTTTATCTCAGGTAAGAACTTGAATTAGTAGTTGTTGTGGCCTTTTTGCAAGGTACCCGTAAAATGTTTAGTCTCTGTTTGGCATGGATGAACCAACTTTTGGGCAACTTATGCTATGTAAATTGTCAAAAAGTAGATATCTGTTGCTGTAATGTGAAGTCCTGCAATTTTATCTTGAAGGTTTGTAACCAACTGATAAAACATTGGCCTTCTTCTGCAGAGCTACTGTGTTGGGATTTCTAGGGCTTTAACTTGGTTTTTCCTTTCGTTTTATCCTTGTGTAAATGGGGCTGTGATTTGTTTGGTTTCCTTATTAACATAACTTGGGATTTAAGCATGAGATTGAGTCTTAATTTTCCTTTAGTACATGTTGAACAGCTTCGAGGCTTCAAATGACTTGCATTACATATTATTGACCTTGATGTAGTTTTCTGGCAAGTGGCAATGGATTATACATCTGGTTCTCTTTTAAGGAAGTTTCCCATTCAGAGTTTTATTAGGGTGATTCTATTAACCCCCCTCATTTTCTTCATGTAACCCACAAAAAACTCCTTCATTTTCATTACTGTGTAAAGACCAAAATGCCCCCAAGCCTTCATCTGCGGGTTTTTTTCCGACATTCATTCCCCGAAATATGTAAACTTTTTCAACATATCGACGTTGAAATTTTTCACTTAACCGAAATTATGCAAGACAGAGTTCAGTAATAAATTTTCAACTTAAGTTACTTTTTTATCATCATAATATCGAATTCTATGCATTACATCTACAGAAACCTTAGAAATTCATTTCAACATTAATAAGATGAAAATATGGTTATATTTCGACATGTTATTGTCGAAAACAACAATATTTTATCCACATGTATTTAGTTCGACATTCGATAGTTGAATATAGACATAAAGTTCAACAGGATGATGTCGAACATAGACAAGGTCCTTTTCCACAAATTTCACAAGTATTTGGTTCAACATTAAGAAGTTGAATAGAGACATAAATTTTGACATGAGGATGTCGAAAAAAGACAATGTCCAATTTTTGAAAATTCGACCTTCAATATAAATCGACATGTGGTTGTCGAAAATGGGTGAGTATTTCGACATTCAAAGTATGAAAACTGGTCGCGATGGTGAATTTTAGATTATCAAACAGACAGTGGAGAGAGAGAGAGAGAGAGAGAGAGAGAGAGAGAGAGAGAGAGAGAGAGAGAGAGAGAGAGGAGATGGCTGGTGGTGGCGACGGGTGGTGGCGATGGCTAGTGGTGGCGGCTGCAGTGGCTATGGCAGAAGGTTAAGGGTAGTTTGGGTAGTTTAGGTGTATTTTGTGGGTTGTATGGAGTAAATTGGTTTGAGGGAATTTTAGGTGTGGGTTGGATGGAGAAAATGGGTTACATGGAGAAAATGTGGGGTTGTTAATAGAATCACCCTTTTATAATTATGTACCAATTGGGCAAAAATATGGCCTTGTAATAGGTAAAGGTTGTCAACAAATGATCCAGAACACTATGATGAGATAGCTTTGTCATCCCTGGAAAGTACGCTAATTTCACTTTACTAAGATTTCAACTTTCAAGACTTGATCTCGGGGTTTTGGCCCAAAGGTTGTGTAGTATTTTATTGGAGCTTGACGTCTAGGGTTTGACCTTTATGGACATTGGTCATCATAAGTGTTACTAACACAATACTTTGCACAATAATATACTACATAACGTGTTTATATGTCACTGTATCATTGGACAATGTTAGTAGACTTTTTTCTAAATTATTAACATACTAACATTTGTCATACAGCTTGACCTAAGTCATATGTTTGTTTGGGAGTAATGAAAATAAAGAGAGAAAATAAAAATGTACTTAGAATCTTAGATCTACAGATTGTTTGGAAGTTAGAGAAAAAATGAGAAAACTATATTCCTTTTTTTTTGTCTTTGGGTTTTTATTTTGTAAAGTCCAAAAACAAAGGGAAATGTAAATTCTTTCAATGCATATATTTTTCCTTTCTATTTATTTTTCACAACTTCCAAACACAACGCAAGAGATTGACCTAGTAGATGAAGAGATTATGAGTGGGGATGCTCAGCTTTAGTACAGGTATTTACTCTTGTGAAATGACGATTTTCTTTTTCCTAAACATAAAACAATATATTGAATAAGAGAAGAGAAAGGGTAAATTTCGCTGACCTCGTTTGAGATTTCCGACAAATACGCTGACATCTCATGTTGTTTTTAAAAAAAACACTGCCCTCCCTTGCTTTTTAAACTATTCATCATATTCCCCCCTCCTAACTTCCGTTAGTTTTAAAATAAAATAAAAATGTATAGAAAACTATTTTTGAAACTTTACTTTTTGGAGAAAATGTTTTCAAAAAATGTGTTTCAAAAAAAATTTGTTTTCTACTAAATGTTTTTTTAACAAAAAAGTCTAAAAAAAATGTTACAAAACTTTATGTTTTCTATTTTATTTTTTTTAAAAGAAACTGTTTTTTTCAAGATACCTGTTTTCCAAAAACTAGTTTTTTTTTTCATTTTTTTTTTAATCCATTCCCGGTCCAGTTAAATATAAGCCGTCCACGCCAAGACTAGTTTTCACAATAAATTATTTATAGTGGCTTAAATTCAAGGATAAAATACTGGTCAATTATGCAAAAAGCATACACGCCAACAAATCAGACTAACTCTCGAGGCTGGTCATTCTGCTGCTTTGGTTTTTGTTACTGTAGCCACCTCTCACGATTCGAGAACAAACGAGTAAAGTAAACAAGAAATACCAAGCCGCCCCCACTTTTTGTGGGGACTTCCGTTCAAACCCCATTTTGTCTTTTACTCCTCAATAGGTCCTGAGCGCGCGCGTGGAGATGTTGATGACTTAAATTGCCCATCTCTCTCTCTCTCTCTCTCTCTCTCTCTCTCTCTCTCTCTCTCTCTCTCTCTCTCTCTTTCTGTTGCCAATTTACTGTCTCCTCTCTGTCTTTTTTTATTATTTAAAGCATTAAATGTTCATAACTTTTAATTTATATACCCGATGATGGGGGAAAAAAATATTTTTAGAACCTACTTGACGAGATCAAACAAGACCCATATTAGATATGAAATTATGCACAACAATTTTTTTTTTTATTAGAGTGTGAATTGTGTAGAGGATGTGTGAACTCTGCATATAAGGGGTGAGAATTCTATTATTTTGGAGTGTGTGAATTCTTTTATTTTTAGAGTGAATTGTGTATTTTGAGAGTAAGTTGTGATGTGCGAATTTTGCATTTACGGGGTGTGTATTCTTCTATTTGAAGGGTTTTTAAATTCAACGGTTGTGACTTTTTTCTTTTAGTGGTGTGAATTGTGTATTTTGGAGAGTGAGTTGTGATGTGTGAATTCTGCATTTGAGGGTGTGAATTGTTTAGAAGGGTTGTGAATTCTTTTATTTTGGAATGTGTGAATTCTGTATTTGAGGGGTGTGAATTCTTTTATTTTGGAAGTGAATTGTGTATTTTGGGGAGTAAGTTGTGATGTGCAAATTCCGTATTTAAAGGGTGTGAATTCTGCATTTGAGGAGCATGGATTTTTTCTTTTGGGGGTGTGAATTTGTATTTTGAAGAGCGAGTTGTGATTCATGAATTCTTTCATTTTGGAGGGTGTGAATTATCCAGAATGGTTGTGAATTCTTAATTAATGGGTATAATAATTTTTTTTATATGTACACAATTTCACATTCAAAATGGATCTGGTGTTAAAGATTTCATCGAGTAGATTTCAAATATATATATATCTTAGACAACATCTGGAGTACACGTGGGGATAATCAAAAGTTTTTAAGAAGCCTAAATAGTTTAAGTATTTACTTTCATTATGCTTAATTCAATTTGTCTGTCGGTTTGCTCTGGCATGCTCTTCCACTGTGTCTGTGCTTCCGCCCCCCAAATGGTATCAGAGCCAAGTAGGTAATTGTTGAGTTTGAACCAATTTAATCTGTAAATTATTTTTGAAACTTAGAAAATTCAATTAGTATTTTGTCCTTTTTTATCTGCGTTTGAGCATCCTGTCTCTGGCCACCCAAGCTTGAAGCCCTGTTAGATGTGTAAGTCCTAAGAGTGAGGCAGTCGTGAGGATAGGGTCACCAATTGGGTATGAGTGTATACAGGCTAGGTCTCAAAAAAGATAACTCCAGGAAAAAATATTAAGAGAAATTTTTAAGTGAAAAAGATAATGAATAGATTATTTAGGTGCAGCTCTTCAACTAGCTCAATGGCTTCGATGTCGTCCATACCACACATAGTAAACGAAGAAGAACATGAATATCAAGATTGTACTACAGACTTAGGAAATTGGAATATACCAAAATTCCCAGTAAAAGAAATTTATAAAACTAGTTTTTTAGAAGATACTTTTAAGACTGATCAAGTAGCAAAAATTGTAGAACAAGTTTATGCAATTACAAAACAACAAGAAAGATGTGCTCTTTTAAGTAAAGAATCAGTTAAAAAACATCTAGAAAGAGGTTATAATTTTATTCATGTAGAATTAGTACAAGTTGCAGTTAAACCCCTAACACGAAGAGGACTTAATTCCTCAATCCAGTTAGCTTTAAGAGATAGTAGATTCACAGTATATAGTGATAGTTTGTTAGGATTAATGGAATCTAGTCTACACAATAGTCCAGTATATTTTAATTGTTTTCCTGATTTACCACTTAGTTTAAGAGATAAAAATATTTTAAAAACATTAGCTTTAAATATTCAAACTGCAGGAGCAATTACCAATATGCTCGTAGGAAGTCACTCAATTGCTTTAGTTTATCGTATTTATTACAAGTGTATGAAAACTAATTTAAATATTCATGCCTTAGTAAAAAGTCTAAAAGATAAAACTGTACTTATACAAATTAGCACTGTTGATGCTAATGTCCAAGTACCAAAAACAATTCAATGGAATGATATCCAGTTACCAGCCAGTTGGCTTAGTGAAAATGAAAGTTTTCCACAAAGAATACAAAATGATACGGTAGATTTAGATTATATCCAACAATACTTAGAGGGCACAGTTAGAATTAGTTTTGATCAACAGCGAGTTAACACTCCCCTTTAAATTAGAGAACTTAGTAGGTCAGAAAGTTCAATCAGTATACCTAGGCAAGATAGGAATTTGCTAGATCCAAAAGTTAGGTTAAAAGGAATTGAAACAACTTCACAGGTTAGTAAACCATGTTACTCAACACAGTCAAAATTTGAGGATGAAGAAACATCCCAAGGATCACCAACCCAAACTGATTTTGAGGAAATTGCCCCTCGTCCTATAGATAAAAGTTTACTGACTATACAATACATAGAGATTTTACTATAGATGTAGAAAAATTATTTCGAGAATTTAAATCAAGAAATAACGCAGTGAAAAGAAAAGAATTTCGTAGTAAATATAATCCTAGTCAAACATCTAAAATAGTAAAAAATTGGAGACAATTCATGAAAGATATAAGAACAGAAGTTCAATTTTTTGATTATCTAGAAAATTATTATCAAAAAGTTAACACTAGTATACAAATTAAATGGAAAAAACCAGATAGCACAATAAAAAATCAAGATCAAAATATTGAGAAAATTGATGCATTAATCTCTAAAATACGTACTAAAAATAAAGAAAATTTTAGAGATAATCCCAACAAAATCACAATAGGTTGTACTAATGACTATTGGCAAAATAAAAAAATAAATGTTCTTACTAAAGATACACAAGAAGAAGACTTTTTTATTGATTTAATTAGTAAAATAGAAGATCCCGAGTTAAAACAGCAATATGGTAAAAAATTTAAACAACTTCTGATACAAAAAAAGTAAAAAATCCCAATATACTAAACCAGTAGCAAATCTCAATACTACCATAGCTAAATTTAATAAAAAACAAAAGGAAGCTACCCTACAAGACCTACAAGAAGAAGTGAACGTTATCAAACAGGATATTATTGAATTAAAAAATAATGATATAAAATTAAGTACTCAGATAGTAGCACAAAAGTTAAATAAAAACTTTGAAGAATTTGATGCAGAAATAGAGAAAAATAATCAATCGTCTGATGAATCCTTAGAAACAAATAGTCAGAACTACTCAGAAAGTAATCCTAAAAGAAACAATCACCAAAATAATGGTCTAGGAAATAATAGGATAAATATAATAAGTAAAATGGATCTCATCCAAAAATGGCATGCTAAAGTAAAACTAGTAATAAATGATTATGAAATTAAAGTCACTGCTCTCATTGACACTGGAGCAGATTTAAATTGTATTCAAGAAGGTCTCATACCTACAAAGTATTATCACAAGACAACTGAACAGTTAAGCTCTGCAAATGGTAGTAAAATGCGTATCAAATATAAATTACCGAAAGTTCTTATTTGCCAAGATAAAGTTTGTTTCAAAACTTCATTTGTCTTAGTCCAAAATCTAACTGATACAGTAATTTTAGGTGTACCTTTTATTTGCTTACTTTACCCATTCACAACCAATAGTGAAGGAATCTCTACTAAACCTTTAGGTCAACAAGTAACCATTAAATTTTTAACAAAACCTGAACGTAGAGAATTAAAACAATTAAAAGATTGTTCTGAATCCCAATCTATTTGTAGGATAAATAAAAAAAGTAAACATCTAAAATTCTTAAAAGATGAAATTAGATATAAAAGAATTGAAGAACAACTCATTGATAAATTTCTAAATCAAAAGATAGAAAATTTCAAAAATAGGTTAGAGAAGGAAGTTTGTTCTAATCTTCCCAGTGCATTTTGGCATAGAAAAAAACACATTGTAACTTTACTATATAAAAGGATTTAGTGAACAACAAAATACCTACAAAATCTAGACCTATTCAAATGAATCCTGAAGTTATGGAAACTTGTAAAAAGGAAATCAATAATTTACTTGATAATAACATTATTCGGAAAAGTAAATCACCTTGGTCATGTCCTGCCTTTTATGTTAATAAAAGTGCAGAAATTGAAAGAGGAGTTCCACGATTAGTAATTAATTACAAACCATTAAATTCAGTATTAGAATGGATAAGATACCCAATTCCTAATAAGAAATATTTAATTAATAGACTAAGTGAAGCAGTAATATTTTCAAAATTTGACTTAAAAAGTGGATTTTGACAAATCCAACTACATCCCAATGATAGATATAAAACTGCCTTTACTACACCATTTGGACATTATGAATGGAATGTAATGCCTTTTGGATTAAAGAACGCTCCTAGTGAATTTCAAAATATAATGAATGAAATATTCAACCCATTTAGTCATTTTATTATAGTTTACATAGATGATGTTCTCATCTTCTCAAAATCGATTGATGAACATTGGAAGCATTTATATTCATTTCTTGATATTATTAAACATAATGGGTTAGTCATCTCTGCTCCAAAAATTAAATTATTTCAAACAAAAATTAGATTTTTAGGATATGATATTTACCAAGCAACTATAGTACCAATTAGTCGAGCAATCCAATTTGCGGATAAATTTCCTGATGATATTACAGATAAAAATCAGTTACAAAGATTTTTAGGATCTTTAAATTATATAGCAGAATTTTATAAAGACCTTAGAAAGACATGTCAACCCCTGTTTGAAAGGTTAAGAGACAATCCTCCTCCTTGGTCACCCATACATACTTTTGTTGTTAAGGAAGTCAAAAAATATGTCAAGACATTGCCTTGTCTTGGTATTCCGACAGTCAACTCCTTCAAAATTATCCAAACAGATGCCTCTGATATTGGATACGGTGGCATTCTCCTCCAAAGAGTCAGTTCCACATCTCCAGAGCAAATTGTTCGTTTCCATTCTGGTCTCTGGAATAAAGCACAAAGTAATTACAATACTATTTAAAAAGAAATTTTAGCAATTGTTTTATGCATTTCAAAATTTCAAGATGATATACTTAATCAAAAGTTTTTAGTCAGAGTCGATTGTAAGAGTGCAAAATATGTTTTAGAAAAAGATGTTAAAAATATTGCTAGTAAACAAATATTTGCTAGATGACAATCAATTTTGAGCATTTTTTATTTTGATATTGAATATATTAAAGGAGATCAAAATTCTATTCCTGATTTTCTTACTAGAGAATTTTTATTTGGTAAACAATAATAATTAATTTATCTGCATTTCAGTCATGGCAGAAAAAAGTAAGAAACAGGGAAAACAGGAAAACAGGTTCGCACTACAAGTAATCAGCCAGCCCAAACAAGCAGTCAGAGTAATCAACTTGTCCCTACAAGTAATCAGCTTGCTATCTCTCTAGTTAATTTAGTAAACAGATACCAAGTTCTTGGGCAACACCCAAAAACTGCGTACAACTCAGCTTTAGCATATCCTCAAATCAGTCAAAACTATACCCTAGTAAATCAAAATGTGGTATCTAACCCATTTTCTCCAGCCCAACCAATTCAAGCTAGTAAACCCAGAATTCCTTCCATTTATATCCCTAAATCTCAGTCAGCCAATTTGTTCTATATTGAACCACCTTTTAAACATATCCAAAACCTCATAGAATTAGCAAAATCCTTCTTCCCTCCTGGATGGCATTTCACCCCTCATCATCCAGAAAAGTCAATTTCTTTCTACAAAGATATCCTTCTACAGCATCAGTCAATAGTCATCAAGCCCATTCAGGATCAGAATAATCCTAGTATTACCATTTACCATTCTCTTTACATCCATGACATTTTAGCAATGGAAGAATGGGGACACCCTTCCTGTCTCAGGGTCCTCGCTGGTTATTCTATCCCATATAATTATTGTGATTACATTGAAGCATGGTCCAAAGTTATCCTTCATGAAAATGAAACCAATAATCATTCTTGGTTCTTTTAATTTGACCAAAAATTCAAGTCAGTTTTCCCAACATGGTTCCCCCGATGGTGGTCCCATTATGGTGCCATCCCAGAAATAATACCCAATGATCTTATGGACCAAGTCACATATTTTTCCTCTCTAAACAAGGTAGACAGTCGCATTGGTCAGTTTCCCCCTCTTCTTTTATTCATGGCTAAGTATATAAAGTACCTTGGCTTTTCAAGTGGAGATACAATATCTCCGAAAACACAGTCACCCACCAGTTCTTAGTTAAATGGTGGGATAAGTTCACCCAACAACGAGTTATTGATCAAGTCAAAATAGAATTTTCAGTCAAAGTTCCAACTCCAGTCAATATTCCAGTTCAGCAAGTTCAACGAAGTCAAGCCTCTGATCCCACAATCTCTACAATCAGGCTTGGAAGTCCAGCTGCCAGCTCCTCTGGCCTTTCAAAAGCAAAAGGAAAATCAAAGCCAAACAGCTCTGAGTTATTAAAATTGGCTCAGCAACTTTTAGCTCAAGCAAGTCAGGCAGAAAATGATGGGTCCTCAGAAGAATCAGCCACAACAACTTCCCAAAGAGACCCATACAGCTCATTATTCCAAGATGCTCAGGACCCATATGCTTAGACTGGTTACAACAAGTCATCATCAAGTCAGAAAAGTCATCATCAAGATTCTTAGTCAGGAGAAATTTTTGAGGAATCGCCGAAAGCAGTTTTAACCTTCAGTCAAGGAGCATCTACTTTTAGTCATACCCAGTCACCTCTCCACCGAAAGTGAAGACAGAAACAAATTTCAGTCATGTCTCAACCAAAAGTTGGAGAAAAGTCACCACTTTAGTCAAAAGTAAAATAATTATAGTCCACATGGCTGAGTCATCCCGCACTTGTAAAAATAATTGTAGTCTCAGGACCTTTGGTTATAAAAGGATCCTTTTAGTTTGTAATAGGCAGAGTTAGTTCGGGAGTTAGTTTCAGTTTTCATTCTCTCAAGTCCACTGAAAGCTCTTTTGAGCATAGTCATTTCACCCACCTGTAATATCTACCACCATGTGCTTTGATTCAAAGTTATAATTCAAGTCATCAAATTTCCAGTAAGCATCTGCTTTCTTTTACTTGTCAATTTTCAGCACTATTCACATACTATTTAGCACTATTTAAGTACTATTTACCACTATTCATCACTATTCATGTTACTATTCATCACTATTCACGTTACTATTCATCACAATATATATTTTAATAAAAACAGAATGTCACGCCCTCAATTTTTAAACAATAAAAAGTAAACATTTTTAGAAATAAAAGTGTCATATTTCATAAATTCTATTCTTTTATCTCACCACAACGCTTCGTCTAAAAAGGGTACCCGAAACCCTTTGGAAATACGTGAATTGAAAAGATAAATTGATTACATTCTTCGTAACAAAATAAATTTTTTAAAAAAAGTAATGTTACAAACCCATCTTAGTTCTAATAAAAATACATGGGCTGTGTTCGTTTTCAAGTTTTAGTTTAGTTTTAGTTTTGATGACATCATCATTACCCTCATTTCTCTCTCTATCTCTCTCCACTCATTACACCTTTTTACATCATCAAAACTAAACTAAACTACCAAACGAACACAACCATGATCATCTCACTGAAGAGTACATACTAAGTCGTCAATAAGAGACCATGACCAATGATGTCTTCAAAAGATTTCATGCACTCCCAATGCACTTCATGCCATGCTCCTCACCGAATACCTGAAAATTGATAGGTTGAGGTACACTAGCCCAGTAGGAAAATCTCTAACACAAGCTCTATATATGTATGCGGTGCACAATGCAAGTGAGTGAACTTACAATGCATAAGTCTGATTTTAAAAGTCATTATTTCTTTAAATACTTGTCTCGTCACACACACACACACACACACACACACACATACATAACAACACTAGAAAGTCTCAAACTTATAGGAAGTACTCTATTTCATTTAGTTTCAATTTCAACACCACCATTATGATCACCACGGCTTTGTCCCAATCTTTTTTCTAACAATCAACTCTTTTACTTCTCAAAACACACACAAACGCTCTAGTCTCTCAACATAACCACGCATTTTGATTTATTCGTTAGACATTTCCTCAACATCGAGATACCTCTCATAAAATGAACAACGACTACCACACAACTCCCAACTCCACGAACATAATCAAAACAATCAAGGAATATTAGAACAACACACAACAAACAACACGCCACAACAACACTCAACAAATAACACAATATATCCAACTCCACGAACTAACAATTCAATTAAGGAATGCAAGAGACTGAAGGATTAAACACTCAAAACAGTTTCACTTACCAAAAACTCAACATGGCAAGCCTCCCCAAACTCATTCGGTCAAGGGTCTTTTCGTAATTTCACCACGGGTCAAACCCATAAGTATCTTCATCAATCCATACCTCAAATACACTCATAAATATCTCAATTTTACTACTAGGAAAACAATTTAACATATAAACATGAATAACACAAAAGCCCCAATTCTTATTTAAGCCATAAACCCTAACCTCAACCAAATCATGATTTTCTTCCACCAATCAACTAGATTCAAGACTTATACGGATAAACAATCTAGAGCAATCAAAACATTCATCCCTTACTCAGAAATTTAGCAAAAATCCCGAATTTATAAGGCAAAAGCAAGAAACCTCACAATACATCCACATGTACGAAAATCATGTGTAGAAATCAAGGATTTATGATCTAAACACATAAATATATAGAGAGAGAGGAGAGAAATCCCTACTTGAATGGGTTTTGAGCAAAACCTTAACTCCCGAAACTCAAGCTCCAAGCAAAACAATGGAGGCCCAACAAGTGGCTGTTAGCACAATGGATTTCAGTACCACAGTCTGATCAAACATTTTTCATATTTTCTATACTTCAAATTAAATTTTGAAACTTTACCACAACATATTAGACATGTATGTGTATCTACAGTAAAATTTTCATAAATTTACCAGTTCTGGAAAAATACCAAAAAAATCGACCAAAACAGGGTCTGCAGGAAAATGGATGAAACTGGACATCCTAACTTTGAAAAAATCACCATAAATCGAACTCTTAATGTTTTGGAGTGACTCTTGTGCCAAAAGTTTCGTATTGAAACGAAGTTCAAAGTTCATGAAAGAATCAAAGTCAAATCCGCACTCCAAAGATGAGAAAATAAGCAAATACAGAGGCTACACGAATCTGTCTCAGAGTAGATTTACAGATTACATACCCGATTTTCAAAAATTCACAACAAATCCATTTCTTGATGGATTGGTGTGATTCCAGCGAAAAAATAAATATATTTGAGTTAACTTTAAATCATATGAAGGAACCAAAACCTAATTAACCGTTTATGAAGGAGATATTGGCCAAAAACAAAGACCCGGTCAGCTGTAACAAGCTGCTGTACCCACCGGTACCAAAAACTCGAATTTGTACAATAAAATCAACAACAAAAAATGAAGGAGAGAAGAGGTATACTTGTGGAGATGAAGCTTGGGGATATGAGGTGATGATCGGACATGGTGGTGGAGGTGGCCGGACTTGGCGGCAGCTGGCCTCTCTCCCTCTCTCTCTCTTCTCCTTCTCTTCTTCTCTCCTCCGATCTCTTGTGCTCTCTCTCCCGACCACACACACGCATATATCTAGATAATTGCACTCACACCCCCTCTAATTCCTTGTGTTATCATCAAGCCCAAATCCAAGTTATATTACACGTTTAACTCCTCATTTAAATACTGTTTGCAATTACACCCCAAACTCCAAGTTCAAAATTTTGGAGTATTCTCTTTAAGTTTAAACAAAATTTTTACGGGTCTTTACACAGAATGTGTATAACTTTTTATTTTATTTTAAAATCAGGAAAAAAAGAGTTAAAGTAATTGTTTTAAATACACATGTCTGTCACTACAGTAGGTAGGAGAGAGTGGGAGAATTAAACGGTGTCTATGTGTGAGAGCCGAAAAGTGGAAGAGAGAGAGAGAGAGAGAGAGAGAGAGAGAGAGAGAGAATGATAACGCGTAATGATGATGCGCGTCAGTGGAGGGAGAAAAAAAAATTGATCCGTGCTGTGGATTTGGATGGGAGATGGGAGAAGACCCTAAAAAATAAACCGGCCAGTCAGAAGCCCTAACGTAAACCCAATACTCGATATGGGCCATCCTCTTTGTTGGACCTTTAGGCGAGGCCCAATACACCAACTCTATAGTGAACTTAGAAAACTTCAACCCCGTTTTGTTGAGGTTTTGGAGGTCCTAAAACACTCTTATCTGCTCTCTCTCTCTCTCTCTTTCTAGGGTTTCACCATGAGCAGGTCAGGGCAGCCTCCAGATCTCAAGAAGTAAGTTATGTTTCTCGTTTCTCTCGTGAGATCTAGCGTTTTGCTTCGATTTCTTTATCCGTTTTCACTAATTTTGGTATTTCGTTTGTATTTGGTGGACAGATACATGGACAAGAAGCTACAGAGTAAGTTTCCATACTCGTGCTTTTTGAATGTTTTTGGACTCTCTTACTGCTCTTTTATTTTTTGTTTTTTTTGTTCATTCTTTCAGCGGTTTCTAAGACTTCAATTCAAGAAATTTTCTGGAAAAGAATTCATTTCTGAAAATTTCTGAGGAAACACACAAATACATGTAGTGATTCTTGGGAAAAAAATTTCGCGGAAACGCCAGTATTATTGAATGCGTACAATATGTTATTGTTTTACATTGTCTCTTATCTATACTAGTGATTTGTCGTAAGAAGGGTTAACCTTTGTTCTACTTCTGATTGACTGGTAATTGGTAAAGTTAGAAGACAAAGACTTAATGAATATAGAGCTCTAGGAATTGAACAACCACCACACCCATTTTCACATCCACACTCGCAAGTGTCCACACACTTGTGTGGACGTGTAAATGGTTGTGGTTCTATCGTTGTTGCTAAGAATTACCAAGCTTAGAGGGCAATGGTACTGGAAAGGAAAAGAATAAGAGAAACTGGTGGGGATGTTGGAAAATACAATTTTGAAGATAGATAAGCTAGGCGAATTAACTGGTACCAAGTTTAGAATAGCATGGAGAAGTTTGGAGAATCAATTTTGGCCGAGTATGTGGTTTGGTTGTAGGTCTATGTGCATACTGTGGTTAAAAAAAAACTAATACATTCTTTTGTTATGTACTTGCGTCGTATTTAGTTCGGGGTGAAAAGGGGATATTGTTAGCTCTTGTGGACATTTAGCTTGTTCTGGGGCTGTTTCTATAATATATCAGACTACAGTGTCTTGTTTGTTGAGTCTTCCTTGATTGTCTAAAATTTGTTCCTATCGTTGCTGGTTTCACACTTTTAGAGAGATATCTTTGAGTTTGATGTATCTTCTAGTATTTTGCCATCACACACACCTTTGAAAACATTTTGGTGCCCCAATCCCACAAATCTGTCTGTCTTGTGCTTCCTAGTTGATGCAAGATTCTCATTGGCCAGCAAGTTGTTATAGGAGTCATTGGATTTGTAACTGGAATCTTTATTACTTGTTGTAATCTTAATAGGAGTTATTACATTAAATCGTTCAGCGGAGTTGATAAGTGTTATTGTTGTTCGGAGAGCAAAAGAATAGCTCCTTCCTAAGACCCTGAATCTTTTGATGTTCCATTTGTATTCGCTTTCTATGCACAGCGGGTATTTTCTTTGTTACATTGGCTTTCATAGATTTTGCTGGTTGTGTTCCCATGCCCTTGCTCGGTGTATGTCATATTCAGCTTTTTTTATCAGTCCAAAATTGGTGGCCCAGCAGATTAGCTGTATGAATTGCAGATCTTTTTGAGAGAGAAAATTTAATGGAGAGAATAGCACCTGGGAAACTAAACTATAAAAACCATAATTCATCTTATCGTAGTGGCAGACGTGGGGTTAGATCACAAATTGGTATTTTTGATCACTTAGAAGTTGAAAATCAGGAAATGTATGCAAATGAGGTGGGAATAGATTAGATAGATAAGGCTTGGTTTTCCATTTGCTAAAATGAAAATCTCATAAAATCAAGTGGTTGATTTTAGCAAATGAAGTGGGAAGGTGATTTTATCTCCAATGAATCTGGACATATATATATCCAGATTCATTGGAGATAAAATCATCTCCCCACTTCATTTGCTAAAATCAACCTCATTTTATCTTTTGGCAAACTAAGAAACTCCGAATGAGTGCGCATGTAGAATGATAGCTTGCCCAAATCAGAGGATTGTATACTTTTTGTTTCTTTATTGAATATTATTATGCCTTTTGGGGCATTTTGCTTGATTGAGACTGTCTTTATCATACTTTTGCCTCACTGCTTGAACCTGTGTATTGAATACTCGTCTGAAATGCCTTTCGACTTCCCATAAAGCGACCCATATTGAATATGTAATCTTCTAAGCATAATATTGGATCCGATAATTTGTCCAAAACAGAGGATTGTGTACTGTCTTATTATACTTGTGCTTCACTGCTTGAACCTTCATATTGAATACTCATCTGAAATACCCCTCAACTTCAAGAGACCCACAATGAATATGCAATATCCCATGTGCATAACATTGAGGTTCGGTTTTCTTTCCATGTTGTACATTATTCCATTAAGAAATCATCATTTCTCGTGAAACATTTAGTATCAACAGACTATGGCTCCTACAAATTGGGCTAGTGACCTAGTCAAACATCATCAGTGGCAGCAAGGTTAGAGCAATTTGATGTCTGATGCCTTCTCTTAATACTGATATTGAGCATAAAATATGAAGGGCAGAAATTGCTTATACATCTCTTACAGAGAAAAAGGTCCAGGTTGTATTCTGCATTTGCAATTTACATCATATTATGCCTCACAATTAATGTAAGGTTGGATGTACTAATTGCGCATAAGCCTATGCTCAGTAGCATGAAATTGGTTCGAAGACCATCTTATGCTCCTTTGCTGGTACTTAGATGTAAAGTTGCCCAGAAAATATAAACATAAATTCTGTTGATGGGAAAATCCTTTACAGATGCCCATTTCATGAAGGAGTTGAAATATCTTTTGCGAAATACGTGTTGTAAGATTTTGTGAACCAACAGTATAGTTGGTTCAGCTTCAACCATGCTTGAGTGGTCCTATCATAGGCTGTTGCCGCTGCTAAGTTGCACAGAGCGGGTGCGGGGACGGGGGCGGGAGCGAGGGCATGTAGAAGCTCCCTAGGTTGGGCGAGGCGAGGTAATACTTTATGAATAAATAAATAAATAAATATATGGGTAAATTTATATATATTTGTATGTATTGTACATATGTTTTATAGTTGCAAAAGGAGTGTGCATATAAATATTTTATATATGTAAAAATGAGTGAGAAATGACAACCTAATAGAATTTTTTATGCCAAATATATGGACTAAATACATAGGTAAGTAGTAGAATACAGGACGAGAAAGAGATAGTCCTAAATCTCTCTTCTTTTTTCTTTTTCTTCTTCCTTCAATATATTTGAAAAGAGAAGTGAGAATTTCGTCCTTAAAATTAGTGTGGAAGCTCCCATTGTATTTAGGAGCGGGTTCCCATATGGATGGGTGCGAGATCCCGTCTCAGGAGCGCGGAATTGAGCTCCCGTCTAGGGAGCGCACCCATTTTAGAAGGATCCTGCAACTAAGTGCCGCTGTAGATACTCTTAATTTTTCTGGAACTTTATCTATATGATATTTATGCATTGCCATCAAGTTTGGAATTCTGCATTGCACAGTTCTTTAATCTGGAATTCTGCATTGCAGTCAAGTTGAATGCAAATCGAATGGTGGTTGGGACACTCCGTGGTTTTGATCAGTTCATGAATCTTGTTATTGACAACACTGAGGAGGTGAATGGGAACGAGAGAACTGATATTGGCATGGTGGTGGGTATCCATTGTTAAAACCTCTACTTGGCTTTACTTTTTTTGAATTGGGGGTTCTCCATTTTATAATGTGCTCCTCAGTTACCCCACCTTTAAAAAATGATGTCATTTTTCTTCTGCAGGTTATCAGAGGAAATAGCGTGGTCACTGTTGAAGCACTTGAACCAGTAAGCAGAGCACAATGATTTGGACTGTGTATTGTTTTGGTGGAATGTAGTATGTCCTAACATAAACAGAGTTGTGTTTGTATGAATGAAGAATGTGCTTAAAGATTATATGTGTGGTCTGTTTAGGCAAACTTTGTTGTCATTTCCCGGTTATATAACAAGCACTACTTTTTTCATGAAGTTTCTCCTGGCATCAATCTGGAATTGAGTTGCAAGTATGGATCAACTGTACGCACGTTTGTCTTGTTGAGAGAGAGAGAGAGAGAGAGAGAGAGAGAGAGAGTGAGTTGGGTTTCGATGAATTAATCGTGGGTGCAGTTAGTTGATTTCATGAGTAGAATGCCTCCGCAGAATGAGTGTAGGTTTTACATGATCTTTAGATGACTGTACTGTAGCTATCATTTCCATCTGTTGAAATGGCTGCTTCTCGGATTTGTGGTGGTGGTGGTGGTGTACTGTTCTTTGTTGGATTCGGAAGAAAGCTCTGGGCACCAAGAAGTAGAACTGTCGTTATGTATGTGCACCTCTAGTGATGTTTGATTTGATATCGCCATTAAACCCATGGTGAGGTTAATAATAGATCCCTGATCCCTCAAGTTTATGATGATCTGGGTAGTCTTAGAATGGTATTTAGTGTATGCCTACTACTACATGTGGTCCATTACAAGTTAGTTTGATTGTTGATAATTAGAAAATCTTAGATTTAGAGATGTTAATATATTTTTCATAAAGCTGTCTTACCCACCATTATAGTAGGTTATATGACGTTAAATTCTCCATATATTGTTCACTTGGGTTGCCCGCCTTACAGCATCTCCAATGGGCACTATACATGAACCGATAAACCTATGGGTACCGAAATGCAAGGTACAAAAATTGTACTAATCAGCGTGCAGGACCCACTTTTGGGTTCCACACAAATGATCCGAGCCGTTCAATAATTTTAAAATAATTTTCCAAGTTTTCTTGCAAAAAATCAGCTCAATTGGGTATGCGTAAGTGCTTCATCCAAATTTCAAGTTTTTCATTAAGAACTTAGGATCCTGAATTCTGAATGAAAAACTTGAAGTTTGGATGAAGCACTTACGCATATCCAATTGAGCTGATTTTTTGCAGAGACACTGGGAAAATTATTTTAAAATTATTGAACGGTTCGGAGCATTTGTGTGAAACCCAAAAATAGGTCCAGCAAGCCGATTAGTACAATTTCGGTACATTGCCCTTCGGTCCCCGTAGCATCGTCCATAAATGAATTCTAATTTTGTAAAAAAAACAACAACTACATTTTAGACATCACATTGGGCTTTGCCTTTTTAGTAGTTGACGACTCGTGCTTCACTTTATTCGCCCTTTTCCCGTTTTCTTCTCCCTGAGTGATGCTATGCATAATAATAGTAGTAATATTTTGTTGTGTAAATTATTCTTTCTCAAATGTGGATGGGGAATTTATAGAGGTAATTAAATAATCATCCTATTTAGAAATAGCATGTAAGTTTTCATCATTGCCATTTTGAACAATAATATTTTTATTCTTTTTGTAAAATATCCTTTTTACCCTTATTTAGTGATACGTATTAATATACATAATTATTGTTGTCTAAATAGGTGGGATACCTAAAATCATGGGTTTTGAATATTTCCATTCCATCCAACGAAAAAGGGAGAATTTTGAATTTCCATATTTTCAAATTATTATATGATATCGCGCCATAATTGTTGTTGGTATGAAATTCTATCATATTTTATGTGTTGTACTTGATTTTTACCATGATTACTGATTTATGATCTCCATCATTTTGGTACTCATTTGAAATATACCATAATTATTTGGTAATGGGCCACGTTTCATTTTTATCATGGTTCTACTCAATTTTATCATATTTATTGGTGTGTACTTAATTTTTATCATAATTTTTGGATGATATATTTTGCTATGTTAAATATACTTTAGTTCATGTTAAATTTTCAAATGGACAAATATTTTTAGATACGTAGATACGGCAACTATGGACAATTATTGTTTCAAGTCCAATTCTGAAAATATACCATGAATTACAAACTTCAACTAGTACAAGAATACACCACTGATAGCTAGATTCAGGAAATATACCATGAAATAATATCAATAATATATATATATATATTTTTGATATGTTGGCAGAGTTTTCCATTGGAAAACTTTGAGCATCCCAAAAGGTTTAGTAACGAAAACATTGTGAAAGTGAAGAAATTGACTCAAATACGCCACCATTGTGGTACATTTCATCAAAAAACAGTGAACTTCGACTTGAGTATCAATCGAAGGTATTTACGATCCTTTTATTCGCTCCAATCAACAAATCTAAACTAATCAGAAAAGAAAAACGAAATGGGGTAAGATATATAGAGTCACTTATTAATTCGAGCCATGCACGAATCGTCTTCTTCTTCACTAGTCATTGCAGCAATGGCGGACAAGAGTAGGTTTGGTGGATTTCAAGGTGAAGATTTGGACGGCAAGGGCGGAAGATTTGGGACGTCGATTATTCGATGCCTAGTTCAAGCGATTTTCCTATAGGGGATGAAATCATTGTTAACCTTCGCTGAAGATTTGGCTCGAAACACTGTCAAATCTTCGCTGATTTTCCTATCTTAGCTGACGTCGAGTTCGTTGGGAGGGAGTATTGTCGACGGCGACTTGGGTCCACGAGGGGTGAAGGTTTGGGACTGCCTGGGTGAAGTTTCGGACTAGCGTTACAGATTTCTATTATAGGGTTTAAATTGAGAGGATGACTGATCGCGTACATTGGGAGATTGGGTTTTATCAAAAAATTCCTAAATTACAGCTTAGGTCCTCAAAACTTTGAAAATACACCTAATTCTTCCGAACTATATAGTATATTCGTTTTAGTCCCAAATCTCCTAATATATATACAACAAAGGGCAATATTGGGTTTATTTGAGTTTCCGGATGAAAACATTACTTCAAAAAAAGGATAGGATGATGACATAAGTGCAAGTGAGTTGGAGGTGTTATTTAAGTGCCTAGAATTTAAATTGTTAACGCTAGGCGCTAGCAACAAGATTTGATGCATATTACTGTAATCCTTCCTTTTTTTTAACGTAAAATCATAGGAGGGTGAGGGTCTAGTGTACAATGAGGGAGTTCAAGTAAACCCACTGAATTTAAAAAGTTGCAAAATAAATATATTTACCTTATAATATAGGGTTTTGTCTACAATTTTTTTTTTCGCTTTTTTTTTGGGTAACGGTTGAATTAAATCGTGGACCGCCCTTCTACAATATTCAAAATCTGTTGTACCTAAGAACAAACATGAACCCAATAGAAATGAAATATTATTCTTTGGACAATCTGTAAATACTGTAATTACTCTCAGAAGAGCATTTTGTTTTTTTGAGCAGCGAAGAGCATTTTGTTATGAAAGAATTGAAATTAAATCGTGGTCCACGCGAGGAACTATTTTCAGAACCATTTGTAGAGAGTACTATTGCTTTATGGATAGGATTCTCCAATATTGACTTCTCAGAATTAAAGGTGATGAATTTATATAGCTGGACAAATACAAAAAATAACTAAAATATGGAAGTGTTTTAAATTAGTATTTTTTTTTTTTTTTTTTTTGGGGGGGGGGGGGGGGGGGGGGGGGGATAAATAGGAGGAAAATAGTATTAAATAAAAAACTACCGGCCTAAAAACGGGGTGCACACAATACCGCCAACGTTCAAACCACCGGCCACAAAACTACCTACAAAGAAAAAAAGAACGCTAGAGCATGTCGCTGGAGTTGTCACCCATCGTCGTCAGGAGCCCGGACACCATCGTCAGGAGCCCGGACCTGAAAACTCCAGATCCATGGGGTCCGGGTCGTTTTTCAGGATTAAACGTTTCAATATTGCTGCTCATGCTGACAACCGCAACTACTTGTCCTCTTGGGAGCATGGTTGTTTTTCAAAATTAAACGTTTCAATATTCAAGGGCGACTCTACCTTTCAACCAGTGAGGTCAAGTGACCTCGCTGGGTTCAAAAAATGCACTGGAAAAAAAAATACATATAAGCTAAATTTTGTTTAGTATTGTCAGCGCTGAGTTACTCGTGCAAGGTTAAAAAATATTTCTTATTAAATTTGAACCAAATTGCTATAGCCCTAACAAAACAAAACGAGCCTAGAGCCCAATATATAATACCAATTTAAGGATAGTGGAGTGTTACACATTTAAAGATAGTCTATTGAACCTTCGTTACAACTTATGTTGGGAAGGAAAATAGGAAATACATTTGGTTAAACTTTAAGGGGGTGTTTGGGAGCCAATTTTTGGCTTTTCATTTTCTTCTTTTGAAGTTTTGTATATGTTAATTTACCCAAAAGTTTTGTATATGTTTGGCAGTCCCTCTTCAAAACAGATTTAGTGAGAATGAGTTCTCCATTTTAACATTTAGAGAGAAGAAGCCAAAAACAGGTCTTGAGGTCCTTTTTGCATTTTCCAAAATATGAAGACTCCTCGTGTGATTATAATATGTTGGATTCTTTTTGTCAAATGTTGTACTCTATATGTATACATCTCTTTTGCCTAGTCAGAGATTTTTTTTCCATACTGCTTTTTCATCATATGCATGCTATGTATATTTTTGTCAGCGCTGGATGAAAATCCAAGAGTCGCCCCTATTGATGCTCATGCTAGTGAGTCTTCAGAGGTGTTTGGGGAGTCTAGTTTTTAACTTTTTGTAGTTTGCTTTTTATATTTTTAGCTTTTTAGATAATGACCAGAATGTATTATGAATTTGTCAACTGTTTAGGAATTATGTGCAAAATGTATTTTGCAAGATGAGTAGTGTTTAAAAGATATGTGCAAAATATATTCTGTAGGTCTTTTTGTCAACAAAAATGAAAAAGTGAAAAATGAGAAATCAAAAAGTTTCTATATTAGAAACTCATTTTCTCATAACTTCTTTTCGGTACTTCCAACTAAACACCTAGAATGCAAAAATGTAAAAATGAATATGTAAAAAACAGCAATCCAAACATCCTATAACTTGGTTGGTTTCTGATTTCTTTACCCTTAAGTCAAACCAACCAATCGAGGTGTGAAACCAAATTGGGCGCTGTGTAAAATTGTAATAACTTGGAACGGCATTTTTGTATCCAAAGTCGAACCCAAAGTAATGAAAACCAATTTAAATTTGTGAATAAGTAAATAATATAGCTCAACAAAACAAATTAGACCCAATAAATTATCAATGAAAATAAATATCTTTACTATAGGGTTCTGTTTGCAAATTCTTATTTTTTTTTTTTGCTATTGCTGAACTAAAATCTTTTGGAGTCGCCATTGCGTAAAATGTTACTATCTTCAAAATCTGTAGTACATGGCTAACAACAAACATTAACCCGTTAGGTAGTCTATGATTTTCTAAGCCTCAAAATAATTAGTTAAATCGTGGTCCACGTAAGGAACTATTTCTAGAACCGTTTGTAGAGTAGTTGTGCTTTATAGATCGGATTCGAGTTTATTATCATTAAGGTCACAAAGTAAATATTTATTACCATTAAAGTCAATCACTCTTTTTAATAACATTAAGGTCAATCACTTTTTTTTTGGGTTTATGTTTAGGGTGTACTTTCGTGTTATAGTTGTTTAGTGGTTTAGACACTTTCATAGGGTACCCTAGGATTTTAGGCACTTTCATAGGATACCCCAAAGTTTAGGGTACCCTAAATTTACACTGTACATTTAGAATTTAGACAATACATTTAGAATTTAGACCATACCTTAGAATGTATATTTTAAAATTTAGACAGTACATTTAGAATTTAGACCGTACATTTAGAATTTAAACTGTACATTTAGAATTTAGACCGTACATTTAGAATTTAGCACTTTCATAAGGTACCCTAAGATTTTAGGCACTTTAATAAGGTATTCTAGGGTTTAGGTTTAGACATTTTTATAGGGTACCCCAAGATTTAGTCATTTTCATAGGATACCATTCGGTTTAGGTTTAGGGTGAACGGTTTAGGTTTAGGGTGCACTTTCCTATTATAAGATTTTAGTGGTTTAAACATTTTCATAGGGTACCCTAGGGTTTAGGTTAGACACCCTCATATGGTACTCTAGAATTTAGACATTTTCATACGATTTGGGGGTTCAAAATTTAAAATGTAATTTAAAAAAAAGAAAAAAGGAGAGAGAGAGAGAGAGAGAGAGAGAGAGAGAGAGAGAGAGAGAGAGAGAGAGAGAGAGAGAGACTGATGAGTGGAGTTTTTGGTGCATTTTTCAAAAACTGATGGAGCTTGGCGTGCACGGTCCAAAAAACTGGACCTACCCGTGCTTTTCCAATCGGATTCTCTAATATTGACTTCTTGTATTAAAATCTTAGAGGTGACGAATTTATATAGTTTGATAACTACAAAAATATAGTTAGAAAATGCGAGTGTTTTTAAATTATTGGGGGTGACGACCGCAACTTCTTGTCCCTCTTGACTTCATCTTTGGTGATGATAGGCGCGTAAATGTTCACATAAGCGCCCCCTAAATTACCATTGCTAAGTCTGAAAATATTGTTACTTGGAGTTTAATACATTGTTTTTGTGATCGTAGGTATTTTGAGGATAATCATGCTAATGAGGGCTTAGTTTAACCGTTGGATGCAATGTGCAACTAAGGGTGTTGGAGCACTAGATTATTTTTTCCTTTGGACCCACCATTACTCTGCACAAAGAAATTGAAGCAAATGTATTCTCTTGGAGAGTGATTCATGGACCAGAGTAGTGGCACGTGGTTATCAAATTTGGTGGGACCCAAAACATACAATTAGATTATTAGTATAGGGTTTTGGGAATTGGACAAGAATAATGGGGGCTGCCGCCTAATGACTCTCTCTCTATATATATATATGACGCACGAGATCAAAAGGTGGGTCGACTAGAACAGAGCCGCGAGCAGCAGGTTACGGAATAGAAGAGCACGACACGGTCAAATTTTGGCGCCGTTGCCGGGGACAATTTGCACGGTTGCTTAGTTTCGATTAATTTTTATTTTAATTCTTAGTTTAGGGCTTTTTAATTTTTGTTTGCTTAGTGATACTCAGGGCACAAGTAGCGAAGCGTTCAATTGAGCAGGATCAACCAGTGAAAAGCGATGCCGTGATATAAAAGCGATATCGTTGCTCACTGTAAGTCTTGTTTCCCTTCTATTTGCTTGTCTCTGTGTATGTTTCGTCGTCGGTCTAAGAAACCCACACTTGTTCCTCTCAATCTGGATATCGGAAAGAGACGTAGGGTTAAGAGTGAGACTGATTTACTTTCAATGGGGGATGTTGTGAATGGCGCTAATCCGCCGAATAGTGCTAATCCACCAGGGACAGCTGACGCGCCCCTTGCCCCACTGCATACACACTTCTTGCCCTCGGAATATGCCACACCGTCATGCATCCAGCTGTCACCGTTCACAGCCACTCACTATGAGATTAAACCTAGCATGTTGCAAGCGTTGCCCAGTTTCAAAGGGAACCCTAATGAGGATCCCTACCAGCATGTTGACGAGTTCCTAACCATAAGCTCCACACTTCAAATTCATAATTTTCCAAATGAGGTGCTTAGGTTAATTTTATTTCAATTTTCACTACAAGAGAATGCCAAACATTGGATTAGTATTTTACCCGCAAACTCAATAACCAGCTGGGGGCAACTGCGAGACGCATTCCTTAAGAAATATTTCTCCATTGGCAAAACGACACAGTATTGGAAACTGATTTCTTCGTTCCGACAAGGTGACAATGAGCCTCTTTATGAGGCCTGGGAGAGATTCGGTAACCTCATTAGGAAGTGTCCGCACCACGCAATTGCACAGTGGCAGTTAGTGCAAAGTTTTTATGATGGGTTGAATCCCCATTATAGGATGTTGGTAGATGCCTCATGTGGGGGCTCATTAATGAATAAGGACGAAAAGTCGGCGTGGGAGCTTTTTGAGACAATGAGCGAAACTTCTCAACACCATGCCACTTACCAACACAGTGATAGGGCAACCATCACTACCAGTTCTTCAAAGCCATGAGGAATGTATGAGGTTAGCCCTTCTAACGACCTCGCTCTTAAGGTAGACACTATTGCCGCGAAACTTGACCAACTCCTCAATTTGGGCTCGACTTCTACCCCGCCTCCTGCCTTCCAGGAGGCTTGCTCTTTATGTGCAAGTCCAGCCCATTATATTATTAATTGTCCAGCTGCTTCTCAATTTCCAGGCTTTGTGCACGAACAAGTTAATGCTTCACAGGGGTACGCCAATGCACAGGGTTTCACCATACCTAGTAACTTTTCGTTGAACCCACAAGCCCAAGGTAGTACTTTCACCCCACAGTCTAGGCCATGGTCCACACCGTTCAATCCTACGGCCTATCGTTTTGCAAACTACCAACAACCACCCTCTGAGCAAGCACCTGCCCAATCTTCGAGGGACCCTTCCTTCAAGGATAAGTTTCTAAAGGCATTTGAAATGATGACTGCGACACAACAGCAGGTGAATTCTCATACCCACTCCATCTCCCGAATAGAAGCTCAATTGGCCCAAATGGCTAACACACTAAACCATATGGAGGAAGGTAGGTTGCCAAGTTAGCATGTTAACAACCCTAGAGGCCAATACCAATGTGAGGGTAATCAAGAGACTGATAACTTCCAACAAGCGAATGTTCTCATGTCCCTACGCAACAAGAGAGAGGTTGAAACTAGACCTGAAAAGCCAAAAAGAAAGGAGCACCAAGCTCCCTCCTCCCCATCTAATTCCGAGGAGGAGAATTCTTATAGCAAGGAGGCAACCCCTCCAATCACTACTCCACCACCCACCGCCACGACCACAGGCTCCAAAGCACCACCCTATGTGCCTAAAGCCCCGTTCCCTGCTGCCCTACATGGGGCATCTCCCTACACCAAAAAGGGATCATCTATGGAGGACACTCTTGAGGTATTCAAACGCGTGGATATCAATATCCCTCTCCTAGATGCCATTAAACAAATCCCTAACTATGCCAAGTTCCTTAAGGACCTCTGCACACACAAGCAGAAATCTCGGACACATGTGTCCAAAAAAGTCCTTCTCACCGAGCAAGTGAGCTCTGTTTTCCAATCTATCGCTCCCCCTAAGTTACAAGATCCCGGCACTCCTACCATTTCCATAGTCATAGGTAGTCATGTCATTGAGCGAGCACTGTTAGACTTGGGGGCTAGTGTTAATTTAATCTCTTACTCTGTGTATGAGCAATTGGGACTTGGGGAGTTGAAACCCACGACGGTTACCCTGCAATTAGTTGACCGATCTATTAAGGTACCGCGTGGGATAGTTGAGGACGTTCTTGTCAAGGTCAATGATTTTTACTTTCCTGCTGATTTTATAGTCCTTGACACAGAACCGGTGCAGACCCTCAGAAAGCAAACTCCTGTCATACTTGGCCGTCCATTTTTGGCAACGGCCAATGCTGATATTCATGTGATGAGTGGGGAGATGGAGGTGACTTTTGGGAACATGACGCTTAAGCTCAATGTTTACAATCCCACAAAACACCTGAACGTGGAAGAAGACTGTTTTGCAGTCGACGTCAGTGAGGAACAATTGACACAGAAGTCTAGTTTACACAAGGAGGTTAGTAACTTTTACGAGATTCCTAGTCTGGATAATAATTCTTTCACTAATTCCAGTTGTGATGATTCTTTAGAGACTTACTTAGCTCACTGTGGTGATAATTTTGCACTTGATGAGTCTATTGAGCAAATCAGGTCATTGGTGGACTCTGCTCCTTGGTCACATATTGAGAAGTGGATATCTAATGTGGAGTCACTTCGATCTTCTTCATTATCTCCACTCTTGATTGTCACAGAGTCATCTAACTGTGAGTTGAAACCTTTGTCACCCAATCCTCGTGTTAAATTGTTGGGGCCAGTAGAAATTATGTCGATTGTCCTATCTACGCATAATGATCAGTCTGAACAGGATAGGGTAATTGATGACACTGGACAGTACATCAAAGAACCAGTGTGCGATTTTATCTTTGGAATAGAGCCCCTGGGTCCAACTCATAGAATTTTGTTAGAGGTACTTTTGTACCAGCAAAACTTCCCTTGGTGTGGTGATTTCACTCGTTTGGTGACTAGAGGAATAATTTCGACTCGATTATGTGACCTATTATTTTTCATTACTGTGAAAGAGTCAAATTATATCTTTTGGGATGATCCATCTCTTGTAAATTTTAAACGGAGGATTAAAATTATTCTTTGAGTGTTGGGTGTGTGGTGAGTCGTGACAAGTCTAGGAGACTATAAATCCTTGGAGTTTGTGACAACTCCAGTGTTAGCCGTGCTCGAACGGCTATCAATGGTCCGGTATAGCCACCTAATTTCTAGCCTTAAATTTGTGTATCTGGGTTTCTAACAATCTTATTGCCGTGTCTCGGATAGTCATAAAAGACGATTGGCTCTGATTTCTTTCAGGAAAAATCTTGAGGAATTTAACCTGTTGAGTCATGACTTACCCGGGATTGTTATGATGACCTTCTCTACACATATTTAAGTGAGAAATTGGGGAGAAAAGTAGTACCCGTGTTTTTCGCGTGAAGAAAGTAGATGGAGTTTACTTACTTTTGAGTCGTTTTATTTTTAGTTTTGGTGTTCTAGAATTAGTGTTTTGCTTTTTCGTGTTTAGTTTGTTGTTATTCTTTCGTTTGTCGTTGTGGGGACTAACATGTGCAGGTCATTGTACTCAAGTTGGGGGGTCATGCCCCATGATCTTTCGACTGTTTAGTTCTCCTTCCCGAGGTGATCTCTTTCCTTATCTCTCTGTCATTTGTCCTAATCTTTTAGTGTTTCTGCATTCAATGAGGACATTGCATGATTTAAGTTGGGGGGAGGGGACACTTTGTAGTTGTGCTTATTTAGAGTCTTGAAAATCCAAAAAAATTAAAAATTTAAAAATTCCAAAAAAGAAAGTTGCGTAGAGGGTGTTGGATGCTTGAGTGCACTTAGTCTTGATTGATGGTTGTTGATTAGTGATGTGAGTTTTGTCATGTGAATTGATGTCTTGATGTGAGTCCATGGATCGGTTTAAGCTTGTGAATAACATGTTGATAGAAAGCACGTGGATAGCCCGTATCATCTATGGTTGGATAGTGTTTGATCATTTGAGTTCATGCTTTCTCACGCGCACTATCCCACTTTGATCGTTCACTAGCCTCGAATTTGGTTTACATGACATTGATATTTTGGTGTTAGTTGATTGTGCCCATGGGCTAATTGGAATCCCCTCCCTACATTATGTGTTGAATTGATGTTGCTTATCCGGGCGTCCATTGAGTAACCGGGCAAACGGGGTTTGCTCCCACCGTGTTGTTCGCATCAAAAGATGGATAAACCCTGTGAAGGCATTGGTTGAATGTGGTTAGTTTGGGTCTCTCTCTAAAGCCTTTTTGACTCGAGTTATTAAGTCTGAGGGGTCTCTTTAAACCTGGTACCCTAAGGCCATCTGGCTTGGGGATGATCGACCTAAAGCTCGCTAAAGGGGTCAACTAGAAAGCCCGAGAGATCCGGACATTGCACAATCACACAAAAAAAAGCAAAAAGAAGGAGAAAAGGAAAAAAGAAAACGGTTGAATACAGGGAGGGGGAAAATGTAACTAGAAAGCCCGAGAGATCCGGACATTGCACAATCACAACAAAAAAAAAAAAAAAAGCAAAAAGAAGGAGAAAAGGAAAAAAGAAAACGGTTGAATATAGGGAGGGGGAAAATGTAGAGGCACACCGGGCTATTGATAGTGTGAACTGTTTTCAGGGTTGGTGAATCTCTTTGTGTGGTTCTCACTTACACAGATGCTATATGATAAATCCCTATCCGATCATAGATGCGAAGGCTAATCGTTGTGGTAGATTGAATACGAGAATTCACTTGTTTAAGCCTTTGCATGAGTGTAGACACCCCAATTTTTAATCCCCTTTCGTATCCCCGATGATGAAAGAAATGGTCAGTGGTACCTTGGAACAGCTCGGAAAGGCTACTGAGAACTTCAGAATCTTTGGACAGAAATACCCCTAGCCGTACGGTTCACAATTCAAGCCGTATGATTCACTATTCCCAACCGTGCGGTTCACATTTCTATAAACAAACCGTGCGATCTACTCATTTCAACCGTACGGCTAACCACTTCAACCGTACGGTTAAACTCAAGAAAATATTCGTTTTGCCAGCAAGAGCATCTCATCATGAAATAGCAGGGAATCGTACTCATTTTTATTCCTTTCTTCGGCTATAAGAGCACTCCTCCGTTTCTATTTCAACAAAAAAATAGCACCCTCACTCCGGCAACACGCTGAAAAGTTTCTCGGTCATTTTCCGTTCCAAAGCCCGTCCAAAAGTCTCATCCGAAACCTCCGTCCGAGCCACAATATACCCTCTGTCTCCTTACTAACCCATAACCCATACCAGAACCCCCCATTCGAAGTTTGCGTCCAAAGAATTCGAAGTTCTCAAGTTGTCCGAAGCTCTCTGTAAAGGTATAAACCGTATTTCGATAAGCCGGGCCTTGGCCTTTGAGGGGGTCCTCCCAAGTTGAGAGTGACTCTAATAGTCATTTCTAAGCTTGGGTTCTAAACGAAAGCAAGCTACTGTTTGAAAATCAAAGTTTTGAAAATTTTCTCAAAAAATTGAACCGTACGGTGGATGTAGGTGAACCGTGCGGCCAGCTTAGATAAGCCGTACGGCTCACCTTTGCGACGTGAAAATCTCCTCTGTTTTTCCCCTGTTCACGCTCTGTTTTCTTGATTTTCCGTAACTTGCTTACTGCATTTTCACCCCTTTATTTCTCTATTACTGCTATTAAGTCCTCTTGTTTAATTTTATTTCCGCTATGGTTTTATTTGTTTTTATTTCTCGTTATTTGTCTGTTTAACTGTCAAAGTTTTCAATAAAATGTTTCCTAAAAATCCCACAAAAATTTAGTAGAGACCGGGAATCTCCCGGGCGAGCGGGGTGCTTTTCAATAAAACCTTCCCCGTTCGTAACCTGGCTTCCGAATCCAAGAATCTTTTCGCAGAACAAACCTTTTCCAAAGCGGCACAAGAGTCATCAATTACTTTCAACGGTTTCTCGGGTACCAAAATCGCTTTCTAAATAAATCCCGGGTGGCGACTCACATTTTTCCGTCTTACTAGAGCCGCGTGGATCGACCGTCCACAAAATGGCGACTCTGCTGGGGACTTTTAAATTAATTTTTGCTTTGAAGTTTTACTCTTGTAAAACGGCCCTCGAAAGCTTGACAAAAACGAACACGCCCCGCGTGATCGAGAAAGGAATGGTGCAGTAACAGGGCAACGCCCGACCAATCCGGACTGGAGCTTTCCCGGTTGTTTGCCTGAGAAAAAAATTTCAAAATAAAAATTAATTTATTGGTGAGCCAAATTTGAAAAATATTTGTGGGATTTTGAAAACAGTTTTATTGTTAAACTTTTGCATTGCACGTGCATCGATGTTGGATAAGCCCCGCCGCTGCGTCTTGGTTACCCTACCCGGCTTGCCGATGTTAGGACATCCCAAGATTCTCGGCAACCCCGGACGATGATGAGTCAGCCTGCCGTTCGACCTTTGCCATGCAGTACACTTGGCACTGGGAGGCAAATATTGGCTCTAGTCTAGGGAACCCCCTTTAACCAAAACCCAGCCTTTGCATGTAGTAAACCGTAGTACCTTCCAACCTAGGACAGGGACCCGCGGGGTAGGGTTATCTGCTATATCTTGTTTACTTGTTATCCTTTTTACCTGTTATCCTGTTTACATGTCATCTGCTTATCTGTACGTCTTATCTGCATGTCAATCATTCATCCATCCTTATATATATCACTCCATGTGCATACTATGGACGTCCTGCATGCATAAGTAGGGTAACTTAACCATAGGTCGCTACATCGTATTCACATCCGTGAGGATTGCCCTGACGATCACGCATTATGCTGGATAGACGAAAATTCCTCTCAAAAACAAAAATTCAAAAAAAAAAATGCTACGGCTGGCTCTCTTTCCCAAAATGAAATACGCATTTCCTTTGTAGTAGAGTCGTCATGTCTGGAGGACCATACAAGCGATTCAAGTCCACCCTCACCACCCACCAAGGGGCACCCGTGTGGATAATCGAAGAGGTTCAGCCCGAACAACCTCCATGCAAGCCAGAGGAGCCTCAGCCAGGGAAACTCAACATAGAAGACCACATGGGAGAGGAACTTGATGAAAAACTCAGTCTGCTGGCTGGAGCCAACTTGCCAGGTGTGTCCCTCCAATGGGATGAGAATGAAGGATGGAAATTTTGCTTTCCAGAAGAGCCAGAACCAATGCCAGAAAAAATCACCTTGATGATGGAGCTGGGTGAAGAAGAGCTTGCAAACATGCCATCTGTGAAATACTTTGATGCCAACGGCCAACCCGTCTACTACTTTGAAGACCCAGCCACGGGTCACAAGTATTGGGACGAGTGTGAATGTGATGTGTGCTTCGCAGATTGCGTTCTCAACAATGATGGCATGACCCCACAGCAGCTTAGGGATCAGTACAAGCAGGAGGAAAACAAGGACCCCAAAGGAAAAGGAAAAGGAAAAGCTGATGAAACAGGGCCCTCCGTAGGGTCGACATCTCCGAATCATCCTTCCCCTTAAGAACGGCTTCCAAAGTCGAAAGCAATCATGCAATGAACAAGTCAAGCCAACAAGGGTTTCTCTTTTTGAAGAATCAAGTTAACATGCGGTTCTTAGTCTGTTATCAAGTCTGTTGCTGTCAATTGTCGAGTCTGTTATCGAGTCTGTTGCTGTCAATTATCGAGTCTGTTATCGAGTCTGTTGCTGTCAATTATCGAGTCTGTTGCCAGATGTGAATGTCCACTGACTTAATCCAGCCCGCAGGGCTTCTTTTGAAGAATCGAGCCAGCTTATGATTCTTAGTCTGTTGCAGTTTAATTATCGAGTCTGTTGTCGAGCCCGACGTCAGGACGGGTCATGTTAGTTTGTAAATAGTCCATGCTTTTAATAAAAAGACCTTTTGAGGAAAAAGAGCCAAAATTGTAGTCCTGAACTACGTCACGGCCTGATTCCTCTCTAAGAGGATACGTAGGCAACCTCCGGTCCGGCCATTGTTTTCATAAACCATAGGAATTTGAATATATCCAACATAATACAAAAAAAATTGGGGCAATCCTTTCATGCATCATGCATCATCTCCTAGTACATACATACATCTTTTTTTTTTTTTTTTTTTCTTCTTTTTCATTTTGTACATACACTGCACATTGCGTCCCTAAGTTCTCTTTGTGCATATCATCAGTACTAACCATTGGCAAAAAGAAGAGAAACCTCATACCGGGCTGGACTCGAATCCCCGAACAGCGATTGGTTCGAACTGAGTCAGGAACAGAACAGTCAACCGGGGGTTCAGCTATGGCAGAAGAGAAAGATGAAATTCAGCTTCTCAAGGATGCTTTGGAGGAGCAGAAAACCAACAGCGCCAAACAATTGGCCCAGATGATGCTCATGATCCAAAAACTGACTGCTCAACTCCCTCCGCCAGCAGGGGGCTCAAACAATCAAAACATGGAGTCAGTACTGACCAAGCTAGCTAAGCTTGAGGAATCTGTCCAGAAGCAGGAGAAAATAGCAGCTACAGGAATTGACATGGAAAAGCTGTGCCTTTTTCCAGATGCAAAGCTTCCCGACAAGTTCAAACCGATGGATTGGGACAAGTTTGACGGCAGTGGTGATCCGAAAGCTCATCTGCAAACATACGTGGGTACTCTGTCCATGTATGACGTTGGAAAGGATGCAATGGGCCAGATGTTCCAGCAAACTCTGACTGGGCCTGCACTCCGCTGGTTTCTGAATTTAGACATCTCTAAGAAGAGGACATGGGAAGATATTGGGACAGCCTTTGTCACCCAGTACAATTACAACATTCAGCTTGAAATGACTATCCGGGAGCTGGAGTCAACCAAGATAGGAAAGAATGAGTCCTTCGCTGACTTTGTCAAAAGGTGGAGAGGGAAAGCCTCTCAGATGATGGAACGACCTTCAGAAAAAGAACAGATGAGAATCATCACAAGGAATCTGGAACCGGATTTCGCCAAGCACTTGGTGGTCTTTCAGACTACCACCGATTTCAAAACTTTCTATGAAGCTGGCCTGGCAGTTGAAGATGCCCTACGAAGCGGCATATTTGAGAAAGGTGAATCCACCCCCAAACCACGACGAGTTTACTCTGGCAACAGCAACACCTTGTTTGGGCCCAGCAACTACAATCAAAACCAAGCCAGCTCTTCCAATCCCAAACTAGCCAAAACTGAACCTGTTAACCAGATTGTAGCCCAGTCACAGTTCCAGCAAACAACTCCCCGGCCAAGAAGAGAATTTCACCCACTCCCTTTTCCCCTTGTTACAGTATACAAAAAACTCCTGGACCGAAAAGCCATCCAGCCTCTCGAGCCTCGAGAATTACCCAAAGAACTTTCCCCAAACCACAATCCAAATACCTACTGTGCCTACCATCAGATGCCTGGCCATCACACCAACAATTGCATGCGTCTCAAACACAAAATCCAAGATATTGTGGACGATGGAACCATCCCACTTCCTGATCAAAAGCCCAACACCATTTCAAACCCTTTACCAAATCACAAACAAAATACCCAATCTGGCCAAATATCCTTTATCTCCACTACAAAAAGCCTTACCTCCACTACATTTGATCCTAGCCTCTATATCATCACAGCTACCCAGCCAAAACCTGTTGTCCCCCTGCCAGAAGATCTTGGGGTCCAGTTTCTCTCGTGTGCCAGTACAGTTCAAAATCCAAAGTGGAGTGATGTCGTAGAACAAGAAGAGTGGTCCATGAGCGACCAAGATTGGGAAGAATCCTGACAAGCATTGTTTGGTTCTTTGCTAATCTCTGGAGACTCAAGCCAATCCATCATCCCTGAATCACTTGACAAGCCTGTTGTTCACATATCCGAAGAAGTGTTAACCCTAGCCTATCGTTCTATCATGGAGGCCCCCTTCGAAAACCAAGATTGGCTCCCACAAGCATACATCATTAACGGGTCTTTGCCACGGCCGTCGGTACCATTCCCACCGTCACCCAATGTATCAGTACTAGTCACTGATCCCATGGCTACCCTCTGGGATGAAGAAGCAATAATTGATATCTGAGTGAGTAATGACGAGGTGTGGACTGTCAACAAAGCCATGCTGGATCCATCCTTTTGGCAAGACCCTGAAGTGGACAACCTCAAGACAAAAATGGAAGCAGTCGAAATCAAGGAACAAAGGGGCAGAGACGATCTGATAAATTTCTGGACTGAAGATCAAGAAACCATGCAAAAAAGGGAAGCTATCAGAACTGGAAAACGGAAGGTTGATGAAGAATATATGAATTTCTGGGGTGAAAATCAGGAGTTATGGGAAGAAACGGTTAATAGAATAACCAGAAGTGGTCGAATCTACCAGCCAACCCATCTCCAAGGTGGAAATTCCGCCAATCATGCCACAACAGGGAATTTTGCTTGGGATGATCCCATTCTTGAGGACACAATTCCTGACCATCCAGAAGTTGTCATCCAACGGAACCTAGCTGCTGGGCCACTCTCGAAGAATCCTTCAGTAACAAGTGATCCAATTCAGAAACAGCTCGAAAGAACTCCAGCCTCAGTGTCCATTTGGGGGTTACTCTCTTCATCTCGAGAACATCGTCAGAAACTAATTAAAGCTCTGTCAAACATGGAGGTGCCACCCGACACTCCTGAAACAATGGTAGCTCTGCTTACACCAACCCGGGCAAAACATGTTGTAGTTTTCACTGAAAAGGATCTGCCACCAGAAGGCGCCGGTCACAACAAACCATTGCACATTACCCTGAAATGCATGGGAAAATGGGTCCCAGTCGTGTTATTGGACAATGGATCCGCCTTGAATGTTTGTCCCCTGCGTACGGCTTACTGTTTGGGTTTTAAGAACAAAGATTTTCAGCCGTCGAACCTTGGAGTGCGTGCTTACGACAATACTCGACGAGATGTGGTTGGGACCATTCAAATGGAAATAATAATCGAGGAATTTGAGACTAATGTTGAGTTTCATGTGCTCGACATTCCCTCGTCATTCAACCTGCTGCTGGGCAGGCCTTGGCTCCATCGGTCAGACATCATGGCTGTCCCTTCCTCTCTACATCAGAAAGTTCAGCTCGGACTAACCACGGGAACCTTAACCATCTATGGGGATTCTGGAATTCGCCCGCATGTTCCTGACAATGCTCCCTTGCTTGAGATCGATCATGGAGAAGAAGACATCACTCTTGGAGGTTTTTCCTTTGATGCTTCCGACGGTATATTCACTATCAAGATGGACGAGGATTTCTCAATAAGATCAACGGCCTTGGACATGATGCTAAAAATGGAGTATTTGCCCGGATTAGGGCTTGGACGCAACAATCAAGGGGTAGCAGAATTTCCCAAGTTTCTAACAAACAACCACCGTTTTGGTCTCGGTTATGAATCTGGTCGTGATGAGAAAACACAAACCCGTACCAAGAAAGGACCCATCCACTTCACAAAAGCTTCGGAGGCTCCTTATCAAGGGGACCCGGAACCATTCTGGGACATGGAAACCAGAACCAAGCTGCCGGGGTTTGAAATCTTTGTTGATAACACCTGGGAAAATGATGATGAGGAAGAAAAGTGGGAGGAGCCGGCTAAAATACTCCATGATGACTGGATCGAAGTTCTTGACTCAGGGAATCTTTTATCGCTGTTTGGGGAAGAAAGTCCACTAGGTATGAGAGGGGACGAGCCCGCTGCGACGCTTGCTGATTTAAGGCCTGTTGAGGATATGCAGCTGATGATGCTGGGACCGGAAGCTCTGGAGGATGTTGCCACACTCATCATGGATGCCAATGGAATTTATAAAAATTGCACTTTTGTACCTAGAATCATTTACACTGGCACTGATTTTGAATCTGAGTCTGAGTCTAGCACTGCATCTGGTATTAAGTCTAGTTTTGAGTCGGAGCTTGAATCTGTTATCACTCCACGTCATCACTTCTCTTTTGAGTTTGAGTCCACTCTCATGTATCATGCCCCTGGGGCCCCCTCCTTTGAAATAAATGAAATCGACTTTGCTTATCTTGCTGTGTCCGAAATAAATTGTGTCGACCCTGATGATGGGGGGATCGAGTTTGAGGAAGAAATTCCAAAAGAACTCCGATCTCTAATCGAAAGGGAAGATGAAAGGCATGCTCAGCCTATAAAAGAAGAAGTTGTTTCTATAAATTTGAGAGATGAGAGTAATCCGCGCATGGTTCAAATCGGCTCCGGACTGTCTCCAGAAGAATTCAAAGCTCACTCAGATCTCCTGAAAGAATTCGAAGACGTTTTTGCATGGTCACACGCAGATATGCCCGGTATCGATCCCGAGATAGTGGAGCATCGAATCCCTTTGTATCCCGACACAAAGCCTGTCAAGCAGAAACTGAGGAAAATGAGGCCAGATTGGGTGTTAGAAATCAAGAAGGAAGTTCAGAGGCAGATAGACGCAGGGTTCCTAATGGTCACCGAGTATCCTCAATGGGTCGCGAATATTGTACCCGTTCCTAAAAAGAATGGAAAAATCAGGATCTGTGTAGACTTCAGGGATCTGAACAAAGCAAGCCCGAAGGATGATTTTCCTCTGCCACACATAGACGTGTTGGTAGATAACACCGCAGGGCACGCGTTGCTATCATTCATGGATGGATTTTCAGGTTACAATCAGATTCTCATGGCTCCCAAAGATCGTGAAAAGACTACCTTTACCACAGAATGGGGTACCTACTGCTACAGGGTTATGCCATTCGGGCTGAAAAATGCAGGATCTACCTACCAGAGAGCTGCCACAACGTTGTTACATGACATGATCCACAAGGAAGTAGAAGTGTATGTGGATGACATGATTGTCAAAGCCAAAGAAAGAGAAGGACATCTGCCTGCCCTCCGAAAATTCTTCGAGAGAATCCGCAAATACAGGTTGCGCCTCAATCCCGAGAAATGTACATTCGGAGTCACGGCCGGAAAAATGCTCGGATTCATGATCACTACGCGAGGGATCGAGGTGGACCCATCAAAAATCAAAGCCATCCTGGAAATGGAGCCACCACAGACAGTGAAAGAAATACGGAGTTTCCTCGGAAAAATTCAGTTTATCAGCAGATTCATCGCCAAGTTAACCTCTACTTGCGAGCCGATGTTTCGCCTACTCAAGAAAGGTGTGACCTTCAAATGGGACGATAGGTGTCAACAAGCTTTCAAGACCATCAAGAAGTATCTCCAGAACCCTCCGGTATTAATGCCACCCATACCGGGACAGCCTCTCATCTTGTACTTGTCTGTCACATCTTCGGCCATGGGATGCATGTTGGCCCAAGAAGGAGAAGGAGGAAGTGAAAAAGCTGTTTACTACATCAGCAAGAAAATGATGGGATGTGAAGAGCGATATACACCACTGGAAAAAGTCTGTTGGGCGTTAATTTGGGCCTCCAAGAAGTTGAGGCATTACATGTTGGCTTACTCCGTGAAGTTGATCTCTCGAATGGATCCCCTCAAATACCTATTCGAAAAGCCAGCACTGACAGGCAAACTGGCACGGTGGTTGCTTATGCTAGCAGAATTCGATATCAAGTACGTCACTCGGAAGTCTGTAAAAGGAAAAGCAATTGCGGAGTTCCTAGCCGATCATCCTGTGGAAGGGCCGGAGGATGTAGAATTCGAATTCCCTGACGAGAACGTAATGACAACAACCAGCGATGTCTGGATGTTATATTTTGATGGAGCCGCCAATCAGAAAGGATTCGGAATCGGAATATTACTGGTCTCACTAGAAGGATCACACATCCCTCTTGCTTTCAAGTTGAATTTCGAAGTCACCAACAACCAATCAGAATATGAAGCATGCATAGTAGGGATGGAAGCTGCCTTGGAAATCGGAGTTAAGAGACTGGAGGTAGTCGGAGATTCCAATTTGGTGGTATCACAAGCCAACGGAGATTGGAGTGTAAAAGAAGACAAGCTTAAGCCTTACCACCAAGATCTCGAAGATCTAATCCCACGATTTCAGACGGTCACATTCACTCACGTTCCAAGATTGAAGAACAGATTTGCAGACGCTTTAGCAACTTTGGCCTCAATGGTAGAAATACCGGATGGAATTAAGCTCAGACCAATCGCAATTGAGCAAAGGGACAAACCTGTTTTCGAATATGTCATGATTGTCAATGAACCTGACGACGGCCTGCCATGGTATCACGATATTTGGAACTTCATCGAGAAGGGGGATTATCCGGCGGGAACTGAAAAGAAGGATCAGATTGCTCTTCGAAGAATGGCCTCCCAATACATCATTTGCGGAGGGAAGCTATATCGGCGGTCGCATTGTGGAATGCACAAGTTGTGTGTACATGGTACAGAAGCCACCATGATCATGGAAGAGATTCACGAAGGAGTTTGCGGTCCTCACATGAATGGAATAATGCTTGCAAAGAAGATTCTCCGTCAAGGATATTACTGGTCAACCATGGAAACTGAATGCGTCCAGTACGTGAGAAAGTGTCACAAGTGTCAGATTCATGCTAATCTTATGCATGTGCCACCATCAGAATTACACTCCATGACTTCACCTTGGCCTTTCTCTACCTGGGGCATCGACGTCATCGGTAGAATTACACCAGCTGCGTCTAACGGGCATAAATTCATCTTGGTAGCAATCGATTATTTTACCAAGTGGGTCGAAGCCGCTTCATACACAACTTTGACAGCAGTTCAAGTCTCCCACTTCATCAAGCAGAACATCATTTACCGATATGGTGTCCCTCAGGCTTTTGTGTCGGACAACGGGGTTCATTTCAAGGGTAGAGCCGCAGAAACTCTCGAAGATTTCAGAATCCAGGTTCATAAATCAACTGTTTATCGGCCACAAACCAATGGAGCTGTGGAAGCAGCAAACAAAACCCTCAAGACGATACTAGAAAAGACCACTCAGTCTGCGAGAGATTGGCACGAACAACTACCGTTAGCATTATGGGGATACCGGACGTCCATTCGTACCCCGACAGGGGCAACACCTTATTCCTTGGTATATGGCATGGAGGCTGTTCTCCCGATTGAGCTTGAAGTACCATCTTTGAGGGTCATGATTGAATCAGAAATCGGCGAAGCGGAATGGCAAAGCTCAAGATTCGAGGAGCTTATGTTGTTTGACGAAAGACGGCTCAAGGCTCTGTATCACGTCCAGGGTTATCAGCGCAGAATCGCAAGGGCATTTAACAAGAAAGTAAAATCCAGAGACCTGCAGGAAGGTGACATGGTTTTAAAAGAGATCCGAGCTCCGATCTTCGATCCTCGTGGGAAGTTTCGACCAAAATGGGCAGGTCCGTACGTCATCAGGAAGATCTTGTCTGGAGGCGCAACGCAACTCATTGATCTTGACGGCAACGAATTCTCCACTTTGGTTAACATGGATCAGCTCAAGAGATATTACCCCTGAGAGAAGCTCGCTGGACTGAAAACCGCAAGGGCGGGCAGTGCCAGGCAAAATTTAGAGTAAGCCTGCTAGATCGAAAACCCACGTCGGGCGATTTAGGCAAAAGTTAAGGCAAATCAATCAAACGAGCTCGCTAGACCGAAAAACCCGAGAGGGCGGTACTAGGCAAAATTTAGAGCGCAAAAGGAGAGTGTCAATACTCGAGTGAACCCTAGCCAAATTTGTACTTTCGAACTACGTCATGACCTGATTCCTGTAAAAAGGATACGTAGGCATCCTCACCTTGAGGACCGGTCGCCATCTTTTCAAAACGTCTCTTTGAGCTGATTTCTAATTTTCACGCGCAAATCTAAATGCAACTCTCATAATTCATCTTTATTCAAATAAACTTCTTGGATTACATGGCTGAGCATGAAACTTTCAAAACACAAAGCAAACAACAGAGCATGACCTCACACGAAGCATCTCGTGGGTCTAAGCAATTTATTTCAGGCACATTAAGATTGAGTTCAAAAGTCAACTTTGGCTTCCATATTCCCTTGTTTCCATGTCTCTTATTAACCATCTCACATAGCGCTCTGAAAGATTGACACTCGGATACTGATCTCTTGGAATGGTTACACGCTCCCTCCAAGTATTCTGATAAGCTCTAAAGGTGGCAAAGTTGTGGTTAGGCATGACAAAGTTCTCTGGTGGTGGTATAGCCTGACGGACACCAAGCTGACGGAGAATGCGATTTGGAATGTAGAAAGTCCAGCTGGATAGCCCGGCCAAAATCACCCGCTGACGCCCCATGTGCTCACGGTCATAGCAGGATTGTCCAACCAAGCCAAACGCCAAGCAATCACCTCTTCTGTAAGCCGGGAAAACACTCCAAACCAGCCATGCACGTCATCAAAGACCTCCAGAAAGTCCCTTTGAACAAATCCCTGTGTTTCATGAATCCGCCTCCGAGGCACGGGTTCCAGCAAGTTAGCCTTGTCACACAACCATATCTGTATCAGAGAGAAAACAAGTAAGAAACCATAAGACAGCCTAAAACTCGAGCGTCGAGGTAAAACGAGAATGTGTGAAAAACCAGAAAAAGGAGAGCTGAGTGAGAAGCCTACCTGTAAGAGTAAAGCTCTGCCTTCAAAAACATCGGTATCCCCAGCACGAACCTTGTCTAATCCCATCAGAGTTTCCGCCAAAACCATCGGAGCCACATCTTTGCGTTCTTCAATTTGCATGGCAACACCAACCAGCAATGAACTCGCCTGCCCGTCAGACTGGACAAACAAGAAAGCGGCCAGCAAGCAAAGGCACAGTGCAAAACCTTCTGGGCGAAATTGAGCTATAATTCGCAGGATGTTGATAACACCTCCTTGGAGCATGGATTTCGCTGCTTTATTACTTATCCCAAGCTTAGCAGATAGCACATTGGCGAAGCTTACACCGTGCAGAGGTATGACCGGCATCTCCAGATTGAATCCGCCAAGATATGCATGAAATTCCTCCACAGTGGGGCATAACTCATGAAAGCCAAAACGAAACACGTGTACCTTCGAATCCCAAAATCGAACCGCAGCATGCAAGAGCTCAGGACGTATGGTCACGTCCCGGATGCGGTGCAGCGAAGTCATCCGGTGACCCTGAAAATTGAGCCACCCAATACCGTCAAGTTCATCTAGCCAAGGCCGAACCAAAGTCGAGAAACTCATGGTTGAATGAGAGATATGGAGGAAACAAGAGATTTTGGATTTTCAGAATACAGGGGAGCTACGAAGGAAGGCCTTTTATCGTACGCATGGATAAGAGAATTTTGAATTAGCTGCCTCGTAAAACGTGCCAACATTGAGAAATACAGAACTCATCTCAGAAGCTTGAAAGAACTTCAAAAATAGCAAGGTCGGGTAATCTTTCAGACTACCGAGCAAACAGGGTGACGTACAGAAGCCCAGAGGTCTGTAACAAAACTCAAAGTCTTGGCATTTTCAGAAGTGAACCGTGCGGTTTACTAGGGTTAACCGTACGGCCCATTTCAGTTAGCCGTGCGGCTAACTTTGTGGCATTCATGACCAAATTTTGGCTCAAGTCTCCAGAAATTGTTTCGGGTATATTCTGAGCACCTTTTTGATGATTCACACATGTTGTAAAGGATGTTCTAGAGCTGCGGGATAATGAAAAGTTGAAACATTCGAGGTCCTAGAATGCCCAAGCCTAAAATTGCCCGATATTGCCCGGACAAAAGGCGCTAGCAGGTCAAAAATATGTCCGAAAAAAAAAAAGAAGAAGTCTTTATTCCGTTCATTCGAGCAAGATATGGCATACATTTGTGATATGTTAGGAGCATCGTCTGACAGATGTCATGTGAATTCAAAAGTGTCAAGTTCATTAAGTCAGTTTGTATATACATGTTTCATCATTCCCTTTCCAATCCAAAGTTACGTGTTTTTATTTTCCCAGGGGCATATATTGCATATTTTCAAATACTCAGTCACTCGCAAACCTATCATGTGCAAAACTTGGCTTTTTCTTTCAAAACAAAAGCGCCAGTGTGAATCATTCAAAGCATAACGAATATGTGCAATCTATATAAAAACTAAATGACATCCATGTCATGAGCATAAATGTACATCTATCTAGGGCAAACTGGCCCAGCATCAAAAGCTACCACGGCTCGCAGGCCGTATCTATGAAAAAGAGAAAAATGGGGCAAACAGGCACCCAAATCAAAACTGAGCACGCAGGCTCGTCCTAAAAACCACTACGTCGCCTCTTCGTAGACGGCCGAGTGTCAGAAGTGGATCCTCCTCGAGTGTGTCCTCGCTGCTGCTACCATCACCACCACTGCTCTCTGCATCTCCCTCTCGGGGAAGCCACCGCTCTCCACGAGCTGAACTCTCAGGGGCACCCTCCCTCTCAACAGAAGAACACAGCACTCTGCTGGGCGCAGGAATCACCAACGGGACTGTAGACGGGCCTCCACCAGCATTCTTCATCAAAGGCCTCCTGCGTGGCTGTACAGAGGGAGATACATCCTGCACAGAAAAGGAAAATTCATCAATAAAGCAGTCAAAGCATTCAGAATTTTAAGAACAAAGCACAACGGATACCAGATCTGTCTCACTGACGGGAAAAGCTCTACGGGTATGTCGAGACCTACGACGTCCACCCGACCCACTACCTCCAAACCCGCGGTCACTGCTAGTACCGCGACCACTACTGCTGCCTCCAGCACTCCGCCCTCCACGGCGACCTCCTGCTCTGCCTCTCGACTCACTACCTCCGCGGCTGCCGCGACTGCCTCCAGTACCTCCGCCACCTCCCGGGCCAGCTCTGCCACCACGGCCACCACCAGCTCCGTCATCCCCGTCATCGTCATCACCATTAGCATGGGGCACAATGCCCGGCTCTACTCTCGGGTGCACCTCTGGAGCCCCGCCAATTGTGAGACTGCGAACCAAGGCCTCCAAGTCTCGCACCAGCTGAACAGCGGACGCAGCCCAGTCCGCCGGGATCTGCAAACAAAATCAAAAACATCAGCAGGTAACATGAATAAATGCTTGAATAAAACATGAAGTTTAATTATTTCTTGTTTTCAAATTTCAGGATTACCTCTGTCGCTGTAAGAGTAACTGGCGGAGTGACCTCAGGGACCACCACATATCCCATACTCCCGTTCGGCAACATCACATCAATCTCTCTCCTCAGAACAGGCAGCACTGGACCCTCCGCAAGTGCAGGGGCAGCCAGACGGGTCTCCATATCCAGACTATAAGCCAGAGTGCTCACCACGTAACCGTCATAGTCCTCTGAGGGGCTGAAAACCAACTCCGTGTCCAGCACCGTGTACGCCTCCACCTCAGCTAAAGTATACTCCTGCGTCCTCTGAACCAATGGTGGAAGAGGACCCGGCACTCTAAAATGGTCTGAACCCAGAGACTGACGTGTCACCCTCTCGCCCAAGTACCACTGCCACCCGTACGGAGACTCCAGCAGCACGCGCCCTCGCGTCACTGCCCTGCTCCGAGTCAAGTAAGGAGCACTCAACCTGTCCCACACATCCCAGTTCACCTGCAAGGGAATCAAGGATTGCATTCAAGAAACCAACAGCGGAATTGAAATGCCCAAAAGAGAATTCAAAAAGCTTGATATCATACCGTCTCGCCCCTGGACTGATCCAGGAAGACTCGAAAGAATCTCAGCTGTCCCTTCCTCCCACCTTTCCCGACATGTTCTTTGGCCCACTTCACTGCTCGCGGAAGCACGCGCTTGTCTGCATGAGAGTTCTCTGGGGCTGGTACTCCGAACACCTCATAAGCCCATACCTGCATTTTTCAAAGGCATTCATCAGTAACAGGAATAAAAGCAACGATGTGAAGAGTATTTAAAGCAAAAAGGGTGACATGGCATACCTCTAGGACTCGCCAGTAGCCTCCAAGAGTGTTCGCCGCTCCGCGAACCACTGAGCCCAAAAAACAGTAAAGGGTGCCCAAAGCGGCTCCACCCCAGTCAAACCGGCCAGCCGTCCTCAAATCTGCCAAAGCAGGTAACCAACTCAAGTGCACCGAGTTCTGCCTATTCGGAAATAGAGCAGTACCAAACAAGAATAGCAAATAGGCTCTCGCCATCTGTGCAGCCTCAGCAGGAGATCCTGGCTCGTGATCCCATATCGACGGCAGATGGTCACATCGCACCATCGCCTCGTCTCCAACCTCTCTCCCCAGAAAGTGGCGCACCGCCGCCCTGTCCAAGTACAAACCAGAGTCAAAAGGTATCGGCTCACCGCCAACTCTCAACCCTGTAGTCGCAGCAAAGTCCAAAGGGGTGATCGTCATCTCCCCAAACCGAAAGTGAAAGCTGTTGGTGGTGTCCCACCAATGCTCCATCAGGGCCCTCAGCAACTTCCGGTCCGTCCGGGTAGGCAACAGTGTGCTGATAAAAACAGCGAAGCCAGCTGCATCCACCAACTCCCTCACACTCGGAGGCAACCCCCTGTACTGAGCCAAGCAATCAGACGGTCCGCCATACCCAAGGAGAGAACGATCCACCTGTTTCAAGAACATGGCACAAGATCAGTCAGTAAAGCAGCAAAAGAAATACAATAATAAAAGCAATTCAGGAGGCAAGTATAAATAAACGGTGCGTACCAAGGGTCTGTTCGAAATATGTGTAGCTGGATCGCGCAAGATCAAGGACTCAGAGTAAAACGGCAACTGTGGCTCGTATACCTCACACCCCACCGGTACAAAGAAGTGAACTGGGGGATCGTAAGTCTCAGGGACAAAGGGCTGTCTGCTCCTCAAAGCCAGCTGAACTTCCTCAACTATGGTCACACGGGCCACCTCCTCTGTCTGGACCTCTGCCTGCTCAGGCACGCCAACCGGTGGCGTCTCTCCTACCAAGACCTCACCCAACTGAGGGAACTGCTGCAAGTTCCGGGCCAAGGTCTCGTCAGTAACCCCCTCCAAGGTATCTCCCAAAGTAGCTCCCGGAGCTCGTGAAGAACCAACCCGCGAAGGAAACAGAACCGGGTCAGAAGGCTCCCCGGTATCAGCACTCTCCTCTACAGCCCTACCTGTGCCAAGTACCCGAGTCAAGCCCCTGAACACGCGAGCAACGGGTACAACAGGAGTCGCCCCCTCAGCGTGTACTCTCTCAACCTGAACCCTCTCAGTCTCCGCTCGCTCAGCATGTGCCTCCTCAGCACGTATCTCCTCAGCCTGACCTCCCCCACCGCTAACGCCTCCACTATAAGGCGTCCCATCACCCATCTCATCATCACTACTATCCCCAGTCTCCCCGAGATCCTCCATAACCACATCCCCAGGCCGCCTAATGGTGATCGGAATCCTAACAGAAGTATCATCACCACTAACCAAGTACTCTCTCACCAAAACAGCACTCGCAACATCAGGAAAAACTACATCACCGCCACCTACACCCTCCTCCGCAGCCCGCGGGTCAAACAGAACATCAACACCACCAACATTCATCTCAATCCCAGGCAATGGTACATTTATATCTAAATCAGCATGCATGGAACTACTAGAAGCAGTAACGGTACTTACCGGGATATCACTACTTTCCATGGTCGCCCAGACATCATCCATTGCGCTATACTGTTCTATTATGGCCCTCAGAGCATCACCACCACTCCCCGTAGCCTCGACCGGCGCCGAACCACCCTCTGCAGCCTCCATCGGCACAGGCCCACTACGAATAGCAACATCCTCAACCGTACGGTCACTCATACGAGCCGCGCGGGGCACCTCGATCCCGGATCCAGTAGCACATGGCCACTCTTCTTCCATTTGAGCCGCACGGGATGCCCCCTCGCCGGACTCCGCCGCACGATGCTCCTCTATGCCCATGCCGGCCCCTGATGAATGGGCCTCTCTCGACTCCGACAAGGATGAACCGCCCCTGGAAACTTGGGCCGCCGCCCCTTCTACCACGGGAGTCGACGTCGGCTCGTCAACAACCGGTGGGTCTTGATTCCCGTCAGTATCAGCCATGATAGATGAAAAACCTTTACTTTCAGCCGAGATCTCGAACGGGGTTTGTAGGAAAAGGAAGAGGTTTCTACTCTCTCAGACTCTCAGTAACCGAATGTTTGAACGAATGAAGGAAAAACAAACGACCCGACGGTTTTGCTGCGTGATAAAAACCACTCAAGTCCGCCGTGCGGTTCACCAATTCAAACCGTGCGGTGTATTGATCAAACCGTACGGTCTAAACAGATCAGCCGCGCGACATCTCTCCGCTATGTTCGCTTGCACCGTGCGGCTAAACTCTCTGAAACTTCAAATTCTAATCACGCACCAGGCCTCTGTAATTTATGATTTTAACAAACCCTTAGGTCTTGACTGTTAAGTCCTCGACGGCATTTCCAATTTTCCAAAATTCAGAAATCATTTTAAGTCCTCAGCGGCGTTTTCCAAAATCAAAATTACGACTGTTAAGTCCTCGACGGCATTCCAATTTTCCAAAATTCAGAAATCATTTTAAGTCCTCGGCGGCGTTTTCCAAAATCAAAATTACGACTGTTAAGTCCTCGACGGCATTTCCAATTTTCCAAAATTCAGAAATCATTTTAAGTCCTCGGCGGCATTTTCCAAAATCAAAATTACGACTGTTAAGTCCTCAACGGCATTTCCGATTTTCCAAAATTCAGAAATCATTTTAAGTCCTCAAACGGCAACTTTTCAAAATTCCTCACGGCATTTTTCAAAATTCAGAATTATCGTTTTCAAGTCCTTTACGGCATTTGGCATTTAAACACTTTCATAGCCCCGAACTACGACTGGTCTGATCCCTGCAAAACGGGGTACGTAGGAAGCTCTGTGCTCGACCATATTTTGTTTATCTGCTTTCTCGCGCTAGGGAAATCAAAATTGGGACGTCTATATCTTTGACGCAACTTGCATCACAGAATGATGGATTAAGTCTCGTCAAAGAGGGGCAACTGTAGACACCCCAATTTTTAATCCCCTTTCGTATCCCCGATGATGAAAGAAATGGTCAGTGGTACCTTGGAACAGCTCGGAAAGGCTACTGAGAACTTCAGAATCTTTGGACAGAAATACCCCTAGCCGTACGGTTCACAATTCAAGCCGTACGATTCACTATTCCCAACCGTGCGGTTCACATTTCTATAAACAAACCGTGCGATCTACTCATTTCAACCGTACGGCTAACCACTTCAACCGTACGGTTAAACTCAAGAAAATATTCGTTTTGCCAGCAAGAGCATCTCATCATGAAATAGCAGGGAATCGTACTCATTTTTATTCCTTTCTTCGGCTATAAGAGCACTCCTCCGTTTCCATTTCAACAAAAAAATAGCACCCTCACTCCGGCAACACGCTGAAAAGTTTCTCGGTCATTTTCCGTTCCAAAGCCCGTCCAAAAGTCTCATCCGAAACCTCCGTCCGAGCCACAATATACCCTCTGTCTCCTTACTAACCCATAACCCATACCAGAACCCCCCATTCGAAGTTTGCGTCCAAAGAATTCGAAGTTCTCAAGTTGTCCGAAGCTCTCTGTAAAGGTATAAACCGTATTTCGATAAGCCGGGTTCTAAACCTTGGCCTTTGAGGGGGTCCTCCCAAGTTGAGAGTGACTCTAATAGTCATTTCTAAGCTTGGGTTCTAAACGAAAGCAAGCTACTGTTTGAAAATCAAAGTTTTGAAAATTTTCTCAAAAAATTGAACCGTACGGTGGATGTAGGTGAACCGTGCGGCCAGCTTAGATAAGCCGTACGGCTCACCTTTGCGACGTGAAAATCTCCTCTGTTTTTCCCCTGTTCACGCTCTGTTTTCTTGATTTTCCGTAACTTGCTTACTGCATTTTCACCCCTTTATTTCTCTATTACTGCTATTAAGTCCTCTTGTTTAATTTTATTTCCGTTATGGTTTTATTTGTTTTTATTTCTCGTTATTTGTCTGTTTAACTGTCAAAGTTTTCAATAAAATGTTTCCTAAAAATCCCACAAAAATTTAGTAGAGACCGGGAATCTCCCGGGCGAGCGGGGTGCTTTTCAATAAAACCTTCCCCGTTCGTAACCTGGCTTCCGAATCCAAGAATCTTTTCGCAGAACAAACCTTTTCCAAAGCTCATCAATTACTTTCAACGGTTTCTCGGGTACCAAAATCGCTTTCTAAATAAATCCCGGGTGGCGACTCACATTTTTCCGTCTTACTAGAGCCGCGTGGATCGACCGTCCACAATGAGCAAAGCATCTTGTCTTTGGTTTATGTGGCAGTCGCGGCGGCATTTTGAGACGTTGTCGGTTGGGTTTGAGTTGCACTTGTGGTATTCGGTTCCCTTTGTGTTTTGTGGGTGATCACTGCTGAAAATCCTCACGAGACGTCACTCGTCCTACCAGGGCTGCCTGGGGGTTTAAGGACTCTATCTTTTGCATTCCAGTTGTTTAAATTAGTTTAGTTTATGCTTTATTTTTGCTTTGCTAGGGACTAGCAAATTGTAAGTTGGGGGGTGTGATAGGCGCGTAAATGTTCACATAAGCGCCCCCTAAATTACCATTGCTAAGTCTGAAAATATTGTTACTTGGAGTTTAATACATTGTTTTTGTGATCGTAGGTATTTTGAGGATAATCACGCTAATGAGGGATTAGTTTAACCGTTGGATGCAATGTGCAACTAAGGGTGTTGGAGCACTAGATTATTTTTTCCTTTGGACCCACCATTACTCTGCACAAAGAAATTGAAGCAAATGTATTCTCTTGGAGAGTGATTCATGGACCAGAGTAGTGGCACGTGGTTATCAAATTTGGTGGGACCCAAGACATACAATTAGATTATTAGTATAGGGTTTTGGGAATTGGACAAGAATAATGGGGGTTGCCGCCTAATGCCTATATATATATATATATGACGCACGAGATCAAAAGGTGGGTCGACTTAGTACAGAGCCGCGAGCAGCAGGTTACGGAATAGAAGAGCACGACACGGTCAGGTGACACCTATTATATTACTCCCTCCGTCTCTTTCCAATTCAATTTATTAAAGACACATATCATTACACCTTTCACATCAACTTTTTATCTGCACTTTATGCTTTTCATATCAAATTTTACCTCCACTTTTCAAAATTATCCTCCACTTTTTATCCATTAACTCCTTTTCCACTAACTTTTTAAAGGGTAAAATAATAATTGTACACACTTTTACCCATTAACTTTTCAAAACACATACTTATTAAGGGACAATCTGAAATGGAATAGTCGACAATAAAAAAAAGGACGGAAGGAATACTTAAAAGGTTTTATATTTCAACGATTCAAAACTCTACTGCTCTTGCTAGCGAGTTTATCTTAATTTGGTTGGTTTCCAATTTCTAATTTACCCTTAAGTCAAACCAACCAAGGCGTAAAACCGAATTGTGTATTGTGTAAATTGCTAAAAAAACTTGAAACTGTATTTTTGTACCCAAAATCAACCCAACCTATATTTGTTGAAAATTTCCTATTCCATCTGATACATGCTCCTTTTTTCGAAATTTGTCAAAAAGAAATATGAGATTGGATAAGTGTGTCGAACACAATTTATACTGATACTCTTTGTTTTGTTTCATAGCCCAACATTCCACACACACATCATGTACACCATAGTATAAACCTAAAGGTGAACCATATGATTCACAATATTATGAAGAAAATTTCCCCAGATAGTGAAAGAACTGCATTAAAGTTCTTTTTTTTTTTTTTTTGGTTTGTTAATGTCGTTGGTTAGTTTAAAGTTGCTGATACACTACATTCATTGGATCTTGCTAGCTGGTGGAGAAGAGAAGATGGACATGTACGCACAAAGTATAGTTTGAATTTTGGAGCTTTGGGAGTTGGCCCAATGGTTCTGTAGCATTCTTTTGGAGTATGAGGTTTAGGGGAGTGTGAGGTTTTTGGTTCAACTTCTATACACAAGAGATTGACCCTTGTATTAATACTACAACAATATAACAATACTACTCCCTCCGTTTCAATTTGTTGTGCTTGTTTACTTTTTGGGATTTCTCAAAAAATTGTCTATGTTTCATAATCTATAATGTTTTTTATCATTTCGAAATCTTTGTTTAATAAAATTAATGGAGATCTATTAAACAAGATCCATATTGAATATAAAAAGTATAATAAATTAAAAGATATATGCAATTTTTTGAGACGTCTAAAAAAGTAAACATGCACAACAAATTGGAACGGATGGAGTAATAAACTATATCCTATCGTCCCGAAAAAGGAAAGTAGTAGAGTTTGAATTTTAACAGTGAACATAATGGGTTTCCCCCTTTTTTCGGTGCTTCGGAAAGTTAATTAAACTGTTTCCTCCTCCTCCTCCTGGCTTCTACTAAATAAAAGACTCTCTCTCTCTCAAGAATGCTACTGGTACAACGATGCTACATCTACTTTTGCTACATGTAGTAACGAACGATGCTACATGTAGTAACGAACGATGCTACATCTACTTTTGCTTTCTCTTAGTAATGTTTCTTTATTGTCTGGGAAACCGAATACACACAGGCACCAAAGCTGCATTGCCTACCGTTACAAACAAGAATGCTACTGGTACAACAAGAAGGGGATAACAAAAGTGGACAACATGCATCTCAATCGTTCATTTTAGCAATCAATTGGGCGGATTTGAAATACTCTTTGACCGGTTAGAGTACTATTAAAACTATTTCAAATCCAAAAAAACACTTTTAGACGGTGAATGATGTTGTCCACTTTGTTGTCCCATTGTGCTCACGGAAGGTGTTAAACATCAAAACGCAAATACTCCTTTCTGTCGTCCGAAATTACTCCACTTCATTACAAAAAGAAGTTTTCAAATCGGAAAATAAAATATTCGTAATTTTCAATTTTCTTTGCCCCAAATAAAACATCTCAATTAGTTATTGGGTAAATTACATTATACCCCCCTCAACCATGGCTGGTTTCCGATTTGCCCCCCTCATGTTTGAACTTTGACACTAAACCTTCTAATTAATGTACTTGGGTTTTGATGTTTAACACCTTCTGTGAGCATTTCGTTAGGGCTTTGGATGGAAAAGTACCATGACCAGCACTTGCTAGTTTGAATCAATGCTCATGACCAAAATACCCTTAAAAAATTGGGATCAAATAAATTAGTTTTAAAAATATGTGGTGACTCTATACAAAATAAAAACGCAAAACATCTCTTAAAAAACTCACATAAAAAACACTTTCTCTTCTAAAAGCATCTCCCAATCCTTACCCATTTTTAACCCATATTTGAGTGAAAATTTGGGTCAAAAGCTTAATTTTGTTATACCATCTGCAATGCTATACTTTTTTTTTCCCTACCCAATCTAGTGTTTCTCAAATTCTCCCTCCTAAATATAGGTCAAAATGTCACATTTGTAAATAATAAGAAAGTGAAAAGAATGTTGAGAAAAAATGAGTATGGATTTGGGTCTCTCCAATTTTGGGTAAGGAAAAAGGTGAAACTTAAATTGGTAGGGAAATGGGTATGACATTGGAAATAAGTTTTTACTCAAACTTTGGGTATGAGTAGAAAATTGGGTAAGGATTGGAGATACCCAGCTTTTCTCAAACCTAACGGCAGAATACGACCCACATGCGGTGTCATTCTCTACCACCAGCACTTTCCATCATCCAACCCCCGTGTTTGGCAAACATAGGCATGGAAGACTGTGCACTACCACCCGACTCAAACAAAGAAGCCTTACTCAAATCTACCACTGTCGTCGACTCACGTGCAACCTCAATATTTGAAAGGGGGTGTTGTGTGGATGATCGGTGGGGGATGATCTGGTGGGGGGGGGGGGGGGGGGGGGGTGGATCCTCCACCTGAGGCTTGTGTTGATGGATTGAAAGGCAGCGAAATGGGAGAGGTGATGGGGGGATGAGGTGGCGAATTGGATTAAGGGAGTTGAAGGAGAGGGGGGATTAGGTGGTAGATAGGAGGGAGGGAGGGAGGGAGGGGGAGGGTTTGTGTTGATGGGTTGAAGGGGTTGGAGATTAGAGAAAATGGAAAGAATGGTGGGGAAGATGAAGGAGGTGAATGACCAATTTCAGGTGAAACTTTTGTATGAGATTATAACAAGTCTTGTATTTTAGATGTCAAATGGGTGCTGTATTATGAGGTTTTGGTGCTTTACTTTCCTAAGCGATTCGACTTCTTTTCTTTCTTTGACATTATCCTATATTTTTCAATCTTGCAAGCGAGATTGAGGGAGAGATATTTGGTGGTATTTTAGGGTTTCGATTTTGTGTAGAATAATGGTCGGGGTTTTGTAATAGGGATGTTGTAGTCTTGTAGAGTTCATCAAAAAGTTGGCGGGGGACTGAATTTTTGATTTGTCGACATGAGAAATGAGATACGATGGTTTGTATGGTGTTTTGAGGCAAAACAGAGGTATGGAAAATTTGAGAGAGAAATTTGGTTTCATTGGCATGGAAGAAGTCAATGGCATATATATCCTTCGAGGGCATAAAAGGAAACCAACGATTTCTGTTAACGGCATTTAACTATTCAAACATTAAGGGGAACTTGGGAGTTAGTAATAGTTGAAGGAGTTTAATGTAAATAAAAAATTACACAACATTCGTAGTCAAAATAAATTTTTTTGACAGGAGGGAGTAATTAACATGCACTAGGCATATGATATCACCACAGATTGGCTAAGTGTTAAACAATGTTTTCCCAAATTCCTTTAGTTTCTACGATCACACTGAACCTTGTACTTCTTTTTATTGTGTTTTTCATTTATTTGTTTAATTAGGTGAGGAAAAAAACATCACAATGTGTAACGCCCCTAATTTTAAGAACGTTAAAATATTACATTTATTGAATTGAAACATAATATCTAGTCTTTTACAACAAGACTTCTAATAAAATTACAGTTATTCCAACAATGGTGGGTTCTACGGCTTCTTCTACTCCTCGGTCTGGTCATCTTCCATAACAACATTCTTTTCAGATCCAACTCTTCCAAGCTATAGTACGCTTTTTGTTCATCTCAGAAGCCTAGCATAATACGTATGAGTCATGAAAGCAACATCGTGGTATTATGCCAGGGTCACACAAGTGCAACACCATGAGCGATAACGCTCAGCGGATAAATCCTAACCCAAAACCCTTACTCTAGCAATTATATAATGTATTTCTAACAGAATTTAAGAAGAAAAGTTTAGCAGTTTAACAATAATCAAAATAGAATACTCGTGTTAGTTTCAATGCAAAACGGGGTGTATCGCACGTATCGTTTTGTGTCTCGTATTATCTCTCAGTGTCAGAGTTCTTTTTCAAATATTAACTAGGTTTGGGACTGCTTCCGACCCCGGGCCTATAGCCCAGTCACTCCACTTTATGGCACTGCTTCAGACCATCGGCCTACAATCCATCACTCAACAGTCTTGGTCTGTTTACGTCTCTTTCAACCGACGGTCGCCAATCTTTCTGGTCACCTGCACAAAAGAACATGGTCCCGACTAGCTTGTCATCACGGACTCTCTTCGCATGATAAAAGGTCCATTCAACATGTTGTTGTACACGCTTGGCCCCAACCACTATGTTCTCTCCACAAAGATGGGGCGATGCTCAAGTGGCATTACCGCAATCCATTCAATTTCTTACTATTTGTTTCTTGCAAACTTGTCCTTTTATTATTTTGTGAATCGTGTCATATCGTTTCTCGTAAAATGTGTCACGTTAGATATGCAACCTTGTTTCAATAAATAGAATCCAAAAATTTGCAAAAATTTAACGGCATCTTTAGGAAAATGATTTTTTTTTTTGGGTAAATAAGCTTGAAATAGAAAAAAAGGCTAACCGAATGTACAACCTACAAGGGGCATACCATAGGAGGACAAAATAAAAGAAAGGAAAATGATTTTAGTTCCTTGTAAAATGTGACATACTAACTTTTTCGGACATGGTATGTAGGAATATCATATATATATTTTCAAACAATCAACCAACATGAATTTTTAGAATATTTGTCTACTAACCATTTGTAGGAAAATGGGCATTATAACGACTACGGAAATGTTCTAAGATCAAAGTTTCTATCCTCATGAAAATAAATTTCCCTTGATTGTATGACGCAGAGACATTGTTATTTCTAAAATCAACTAACTAAAATTTTTCCTGGGAACTAATCAAACAATATTATAATGGCGTAAATAACATACTTAGGAAAATAAGGTCGGAGTATCTACCTGAATTCCGAGAATAAGTTGGAAGATGCTAAGCCGGGCGCAGGGGCGGCTCCAGGAATCTCATCCAGCGAATAACGATCACAAAAATACATAGCATGTACTAAAGAAATTTTATTTTAACTTCACATGAGTAACTCAACGTCGACAATACTAAAGAAAATTTTATTTATATCTAAAAATAAGTGCATTTTTTTAACGCAACGATGTTGCTTGACCTCGTTGGGTATACATTGGAGTCGCCCATGGCCAGGCGGGTGGTTCGCCCGGCGGAGTAATAGCTCCTTGGCTTGCTTTGATAGGAAAAAAAAGAATTTCTTTTCCTAAAAACAACAAATTACTAAGCTTCCTAACTCTTTGGATCGAATGGTGATTTTTGGTGGTGGAGGGTGGTGGTTACTACTTAAACTCAACTTGAATCTTAAAGAAAAAGTTGAAGCCCATGAAGAATTTCAACCTAAACTCAATATCTTGAAGCTTTTTCTCTCACTAAAACACTATAATACTAAGAACAAAGAAAGTATAGAAAGGTGGTGGAGGATGTGAAGAACAATGAAGGCATGAGGGTATTTATAGGGTACTTGTTCTTGGAGAACAAGTTGGAGGAGGAATGTTCCTCACATAAACCTCCCTCCTTCCTCTCTCTTTCTCCCATGTGCATGACGATTTTCCTAGGATTCACTAGGTATAGATGAGCCTTGGAGAAGAAGGGAAAAAAATGATTCTATGAGATTCCTTGGTACATATTATAGGATACACTAGTAGACACACATACGCACACACATATATGAAAGCATATATATTTTTAAGGTTTCTAGTAATTTTTAATAAGGACTAGTCTTTTTATTTAATAAAAGATTACCAAAATTTAATAGTTTTGATTTTATCAAAAAAAATTATTTACCCAAAAAAAAGGGTCATTTCACAATGCTTCAATTATTAGTAAGAAAATTTAAATTTGCTTGACCTAGCTCATAAAGTTTGATTGAAACACTAATGACATAAATTTAAAATTTGACTGCGGCACCTACTTTTTTCCCGCCATTGGTAGAAATCTAAACCACAACCAGTAGATATAATAATAAAGTTTACTAATAATGCCAGCACTTGTTTGGTTGGGTTTGCAAGAACCCGGTTTTGAGAACTAGCCCTTGTTTAGTTTCCCCACCCAAATCATAAAGTGGGTCCAACGTTTTCTGCCTTTTTTTAAAAAATTTATTTTATAGGTTTTTGAAGATGCTTCCCAGTTTCTAGAACCAGTGCAAGGCTCGCATTGTACTGACAAGTGATGCAAATCAAACGTGGTAGCATTCTATTGGTTTCCCCACCCAAACCATAACCTGGTAAGCATTCTTAGAAATTTGGAGGGACCGACCAGGTTTTTTGAGCCTCTTTTAGAAGACCAACTTTAAAACCTATTTTTAAAAGAGGTTCTCAGAACCGGGTTTGCAAAACCCAACCAAACAAGGTGATTCTTCTCTTCTCGACCAATTTAATTTTGAATTTTGATGGCCAACGAAATAATTAGAAAATGGAGCCAATTATGCTTTTATTATTATATTTTATTTTATTTTTTATTTTATAAACTGGATGGCCGGGCCAATTTGTGCGCACCTCGACTAATTTCGGGCCCTGAAGGTAACGACTGGGCATAATCCCCAGTTACGCCAAGAGTTTTCTGGCAAGGGGAATCGAATATGAGACCTTAGGTGGGAGCAAACCCATAAGTCTTAAGCCAAGACCACTTTGCCAACCTCTTGGAGTTCACAGATGACAGGTTAAAGCAAAAACGATGACATCAATCTATGTAATGGTTAGATGCATGTTTCACCAATCTTAGCTTCAAGTAACTAGGAGATGTTAAATTTATACGCCAAATTGACATCTCCAAATTCAGCATGCGTAACACCCTTCCTCTCTAGTCTCTACTCATAGTGTCAAATTGGTAGTATTATATTTATCTTATTTCTAAACTTTTTTTTTAACCTCCTATAGTTTTATCAAATTGAAATTATTGAAGTCCATATTTATAGGCAAATACGGAGGTCTCCCATTCTCCTTTAAACTATATATAGGGCTAATTCCTACAACCACCCAAATCCATGGCGTCTTTAAAAAATAAAGCAAGGCTAATTACTAACGTCTAAACAGAGCCGGTCTTGAGCTAAAGCAAGCGTTGCGGCCGATTTAGGCCCCCCCAAAATTATGAATTTTAAGGGCCCCCATATTTTAGTACCCCTAGGTATCTTTTGTAATACCGAAAATAAAAATGTACATCGTATATAAGGCCCAATTTCAAATTCTAGAACCGATGAAAGTTTGATATGCGTTGTACAAAGCTAGAAGATTCTTTGAAACATGAAGGGGCTTCGATATTGATAGAAAAAAGTTATTTTCGGAATTGAAAGTCTTGAGAGATGCCTTACCAGAATATGTAACGATACCAATTGAAGTGTTGAAACATTTGAATTAAATGGATGGAAAATTGTAAGGATCGGGGTTTTTTTTTTTTTAAATCTTGTAAGGTTCGGGATTTTTTTTAAATTTTTTATTGTATGATTAGTGATATTTAAGTGACGAGTTTAAAATCTTGAAATATTTGGTTATTGTTTTATGGTTATTTCTTATTGCTGAATACTACTAGTATTTGTTTTTTGAAGTTTAATTTACCTACTCACATTTTGTTCATTGAAAAAGACCTCCCTTCAATTTTCGCTTTAAGCCTCCATAAAGTCAGGATCGGCTCTGTGTCTAAAGCAACTCCAATAAAAGAATTCAAATCCTTACTGGCAAGGCACCGATACCTTTTGGCCCTAAATCTTGCCTCCAAACTTGCTGTCAATCTAAGGTGGAACATGCTCTTAGAATGTCATTACAGTTGCATTTTTCTTGATGCTAATTACTTGTATATTTGCTTGTGGAATTATTAGAGTTGGCTCTAAATAGTTAGGACCACACTACTAATATCATAGGATGTTAGGACAGGGATTAATTATTGTATATTATTAAATTACCTCCACTAACTCCCTCTGATCAACCAGCAGCTTTAACTAAAAGAAGGCCTGCCATTACTAATTTTTTGTAAATCTAAAAAGTTGTGTACTTCTCTAAGTTGTATACTTCTCTATCTACATATATTGACATTATTACTCGTACAAGATATACGTACAAGATATAAATACGTACAACACCATTATGCACGTCTACCATTCAATAAAGGATGCTAATTATGCTGGTTTGTTATCATGGCACACTTTATAACACTATTATTAAGGCTGTTTGCTCATTGAAGATTAAAATTATTAACTAATAGGTTTATATCGGAGAGTTTCTGCATGGAAGTTTTGTTATTAGTTGTAAAGACCCGTGTTTTTAAATAATTTTTCCGGAAATAATGTTGGGGAAGTGTGAGAAATGTGTTAAAGTGCAACATGGGGTCAATGTGCATTTGGTAATTGCATGTGGATGTTATAAGACATATTAGAGACACTAGGGGGTGAGGGTGTAATTTGGGAGCATGTATAAGGGGGGCTAACATCAGATTTTTGGCAAAACACACACACCCCTCTTCTCCAAACTCACGTCTCTCTCTCCTCTTCTCCTCCTCTCAAAGTTTCTTCAAAACCCCTCCCAAAATCCACCCTCCACACTCAAATACTTCAACATCCAACCAAAAATTCGTCATCTACGCGTGTTTTGGAGTCCGGGACTCTGTGGTTTCACTTGAAACTAGCCTTTTTCGGTTTGGGAGCTTCAAGAACAAGAGTTTTCCATTTTCTACCCATATCAAGCTCATTCTTTGAGGTAGGGATGTGATTTCTACTCCTTCTAATGGTATATTGTTGATATGTTGCATGGTTCTTGGCTTGTTCGTCCATTTTTCTTAATCACCTTTGAAAACCTCCATTGAAATGGGTTTGATTTTGATTGAGTTTGGTTTCCACTTAATTGGTTGCTAAATCTACAAATTGGTGGTTGATATACTCTTATTCCATGCTTAGTTGGTGTTTGAAACCCCAACATTGACTTGGGTTGGAACCCCCTTCCATTTGGGAAAAGCTGTTGGTCGGGCATATTTCGTGCAGAAAAATGCATCCTGTACCGGTAGACACAAAAGTGCTCTATCGGTACTGAAACTCTCTGGATTTTGGTTACCTCTGTCTACTGGTAGACACAAAAGTTCTCTACCAGTATTGACTGGAAAAAAAGTGAATTTTCATTCGTCTTGATCCCTTGACCTTTCAGTTGACTTGTTTGGTTCCGTACTTGGTATATCCACATCGTACACTTCATAAATGACCGAAATACCCCTTCCTAGCCTATCCTTGCATAATTAGTCATTTATCTTGATTTTTTCACTTACGTTTAACATATGTAAATCCTGTGATAAACGACAAAGCACGTGTTTTTGAACAAAATGGGTTACATTCACACTTTGGATACATGAGAGTTACGTTGATGATTTATATGAAAAAAGAGAACTTGAATGAAATATAAGTTGATACACTAAGACCACCACTTGGTGAGTCGCTAGGAAGGGTTCCACGAGGCCCATAAGACTCGGACATGGGTTCCACGAGGCCCAAAAGACTCGGAAGAGAATTTCAATATTCATAAGCTTAATGTCAATGAATTAACGAGATTGATCGGGACATGGTTGAATGTGGACACTTGTGGGACACTTGTGAGACACTTGGGTACTTGGTTGGACACTTGGTCTAGTCATGAATAGCATACTTTGGTCTTCGCATTCCTAATCATTGTTTCCGCATGCACATTTCATTCTCTATACCCTTAGCATTAGTAGATAAGATTCCTACTAGGCTAGTGAGCTCACCCTATCATTTTCAGGTACTTAGCAAGGCACATGACTTGGATGCAACGAGTGTGGATTGCATGACACGAACCTTACTTTTACATGAAGTTATTTTATCCTCTCCACGGTTTATGTATTTTTGGGAGATGATTATGTAACTTTTAATTCTTCAATTTTTGACAAATTTGATATATGTAATAACTATAAACCCTTTTGTTAATTATGAATGGGTACGGGTGCCCTTGACTAGAAACTCATGGTACTTTGACTTTAATGGGAAGTTGTTTGACTTTGGACTCATCCTATGTGGAATTTATGTATGTTTTGGATATTAAAAATCGAGGGCGTGACATTAGTGGAGCCACAACAGCAGCGAATCGACAACGTACATTGATCATGGACATCTGACAGCCGAAGCAAACTCTCGCTGGATTTATATCCTTCATTTGTTTTGATTCTGTTTATGTTCTTCTTATCCGTCCTTGTAAAATTTTTGGTTTCAATTTTACCCTTGCACTTTGTGACGCGTTTCAATGTTGCCCTTTCCGTCAAAACATAGACGGAAATTGTACAAGTGGCAAACGGCAAGCCTATGTGGATTTTTTTTACATGGTGGAGGGCACTTACATGACACGGTGGAAACCCATTCTTTTGTTTATGGGCTTTTGACTTCTTGTATCTTGAAATGCAAACCCATTCTTCTCTCTCTCTCTCTCTCTCTCTCTCTCTCTCTCTCTCTCTCTCTCTCTCTCTCTCTCTCTCTCTCTCTCTCTCTCTCTCTCTCTCTCTCTCTCTCCCTACACACGGACCCATCTCCAACCAGCTCCATTATGATGGATAGAGATCATGCCCATAACAAATCAAATTACCGGAAGTTTTAACAAACTCGTTTGGAAGTTTGGAAGAAACTCAACAAAAAGGCCAACACTTCAGTTTCGACATCCATAATCAGTGCTAAAAAAGAACGATGAAATCGACAAATCCACTATTCGACGAACACGAAGCTTGTACTGGCAACAAGTAAAAAGATAAAAATTTGCATTTTTTCTGGATCGCAATCTACAGACCCTCAAAGCTTAAAATTATTCTAGAATGTCTACAATCCATTAGGCAGAGTAGAAATACAAAGAGTCAAACCCACAAATTAATTGTGAGGGTCGATCCCTCAACAATAGGCAACGCACGTAAGCCAAGGTAAACAATTTATTTTTGGACCACCGAAAAACAACGAATCAAACCCTACAAGACTTGTTGGATTTGGCGTATGGACTGATCAAAATATCGAAGAATATCTAGAGAGAGAGAGACGCGGGGTGATTAAGAAGGAGGAGGATAAAGATGTAGTTCTTTGTTTGTAGGTTGTACAGAGGTGTTTAAGTGGGGAAGCAGTTCTCGTTTTGGGAAATTTGGTTATTTGCAACAGAGGAGGGTAGTTTTCTTCTCGGCTTTTGCTAGATGAACGGTCTCGTCTTCTACATTAGTTTGAGTTGCTATTCAGTGGGATTTTGGGTTGGGGATTTAGGATTTGCAGTTGAGGGAAGGAAGAAGAAGCAGTGTCCTCCACCATGTCAAAAGAAGAAGATTTGCAGTTGAGGGAAGGAAGAAGAAGCCGTGCCTCCACCATGTAAAAAAAAAGGTCCACATAGGCTTCCGTTTGCCACATGTGCAATCTCCATCCATATTTTGACGGAAAGGGCAACATTGAAACACGTCACAAAGTGCAAGGGTAAAATTGAAACAAAATTTTTTACGAGGACGATATTGAAAATTGGACCCTTTTGTGAGGACCATTTAGGTAGATAAGCCAAGAAAAGAAGTCAATTAGAATATTTTTTCTATTTTACGCAGAACGTCAGCGGTACCACTTGTGCATTTTAATCAAATTCGAAGGGCATTTTAATCAAATTCGAAGGGCATTTTGCATGATTCCCAAGGACAGGGGGTAAGTAGCACATAAGCCAAAACTACAGTGGGGGTTAAACGGATTTTTCCCTAGTAAAAATCTCATTAATTGGGAATTGATTCATGGGGTCATATAAAAGTTGGCTGCTAGTTCTAAAAAATTACTCCTACAAAATTTTACAGGTCCAATTTGCAATTTTTTTTTTTTGAACGGCTCCAATTTGCATTATGCTGAGCTTCCATCTTTTTAATGGCAATAACAGTTTGGAAAAGCAACCCCATATATTCTCTCCCCTCTCTCTTCAACCACCCACTATCTCTCCCCGCAATATACATCCCTCTCCCTCTCTCTATCTCACAAAAAGTTCCTTGCTTAAACCTCAAAAGCAAAGCCAGCCAGGCATAGAAAACCCACAAGTATTTTATTACAGTATTAGATATCTTTGTCTGCAAGTGGAGTGGAGTGCAGTTGGTACCTCCCTTATACTCCCATGCACAAGGGTAGGGTTCGATTCCCGTAAGCACCCATCCCCCTCCCCAAATCCCCTAGGATAGAGTAGATTATGATTAACGAATGACAAAAAAAAAAAGATATCTTTGTCTGGAGTTACTTCCACAAAATTGACTTAAAAGTGAAAATTTATTTATTGTGTTTTACTATACAAGTCACTCTTTTATAACACATTAACTCAATTTCACTTAATAAGTCAGTTGCACACTGAGTCAATTTGTGAAATGGGACATTTCTCACTTTGTACATTTCTCATTTTGTACACACGTACAGATACATGTGTATGTATAAAGCATCAGGAAAAAGTAAGAAAATGAATAATGATGATTGTTAACCTCTCACCTTCCTCCACTCTACCTTTCCTTCAATCCAACTCTACTCCAAACCGAAGTCTCTCTCTCTCCCTCTTTCTCTCTCTCTCTCTCTAGCATTCAGAGTCACTCAAACCGCAGTGATCCCAAATCACTCCCCACTCTAAAAATCCACTCACCTACCCATCTTAATTCAATCCACAATTAAGTTCCTTATCTTCCAAACATATACAATCAAGTACATAGCATATTGCATTTATTTATTTTTGCGGGAAGTGGTGGGGGTTTATCAAAATTAATACTAGTAGTATGACTGAAATAATACTTCAATCCCCATCTCAGTTTCCTTCATCCCCAAGCTCCATACCAAACGATGGGCCACACCAACAACTGACCCATCTCAACCAAAGTCCCCTTTTTAACACCCCAAATTCCTACTACTATGTAGACGACGTGTACAGGGGGAGAGATACTACTACTACTACAGATCAGGAAGAAGAACAATTAGGGTTTAGTAGTGGTAGTAATAGTAGAGGACAGAGAAAGAAACAGTACGAGGCCCCCAGGGATCAGCAGCAACTGTCGTTGTTGGAAGTTTTTTTTACCGTGTTTAGGAAATCATTGATTGCTTGTAGGAGTACTGAGACTACTGTACTGGTTGATAAGGATTTCAATTCTTCTTCTTCTTCTTCTTCTTCTTCTTCTTCTTCTTCTTCTTCTTCTTCTCCTTCTTGTTATTCTTTTTCTTCTTCTTCTTCAATGGAGATTGGGTCCCCAACAAATGTGCGACATGTAGCCCATGTGACTTTTGATAGGTTCAATGGGTTTCTTGGGCTTCCTGTTGAGTTTGAGCCTGAAGTCCCTCGGAGGCCTCCCAGTGCCAGGTTTGATTTCTTCTTGCCTTTTGTTTCAGTTGAACAAATATTATATTATACATACTAGTAGCATTTAGTTTGAAAACTAAGGTTGTTCGGGCCAGTTTACATGTACTGATTAATCCCAGTTTTGGGATCCAAAACCGCCCTTTGCGGGAGTCTGGTTAAAGCCAAGGCAAAGGCTCGTTTCAACTACCCATAAAAGTTTATAGCATCTCAAAACTTTAAGAGGGAGCAAATGTGTATGAGTCCCAAGCCTTGACCATCTGCCCAAACCCCTTGGGGTTAGTATTAACTTAGATTTTACTCCACTTGATATGTGTTATATTTCTTGATCTATCTATAGTTCTATATAGGTCATTGACGAAAGTATGTTATTTTGCATAGATGTCTTGAGATATCAATAGTCCCTTTTGGCCTTTCGGGTGACACTGTGAAATAAAAAGATGACCTACTTTTGTGGAAATAATAGAACGATTTTTTTCTATCATTTTATGGTTTTCACAAAAAGTATGTTATTTATCATTTTAAAACGTGCATAATTATTTAAAACCCTCCGTCCCAAATTGTTGCTTCGGGAATCTAACTTTTTTATGAATAGTACATAATTGCTAGTGGATCCGCTGTCTCGAACCTTCTATCCCATCATCCGAGCCGTCCATCCGAGCTGTCCATCTGAGCAATTAACGGCTCGGATTCCATCTCACCCCAAACAAATCTGAGCCATCCATGTTCATCTGCAAATCTGAGTCGCTGATTGCTCGAATGGACGGGACATGGAGTTGGGACAGAGTTTTCGGGATAGCAGATCCGCTCTCTACGTAATTATAACCATAGAAGGAAAGAAGTACCAACTCTTCTTTGATAACTTTTTAAATCACCCATTTGTTTTGCAACGGGAAAAAAAATGGAAAGAAGGAGAGCAACATTTTGGGACAGAGAGTGAAATGCACTACTAACCTTGACTCACCTGTCCAATCATACCAGTGGGCCTACTATCTGAGCCTTTCAATGATCTGCTCACATTTTTGAGTTTGTCAAGTAAATTATTTGTGCAAAATTAAGTTTATTGCCTAAAAACTACCATTGGCTACCATGTTTTCAGACTAGTTTTGTCTTTAAAGAAGTGAAACCTGCTAAAAAAAAATTCATATAAAACTGGTCAGAAAATGTGTTTTAGGGTGAATTCAATCAAATTGATTGTTTTACACAAGTACTTTAGTCTACAAACTCTAAAATGTGAACAACTCAGATCCTTGAAATAGAACCAAAAGTGGGCCCACAAGAACGACTGGACAACTGTCCATATTGGTGACTGGAGAGTAAACGTCTGGCCCTCTCCGATACATATTTCTGTTGAGGGGTCCAGCACTACAACCTCGTAATCCCGAATGTTTAGTCCTGGAATTAACTTGGGTACACAATCTCTAAGATGAAGGATGGAATTAACAGTCTGTTTTTTAGATTCAAGTGGACTTGGCTCAGCGGTATATTCAAGTGGACTTGGTTCAACGGTCATATATGCGCATTATATATGTATACATGTTCATAAATATATTGATGCAGTTTTTTTAGTATTACAGTATTACAGATTTGATCTTTTCCGTGTTTCAATCAGGGTAGAGCCATGAATTTAACTTGAGGGGCCACATTAAAAAGAGAACTTTCCTTTTTGTTTAACCATTTTGAAAAGATGATTTATGGTCTTTGAGTAACATGCTTAGGTTCGAGTATAGTAACTCTCTAGTAAAATGGAGCAATAAGCTCGTAGTTAAATGCATTGGTTCCAATATAGTAAGTGTTGCTGCATTATCCAATTTTGCCTTCTAGTTCCCTTCAGATACTTTCCTTCAAACAGAAGCTTTTTAGGTGTTAGATGGACCCAATATCCATCCTAAATGCAGAACTGCGCATATCATGGTCCAAGCAAAACTTTAGATGATCATATTTAGAGCTGAATAATTTTTTTGTGGTGTTCATAAAAGAATGTCTAAGCATATAAACATGTACTCGAATCGTTCAATAGTCCTGAAGCGCATTATCCTCAGCTTTTTCATTCCTTTCTGTGTGGGTAGTAAGCTTTTTATTTTTTGGTAGAAGAGGAGAAAGGTGGGCTCAACCCAATCTGGCTATTCTGTAAACTACACATGTTTGTTGTCCTTATTGTGCATCTTATATTTTTCCGTTGATATGTTGTGCTTGATTTTAGTGCAAAATCGGGGTGGAGCTGTGACCTTTGTTACGCATCCCACCCTCCAATAGGAGACAATTTTATTAAAGACAAATAACGTCTCCCTCCCCCCAATACAGACAAAGCGACAAAAAGACTCAATCTGTATTTCTTCCTTTCTGACATATTAGCAATGTTACATGTTAAAGTTCCTCTATTGACTTAAGATCCTTCGTTTGTAGTACAAGTGTTTTTGGAGTGTCAACAGAGTCTATGCAGCTTTCATTTGACTCCAGAGGAAACAGCGTGCCTACAATTCTTCTGATGATGCAGAGACACTTGTATGCACGGGGAGGACTGCAGGTATGTGACTGCCAAATCCTTTTCTCTCCCTTCTTCCCTTTAGCGATTACCATTCATCTCCACATATATTTCTTCCTTCCGAATATGGGCTTGTCCTTTGCGAAATTGCGATACTTGAACTTAAAATGTGCAGGCAGAAGGAATCTTCAGAATTACTGCTGAGAACAGCGAAGAAGAGTATGTCAGGGAGCAATTGAACACGGGAGTGGTGCCAGATGATGTTGACGTGCACTGCTTGGCAGGTCTTATAAAGGTACTTTTCTGCAAGATCAAATCGTCGCATAACTTTTGTTGTTGAAAAGTTGAGGTGGAATCAGGACATTTTTGCTTTGCATTTTCTAGTTCTTCCTCTTACTGCTTGTTTAGGGGGGCAATGCTTTGAGTTTGTGATGCAAGGAGTACATCAAAAGTGTTCAGATTATCTTGTTGTTCAATAGTGAGATAATAGAAATATTGGATTTCTGTATTAAAACTTTTACAATGAACAACGCTATATGTACATGAAGTAATGTAGTCAACATTTTGTGCTTGTATTTTATGATGAAAGGCTTTGCAAAAATTTGCTATCCAAATAATGAGGCATTAATAATTGGCAAGTGAGACATTGATAGATTATTTTTTTTGTTTTTGGGCATGGCTCTTTTTGTACCAAATTCCCTGACAATTCCAATTTCCGAATGTTGGTGTGGTCGTAGGCTTGGTTTCGAGAACTCCCGAATGGGCTGTTGGACTCTATCCCCCCAGAGGAGGTCATGCAAGCTGTGTCAGAGGAGGATTGTGCTCAGCTTGTGAGGCGCCTTCCGCCAACGGAAGCAGCTCTTCTAGATTGGGCTATAAACCTAATGGCTGATGTTGCTCAGCTGGAGTATCTAAACAAAATGAATGCACGTAATGTTGCTATGGTGTTTGCGCCAAACATGACCCAGGTTAGTCAGAACCATTACACATGCAACACATTACACATATTTGTATTATTTCTGCTATCGAATGTGTCTTTGTTGTCCAACTTTTATAATGGTTATGGTCATTAGGACTTGGTTTCAATCACCTTACTGTACTGAGAATATGGAAAATGAAAAACAGGGAAGCAGTTAGTATACTTGTAATAAAAGTTGGAATTCGTTGAAAAATGGATATGGAGAAAACTCATTCGGTAATGTTCCAGCAATGTTAGATGGACTCTTGTAAATATGCTCTTGACACTCGGATAAGGGTAATAAATATGTGACCGCCGCAAGTGGGGTGGTAAAGACCGATATATCACAACACATAAAAGACTTAAATGTAGAGAGATGTGTATTTTTCCTAGTGCGAGTGCCTCGAAGGCTCGAAGACAGGAGTTAGATAAAGCTGACAAATATACACATAGCCACACCTATCACCCTTACCCAAGACCACATAAGATACTTCAATTTGGCTAATTGTTAGCACGCAAGTCAGTGAGTTACAGCCATCTTTGTGTCTGATGACACTTTCAGGATGCTTTTCCTACCTCCGAGCTCGCTGCTTCAGGCACGTAGTCTTTAGTTCCAATGGTTCCTCACGGTAACTAGTAGTATGTTTATGATCTCTTGGTCAGTTTGATTTTCACTGAAATGACAATTTTATTAGCTGTTAGTGCTGATTGCAGATGGCAGATCCTTTGACAGCGTTAATGCATGCAGTCCAAGTGATGAATTTTCTCAAAACCCTGATTGTCATGACACTAAGAGAAAGAGAAGACTTTATGCTCGAACAAGGTCCGCTCACCCAATCAGAACCGTCTGATGATAGTGGCCATCACCACCACAGCTCTTTACAACCGATTTTTGAGGAACCTAATGAGGCGAATGAAGAGGAGCAAGTCTTTGTATCCAAAGAACCCTTCTCGGAAAGTCCTTTGCAGCCTATTGATGATGAGTGGAAAATTGAAAACGATGTAGATAGTTTTCTAACCTCCATCGAGAATATTATTCCTGGTGGAAAGGTTCATATGGTTCCAAATCAAGTTGAAATTATGACAAATAGACTTGAAGAGGGTGCATCTAGCTGCTCTAGTCAAGGGACTCAACAAAGCACTCAGAAGAAGAAAATTGGTCATTCAAATAGTTCAAGTCTCAAGAAAGGACCCAAAAGAGTTGATGAACGGTCAGTGACTCAGGCGGTGAGGAAAATGGACAGGAACAAGGGCTACACAATTGTTAGCCGTCTAAATTCTAGAACGGAGAGGGTAGAAGCTTGGCGGTGAAGGGTGTTGTTGGAGGCTGTTTTTTCAGGGTTTGGAGTGGGGTATTTACTGACTGGTGGAACAAGTCGGAGAATTTTATTTTTTTTATCAATCAGGCAATATTGTGTATGATTCATTATGTTCATGTTTTTCTTACACATTCGAGTGGAGTTTGTTTAACTTTCTTGTTTCAAAGTGAACAAATCAAGTCGTTATAATTTCACACTAACACTGTCGTTATAATTTCATGCTTGGTTACTGGTTTAGAATGGACTGCCATTTTCCTGGGCAGAGCTGCTGTTTTGACATCGTTACATGTATCTATCTTGCTACCATTCTGGACAGATTTGGTTTTGTGTGCTTTGCTTACACCCTGGACAGAGGTGCTGTCATTGTTGCTATTTTGTTACTAATTCGGTCAAGGTTTGTGCGTTGGACTTTGATTAATTGTATAGTCAAACATGTTGTGTGGACTGCCAAATAATCTGGGCAGAGCTGTTATTGAGTTTCAGCAGTGTTGCTGTATTCTGCGTATTAGATTTGATGCTTATTTATAAAGCCAGCGCTCTCGCTGTGTTTTGTGCCTAGCCTTGGGGGATGTCCCTTGGCATTGTTTGAATCCCTTGGGGAGGGGGTTGTCCTCCCACTTGGTCCATCCCAGCAGCTCCTGTTGGTTTTGATGCCCAGAAATGCTCTAAGGGTGATTGTTATCATTGTCCAGCTTGTGCACTTGGAGCAGCAACGTCCTGTTATTATGAATTGTTGCTGCCCAGTTGGTTGTTGTTCAAGTCAGAACTATGGCCAGGTTGTTAGGTTGTTAGGTTTGCCCACTGGTGCATTTCATGTTGTAGTCTTTCGTGTGGCAGCCCTTAGAGCAATTGATTGTTCGACAAAATAATAAAAGTAAACTCTAATAGGAAAGCTAAGCCAAATGGCTACTCTTGATCATCTTGTTAGAAGGTTAGGAAACATTTGTAGCCATTTGGCATAGTTTTCCCAATGTTTTTGTATTTTCTTTCTTTTTCTTTTTCTTTTTTCTTTTTCCTCTTGGGGTATGCCCCTTGTAGGTTGTATATTCGGTTAGCCCTCTTTTTATTTCAAGCTTATTTATCCAAAAAAAAAGTGTTTGGCCCTGACTGCAGTATGGAATAGTTAGCATTTCATGTGTAATGTGTGGTTCAATTCGAATGCCTCAATTTCTATTTACTCCGTCTCAAATTGATGGTCCCTCTTTCTATTTTGAATGTCCCAAAATATAGGTCATATTATTAAAAACAAGTATCGAACTATCTCAAACTTCCAATTTTATCCTTAAAAGTACTATTTCCCTCTCAATTTATTTCATAGTTTTTCAAATTCGTGTCATTGCTAAATCGTTTATAACTTTTAGTATCTAATGTTTTTCATGAATTTTAAAACTTTGTATAAAACAACTAATTGAGATTTATCAAATAATATTCATATTGCATATTTTGGTAGCTCCATATTTAAAAATATAAACAATTTAAAACCACTTAATAAACTTCATAGTTTTGAAGGATAATTTTGGAACTCTAAGACAATAATTTTGTCTCCTTAAAAAGTTGAATTTTCCAAAAGGTACAAACAATTTGGGATTGAGGGAGTATCATTTTCTCAAGAACTGTTGAATTGCTCTACTGTGGTTTTTTACACCTTAAAATACACTGGAAAATGCAAGTTGAATACATCCACCTAAATCAAAGCCAACTTTGTGCTAACTCCAATAGAATTAAGTAGTTAGCATCTCCACGAGTCTCGGCATCTCTCCCATTACGCTTCTTACCTGAGTGAACCCTCAAATTCTACACCCAGCAGACTCGCCTCCTTCCTCCTCTGCTACACTAACTCAGCCAGCCCTAGCGAGTTACTGTAGCCAAAGAAGAACTAGGGTTCAGAGCTCAATTTCAACCTCGATTCATCACAGATCGGATTTTGAGCTCAATTTCAGCCTTGATTCATCATCTTCAATGGTGTATGGATGATTTCAACTTCGACAGTGTTCTACGAGACATTGACGGTGACGGGTTTAGCAATAGCGACATCGAGGTTCTGTTTGTACGTATATTTATGGCGTTGTGTGTGTATCAGTCGATTTGATTCGGGGAATATCAAAACCAAACTGGGTTTGATTTGAGAGGAGATTTGGTTGATTTGAGATTTGATTTTGCAGGATATTTGAGGATTTGGGGATTTTGGATGAAATTGCAAACCCTAAGGCTCTGTTTGGTTCTTAGGGAAAGGAAGAGACAAAATTTTGTTGGAGATTTGGGGATTTTGGATGAAATTGCAAACCAATTTCCTAATGCCTAGACTGTTGGGGTTTTTACGTTTTTTTGTGGCTAGCCATTGTAGAATATGGCATTTTTCCTATGCACAATGTATAGGAATCGTTGGAGATGCAAAAACAGCCATTAAGAGTAGGTTACTGGAGTATTTATTTATTTATTTATTTTTTGTTTAAGAGAACAGGATTATACTCGCCTTAAAATGTTTGTCGGTTCGCAAAACACAAACTTAAAAATAATGTAATCTTTTCAAGAAAAAATAAAAAAAAATTCAACAATTTACTAAATATCAATGAATTCTTTTAATATAGGAAAAAAAGCTAAATATCAATGAATTCTTTTAATTTATGAAAAAAGCTTGTATTTTTTATTGAAAAAAATGTACTCCCTCCATCCCTTTTTAAATGATCCATGTGGAAATACGTGCAATTTCAAACCCCTAAAAAACATATTTCTCTATATAATTTGTAAATTTGTTTTATACCAAATTAAAGTGTTCATTGAGCACTTTAATTTGGTGCAAAAAAAAATTTTAAAAATGTTATACGAAAGTACATTTTTAAATGTCCGCAAAAATACATGTTTCCCAAGTGAATCACTTAAAAAGGGATGGAGGGAGTAATTATTTTTAGGTCATCGTTTACAAACTGGACAAACGTTTTAGGACTAAGCATTTCTTAATTCTCAACTCTTATCAATGGAAAAAAAAAAGCAATAAAAAAAAAACCTTCTCTCTCCTCCTCCTCCTAACCCTCTTCTCTCTCTTCCCCCTCATCATTACCCCCTCTTACTGTGATCTCCACAGTCGCTACCACTATCACAAATATTACCTATCTCTCACCACCGAACCACTACCTAGACAACCACCACCTGTCGCTACACAAAAGTCACCACCAAACCACTGCGCAAACCATTTCACAAAAGAATTCGAAGCTTCCCCCCCCCCCCTCTCTCTCTCTCTCTCTAGCTGCCCTTCTCTCTCCTCCATTCTTCCCTCCACTGCGTAAACCGTTTCACAAGACACGTCGAAGAGTTGCATTGTGTGCATGTACGAGTTCGAGGCCGAGGAGGAGATTAGGTTGTTGGCGAATAATCTCCACCAGGGTTGTGTGGACCGTTGGATGGACCACGATTAGAAGACATGTACGTTGTGTAGGAACCCTTTAGAGCATCTTCAACCTAATAATCTCCATTAATTTTATATCTAAAAAGTGAATTTGAAGGAATTCACTATTCATGTGAGCTCCAACCCAATAATCTTCATTCCTCCATTTCTCAAACATATTGGTTGTATCATTCGACAATGAGAACAAAAAGAGGACATAAGAGGAATTTGAAAAGGATGAGTCGTGAAATGGAGATGATCCTCCATAATTTTTTGATTCTCCGTATTTGGAGGGTAACAATCTTCCAAAATGGAAGGGGAAATGGAGGATGGATTGGGGAGAGGTTTTCCTCCAGATGGAGGAATGGAAGCAAAAATGGAGTTATAGAGGGTTGGTTGAAGATGCCTTTAGTGCCGCATAATATGCAGTACGAGTCCAAAACGATGTCTTTTGGGCCCATTGTGACACTCTGCTGTGTATGTATCATTTTCGAATCAAAATCACTTCGTTTTCGTAAGAGTTATATTATGTGCGATATATGGCCCATTTGCTTTAGATTATGCTTATAAATAGAAAATTCACAACAATGGAAATATGGAATTGAATGCAAATCTCATCGGTGATAATTACTATGTAAAGATATATTTGGGGTTGGAAAATTGACATTTTGTCTTACAGTTTGTGGTGACTTTAAGTTAAAATTAAGGGAAAATCTCAAAATACCCCCCAAACTTTGACCTCAATATTAAATATACTTCTAAACTTTAAAAAAATCACTTTTACTCTTAAAGTTTGCTTCCGTTAATCAAATATGGAGTATCATCTTAATCCGTCAACTTACTAATGGAATTTGCTAAGTTGGACATTAGGTTCCATTAAATGTCCTTATGTGGCATCCAATTCCACATAAATGTGGCATATATACCTCAACTCTCTCTCTCTCTCTCTCTCTCTCTCTCTCTCTCTCTCTCTCTCTCTCTCTCTCTCTCTCTCTCTCTCTCTCTCTCTCTTAAGTCCATGAACTTTCACCTCAAAATGGTGAAATGGTTACAAGCTTGTGTTTCTACAACAAATTATACTTTGAGTATTAATGGTGAGTCAACTGGTTATATAAAAGGCAAAAAGGGGCTAAGGCGGGGGATCCTCTTTCCTCCTATCTTTTTGTCATTGTCATGGAAGTATTGTCATGTATCTTGAAAGAGAAAGCTAATCTTCCTGATTTTCACTTCCATTGGAGGTGTAGTAAAATTAGATTATTAATCTTTGCTTTGTTGTGATCTTTTGCAAAGGTTATATGAGTTCTATAAAACATATCCAAGCTTCTCTCCTTGAGTTTGAAGCCTTGTCAGGACTGTCTCCTAGCCCTGGGAAGAGTAGTGCCTTCTTTTTTGGAGTAGATTTCTCCACTAGAGAAGGCATTCTCTCTCTGCTTGGATTTAAGGAGGGTTTCCTGCCTGTCAAATACCTTGGTGTTCCATTACTTTCTACCAAACTCAAGCATGAAGATTGCAAAAACATGATAGTAAAAATAACTGCTAGAACTAAAACTTGGACTAATAGGGATTTAACTTATGCTGGGAGAGTGCAATTGATTAAGAATGTGTTATTCTCCATGCAAACTTATTGGTCATCCCTCTTCATTCTTCCAAAAAAGGTTATAAGGGAAGTTGAATCTATACTCAGATCCTTCCTTTGGTCTGGCCCAGATCTCAAAAAGTCTGGTGCTAAAGTTTCCTGGTAACACTTGTGTTCCCCCAAGCAGGAAGGGGCCTTAGTTTTAAAGCTATTGAGGTCTGGAACAAGGCTGCAGTGGCAAAACACATATGGTTTCTCATCTCTGATAGTGAGCAATCTATGTGGTGTCAATGGGTCAAATCATACTTGCTTAAGGACAAAAGCTTTTGGGAAGTTAAGGTTCCTAGCAATCCTTCGTGGGTATGGAGGAAATTACTTAATCTCAGGTCTATTGTACACCCACACATCAAGGTGTCCATTGGTAATGGTAAAGCTACCTCTTTGTGGTATGATAACTGGCTTAACTTAGGCCCTCTTGCACAGAGGTATGGTCCTAGGGTTATGTATGATTCTGGGCTTCCTAGAGATGCTACTTTCTCCGACATCGTTGGACACAATTCACGGGCATTCCCCATTACCCAAACTTTGGACCTCAATGAGATTAGAGGCAGTTTGCTTTCCATTCGTTATCCCAGGGGGGACTTGGAAGACCAGCATACTTGGACCCTTAATTCCAACAGGAAGTTCACTATATCATCATTGTCGAATCATCTTAGAACTCCTTTTCCTAAGGTCCACTGGAGTAAGTGCACATGGTTCCCTGGTCACGTCCCTAAATGTAGCTTCATTGCTTGGATTGCCATCCAGTAAAGACTCTATACTGAGGACAGACTAGTATCATTTGACACTAAATCTGTGTCTTGTTGCTCTTATTGCCCTGATAGTGAGAGCCATGACCATTTGTTCTTTAATTGTCCTTTTACATCTCAGGTGTGGAATCAAGTCGTCTCTCTTTTAGACATAACATGGGCCTCTAGATCTTGGTATAATTGGATCAATCAAGTATCAACAATCAAAGGCAAATCTTTTAAATCACTCATACTCAAATTGGCTTTCAGCACCACTATTTACCAAGTTTGGATAGAGAGAAATGTACGCAAATTCCAAAACCAAGCATGTCCAATCCCTGTTGTAGTGAGCAAGATTTACTCAATGGTTAGGTGTAGAGTGTTGTCCCTGGACAATCTCCCCCAGGGACCACAGTCTCCAATGCTCCTTACTAAGTGGGACATATTTTGAGTAATCTAGTTTAATATTGTCATTGTGCTACTAACAAATCTCATGCATGTTCCAGATTCTAGAAATAAACATCATGTGTTATTGGCTGCAGGCTCAGTATTGTTTATCATGAGGAGAATGGATCAACTTCTAATGCTCCTAGTATTTGGTGGTTTATCATAAACTTTCACTCCCTGCCTTGAGTGGCATTATTTTGCAGATTGGAGACTTGCTGGATAGCTTACTTTTCTTGTATATGCATGATTGGTCTGAATTTAGTTATGAGTTGTGTGATCCACCAAATTTGAGTGCCAATGTAAGCTGAGAGTTTGAACCTCAAAGTTTCTTGAGAGAGGAGGTAATATATTGTGGGGGAATTTGGTGAGGCTAAGATGAGGGTGATTGGACATGTAGAGAGAGAGTACATAAGTGTGAGTTTTCAAGGGAGAAGAAGGGTGAGCCACTACATTTTTTAGGATGTTACAATTGTGAAGATTTGAATTCTATTGATAGTTGAATTATATGGTCATAGCTGGCTGTGTTGGGCTCTCATCTGTCATTTGCGTGCCTTCATGGTTTTGCTGTGACTCAAGCATGTACTGGTCTTAGCAGCCTCAGTAGGGCACTTGTTTGTGTGTTTTTTTGAGTTTGCTGATCTAGTTGCATCTGGAAAGCTCTCTATATTGTTATTAATATTGGTTGGCTGCTGCCAATTTGTGACCTCAAAGTGTTAAGGCTTGCTATATTATTCTACTAATGGGATCTGTTACCACATTTCTATGATGTCTACTGCATCCTTATTGCCCAGTCTGTCCAGTTTGCCTCTTTTTTGTGTTGGGGAAGGAGGCTGCTATGTTAGACTGCCCAGATTGTCCAGTCTTTGGTTGACTGTCCAGATTGCCCCATTATTGCCTAGACTGATGTGTCCTGATATTTCCATGATGCTATTTTGTTTCCCAGTCTGCCCACTGTGTCGGGTTTATCCAATTCTGGATTTGCTGTGTTATCTCATTGAGCCCTTATCAGTTTCATTGTTTGTTTGTTTGTTGTTGTTGTGAGGTGTGACCTCTTAATTACTTGTGCCTATCCTTGGGTGTTGTCCCTTAGAAGTTTGATATCCCTTTGGAAGGGGGAAGTCCTCTTGCTGCCTGCTAATACAGTGAATAGCTACAACATTCTTCATGACTAACTTTTAGTGTTAAGCTCAGTTGGAAACCAAGTTCACAAGCAGTTTTGTTGAGCTAGTGTTGGGATCATTATCATGTTGCGGCCCATTTCGCTCCCTGTGTGATTTTTCCAGTGTATTGTCTCAGATTATACTTCAGTGTTTTGCTAACCTCTTCAAGCTTCAGAGTGAATTTCAAATGCCAGAGTAGAGCTCAAGTTTATTGGATTAGCATTAGCTATTAGATTTGTACTTATTTAATCTTTTGCCATATGTTTCTTTTCCTTCTAACTTAGAAAGATAGGAAACATATGTTATATTTTCCATAGTTCCCTTTAGCCATTTGGCCTAGGTGTTCCATTTTCTTTCCTCCTGGGGTATGCCCCTTGTAGTCTGTACATCCGCTTAGTCTCTTTTTATTTCAAGCTCTCTTTCTCCCCCCATCCCAAAGATATGCCCCCCCCCCCCCCCCCCCCCACAAAAAAAAAAAAAAAAAACTGTTTTCAAACTTTATTTCCAAAAAATGTTGTTTTAAAAAACATTTAAAGGGCACTTAAATAATCATCCCTTTACTCATTTTATATTAGAAAATCATCTTGAGCCTTTTTAAGGAGTTATGTTTCCATCCCGAGATTCAAATAAACCCACTTTTGCCCTTGATTATATATATTTATATATATACTAGGAGATTAAGGACTAAAACAAATATTTTCATCCACAATTAATTATGTTTCCATCCAAGAATTCTTGGCCTATAGGGTAAAGATTTTTTGGATGAAAATATAAATTATTTTTGCCGCTGTTTTTTATATTTTAATCCAAAAATCTTTGATTCAGTAATCATGGTTAAAATTTTTAGGGTGCCGCATGCACGGGCTAAATTCATTAAGGGAAGCGATCATGGTTAAAATCAAACTAACAATCATGTCAATGGTTTTTGACATTTTTTTACCATGATTAAAGATGTTAATTCAATCATTATTACCATGTACAAGGAGAGTGTACATACTCCTTATCTATAAAGGCTCGCGCAGCGGGTGTTTTGATATTTTTACCACGATTTTTGATCGTTTTTTTTATTTTTACTATGAAATGTCGATTATATACCATGGTGTAACTTGTTATGAAGGATAAATTTACCATGTTTACTGTGCCATTTCAGAGCTTTTTACCATGGTCTATGTTAAAAGGCGGAATTAATTTTTACCACGAATATTCAAAAATTTACCATGTTTGCTTATTTAGACATATTTTCCTACGATAATTGCCCCAGTTGAATTTTTATCATAGTCGCTGGGAAAAAAAAAATGAACAGGATTTTACCATGACTATTTTTTAACCTAAAATTCGGTGTTGACAGGACTCAAATTTGGAAACAATATTATCCCCTAATTTTGAATGTCCACAATTTCGAAAATTCTTTGATTTTAGGTAAGTAAATCACACACCATTTCAAAACTTAATTTTAGGCAAGATAATCAAGTAAAATTTGAAAATTAAGTAAGTGACATGGATTTAAAATTTCGATAGTCCCTAAAAACATGGAAGTAACTGGCTAACTGTCATGAATTTCAAATTCCTTACTCCCTACAAAGAAGTTCAAAATTCCCTTTTCTTTTTTTTTTGGGCTATATATCTTAAGAAAGGGTAATAATGGTAAATCACATTAAAAGAAGATGAAAACAGAACTCCTTGAAGTAAGGGGGATGAAAATTTACGCAGTGTCCACAAAATGGATGGATATTTAATGTTTTTTCAATTTTTTTTTTTATATAGTTTTTTAAAACTGTTTTGAAACTTTATTTTCAAATTTTTTTTTTCCAAAAAAGCAATTTTTACCCTTTTTTTTTTCACAAACTGTTTCAAACTATGTTTTTTCAAAATAATAATTTTCAAAACTTTATTTTAAAAAAAAAAATGGTTTTCTAAAAAGATTGTTCTTATTCAACAAACTATTTTGATAACTCTTTTTTTTTTTAATTATCTAAAACTGAACAAATTTTTATTTCAAAAACAGCATTGGATTAAAAATTTGAAAAAATAGCTTAGAAAGTAGTTTTTTAGAACAAAATAGAGTTATCACAATAGTTCTTTTTGAATAAAAATACTTCTTTTTGAAAACAATTTTTTTTTTTGGAAATTTTAAAGTTTTGAAAATAGTTTTTCAGGAAAAAATAATTTCAAAATAATTTAAAAAAAAAAAACATTTGTTGAAAAATATTGTTTTTTTCATAACATTTTTTGAAATAGAGTTTGAAAACAAATTTTTTTGGGGGGGCATTTCTGTGGGACGGAGAGAGAGAGAGAGAGAGAGAGAGAGAGAGAGAGAGAGAGAGAGAGAGAGAGAGAGAGAGAGAGAGAGAGAGAGAGAGAGAGAGAGAGTGAGTGAGTGAGTGTCGAGGCAAATGTGTCACATTTTAAGTGGAATTGGATACCACATAAGCATATTTAACGGAGCCTAACGTCCAGTTCAGTGAATTCCGTTAGTAAGTTGATTGATTGAGACGGTAGGAGCAGATTTGATTAACGGAAGCAAAGTGTAGGTGTAAAATTGAGTTTTTTTTAAAAAAATTTAGGAGAATATATTATGTTGAAGTCAAAATTTGGGAGATATTTTGAAATTTTCTCAAAATTTAAGTGGGACTCTAACATCTTTAGAGGTGGGTCGTAGTGGGCTTAGATATTCCTAATAATAGGAAAGAAAGAACAAAATCGACATGAAATTGATATTGACACTCCTTTTTTTTTACTGACATCCTTTTTTTGTCTTTACATGTGGAGGAGTAAGTTTACCTAATAAAAACAAAAAAAGAGAGTGTCAATAGAAAAAAAGGAAGTGCCAATAAAAGTTTCTCATCGGTAAAGAATGATTAGAAATTGCCGCTTTGACATTGCTTAAAAATTTAAATATAGGAGGATATGTAAGTCTCAAGTAATCAAATGGGTTTGGGTCCCAATAGGTATCCTTGCTACATAGAGGAGTTTCAGCCTAATTACGTGAATTGTTGTTTAGATAATGATGCCCAGAAGGACCAGAATAAATTGCAATAATGATATGTACACAACGCAAGGGCCACAACGAAAAGGCCACAACAGCAAAAACAACGTCGTTTTGGCCAACCCTTCCCAAAACGACATCGTTTTATAACTTGACCCAAAAAAAAAAAATCAAAATTTTCATATTTTTTGCTGCCATTTCTTCTCTTCTTCCGATTCCCACCAACACCAGCGACCACCGCACACCCCGATTCCCACCTCCACCGGCGACCACCTGTCGACAACAGACTTCGAACCGGAGAGAGAAGATCGATGAGGTCGAACGCAAAGACCCAGATTTGAACAAGATGGACAAGCTGAAACAGCTCTGACTGACGAGCTTAGACTAGGTATCCCTCTCTCGCTCACTCTCACTCTGCTCTCTCTCTCTCAACTTGTTTCAATTCTACGAATTTGGGAGGTTTGCCCAAAAATTAGGGTTCCAAATTCAGGAACCCTAAGTTGACTTGGGCAAATTTGAGGGCCGCTGTAAAGGCCTCTAAGAAGCTCTATGTTGTGTGAATATCTACTATCTATCTATGAATTTTGGTTGTTGATGCGAGGAGTAATGTGTCAAAATGCTAATCTGAGGCTTTTCTTTCAATGGGTGCATCACCGATGTAAGTATGGATGTAAGTATGGCTGTGGAACTTGAAATCGAATTAATAATCTGATGAACTCAGTTTCTTGAAATTTCTGAGTTCGTTTGGTAGTTTTTTGATCAATTTAATGAAGGAGAATTACTACTTCTAATTCAAGAAATTTAGAGCTCGTGAATGTTGTTGAAGTTCTCAACTTTTTCATTTCAGCACTCCCAAAACCTGATGCAATCGGACGATACTGGTGGTTCAACGGTGGCGGCGTACGACAGTGACGCAGTGGTGGTGGTGGTCGCCGGTGGAGGTGGGATCGCCCTTCTCTCTCTCTCTCCGAGTTTGTATGGAACGGATTGGGAAGAAGGTTTCAGCGTGAAAATGATTTTTTTTTTTTTTAATGGGTATGGCCCCAAAACAACGTCGTTTTGGGGCCGTTGTGGCCTTATGTTGTGCTCTTGTGCTGTGTACGTATCATTATTCAATAAATTGGCAGAAAAGAAAAGCCGACCGTTAACCAAATAAACGTTCTGTTAAAAAAAAAAAAACCCAAATAAACGTGCCCTCCAGAACCCCATTCCCTCCCTCCGTTTCCCCGTCCAAATCACAAGCCGACCGTTAACCTCTCTCCCCCTTCAAATTCATCTCCAAATTTCCTTCTCCCCCCCTCGCTCCGCTCTCTCTCTCTCTCTTTCTCTCTAGAACCTAAGACACTCTGCGTCTCTCGAGAGATCTTCCCCTCTCTCATCCACAATGGCCAACGCCGCCCCTAAAAGGCTCCCCTTACAAACCAGCGCCGACGCCAACGTAGCCACACCGTCCTGATCCAAGGCCGCGTATGGGTGTACGAAAACAACGAGATCCATAACCTACGTCCCGGGCCTCTACAAGATCTTTGGCGCGATCCTCGTGAACGCGGCCGACAAGAAGCAGCGGGACCCGTCCATGGACTTTGTTAGGGTTACGATCGATGTGGAGCAGAACTTGGTTAGCGTGTACAACAGCGGTGACGGGTTACCCATGGAGGTTCATCAGGAGGAGAGGGTTTATGTGCCTGAGTTAATTTTTGGGCATTTGTTGACGAGTAGTAACTATAATGATAATGAGAAGAAGACTACTGGTGGGAGGAACGGGTACAGTGCGAAGCTTACGAATATTTTATCGACTTTGTCTCTAGTGAGTAGTGACACAAGAAGTACAAGCAGGTATAAAATAACTAGAGTTTTTTTTTATTTTTTTACAATTTTATTGTGTGATGTCGGGATTAGGATTTGCTTGAATGTTTGAGATTTTATGGATTTTATTGAGGCAATTTTGAAGAACAAGGTTTGCTATGTTGTGCTCTTTGATTTTGTCAATCTTGGTCCTTTATGAGTCATTGTCTATTAGGGTTTCCTTGTACATGTTTCATTATCCAACTATCAGGTGATTTAGAGTTTCGTTATGATTTTATTGTGATCTTGGGGTTAGGATTTCTGGAGAGTTCTGCTAATATGGTAGACATTTATGGATTTAGACCTAGGTTTCTAGATTTATATTAGGCATTATATGATAAATTTTCTAATCGGAAAAGTAATTGGTATGTACTAAACATTGTGCGCTGAATTTGAAAAACTGTCTAATATTAAAAGAAGCTAAAGCATAGAAGATGGAAATGGAGTGGTGGTGCAGCGGGATAGTGGGTTGGCAACAACGACAGCAATGCTGGTTCTAGAGCTTGTGGTGGTAGTGTGCAAGGATGGGGTGGCGGCAGTGGCGGTGTTGGGGGTGTTAGTAGCACATAGTGTTTGTATAGTGGTGGTAGAGCAATCATGGTAGTGAAGCCTTATAACATCACAGCTAGAGCCACCATCACAACTAAAAAGGTTGGGCCACTCACACATGGTTATTACGAATTGAAAGGGGATTTATCGTTCCTCATATTGCCGCCATCACGACTAGAGTTTTGAAGCCCTATAACAGGAACTCCCTCGACACTTTATCTTAGGTGACTTGACTTAACCAACACGGAGACAAGAAGTGGCACAGATATGCTATACAATTCCATAGTTCAACACGCCTAAATTGAAAAATTAGAGACATGACACTTTTGGGACACACATTCTGAAAAGTATGAATAAAAATGCAAAATGAGGGACTAATTATAAATGTGACGCCAATTATAAATGCATTACGTGTACCTACCTCTTCTCATAATAATGTTACTCTTTTGCTTAATCGTTCATGTTTCCTCTACACTTTTTGTTGAAGTGGATTTTTTTGTTATTAAATCGAATATGTAAAAGGTTTTAATGTTTTCTGACTCCTTGTATCTCTCAACTTTCATTTCTCGATCTGGCTCATTTTTTCCCTTCCTTGCCTCGGCCAAGGGCCCAAGGCCCCTCCCCAGTCCCTGCTAGCAACGCCTCATCCAGACCCTACCTTGCCATTGTTGCCTCATCCATACCCTGTATCCTACCACCGTCACCTTGTCCCCACTCTAAACGTGGAGGATGCTATCTCCCTTTAGTAAAATAAATGCAACCACAAGAAGTAATGCAATAAACACATTTTGAGGCCAAATGAATCGCGTTGTGCTTGCTGGATGCTCTCTCTCTCTCTCAACTGATCTTTTGAAATTCTCTGAGTTGTACAAATGTGTTTTCCTCTTAATGAATTGAAACTAATTGTATGATCCTTTTATTTGATTGCGCTAAGCTTCTGTTTTGTTTCTTGGATGCAGATGTTTGGATGTGAAGGAGCAAAGTTGTTGTCTACTTGGATGCTAGAAATGAAGGGTTCCCAACATGGGTAATTATCTTCTTTTGTTTTTTTGTTCTATCTTTTCTTTCTTATGTTGGCAATTGGACATTTGAAGGCAGTTTTGATTTTTGAAAGTGAGCTGTAAGTGTGGTGTTTATGTAGAGCATAATAGAGGAAACTATGCCTATTATGATATTATCTGGTATGCCCAATGTGCCTTTTAATGGTTGATTAAGGTGTCTTAATTTTATTTTGACATAGTAGTCGGACTCTGTGTTTACTAGGTGGCAAGACACTATTGGCTCTTATGTAAACTCACACACGTACACGCAGACGACGTGGGTGGGCCTCACACACATCACACCATGCAAATGGGGCAAGATTTTAAAAGAAGGGATTGGCTGTGGTGGTGATGGAAGGAATATGAGATCCTTAAATTTTGACAAGATGGTGTCACAATTTGAAACAAATCATTTAACACTTTCTGGTACCTTGCTTTTGCAGGTCATGAAAGTACTCGATTTTTAGGCTCATTAGTCCCCTTAAAATGGAAGTTGACATCCTCAAAGAGATAGCCTCCCAAATCTGGTTATATTTGGTACAACTCATCCTTATAAAACGAACAGCATAGATTAATTTAAGTGGGCATTTTTCAAACTCCAAAAGTAAAGCGAGCGAGTATTTCCTCTAAGAATTCGGATTTTTCTGTTGAAGAATTGTTCAGATTTGCAAAAACATCTTTGTACTTGCTAAATGGACTTGAACATTAGATTGAGGGCATTCCTTCATTTATTTTAAGATGGAGAGAAAAACGGGTTAGATAAAAGTGGGTCAACAAATGAGGCTATAGTAACATCCTTCATTACAAGAATGTGGCATTGAATAATGATCTTTGTAACGAAGGATGTTACTATAGCCTCATTTGTTACTCATGAATCACGATATTGATTGCTTCACTTTTGAGTAGGTTAGGACGGTACTACGCAGAGAAAAGGCTCCTAGAAATGAATCACCCAGAAACAGATATGATACCTAGGATAGCCATTCCACTCTGGCAAATGATGAGTGCCTTGTGTGGCAAGAAACTGCAGACCCTGTATCAGCACCAACCAGGGAGTTAGCAAAGCAAATGTATGTACAACTTGTAATCGGTCCACTGTTTTGTTCTTAACATGTTGATGCTGGGGTATGTTGCTGTACCATTTCAAACTTTTGTTACACGCTTCCTTTTTTTTTTTGTATTTGTAGTCAAATTTGCAATGTTTTAATGAGAGGATTTCATCTGTGATTTGCTTGTAGCCTTTATAGGGAAGTTTTACTTTGTGCTAGTAGGTTTTTTTTTGGGTAATTTAGCTTGAAATTAAAAGGGATTAAGCGAATGTACAGCCTACAAGGGGCATACCCCAGGGAGGACAAAAAAAAAAAAAGTGCGTACTCCCCGGCACAAACCCGCCGGGGTGGGAAAATGGTGGTCCTAGCACAACCCGCCAGGATGAGAATAAAATTGACAAACATTTTAATGGGCACAAAGGCCAACTGCTTGGGTATACACGTGATACAACTGTCCCAATTGATGCCCCAAATTTTGCTTTTGAAAGGTACCCACCGAGTAGGCTGGTCCCACTTGTATGACAACCTACCCAGCTGGTCCCACTTTGATCACAAATGTGAATCCCACTTGAAATTTTGCGTACAAATTTTGCTTTGAAAGATGACAATGGCCCACCACTTGGACCTTTCCCATTTGGTGCATGATAAAGGCTCCCCCTTTACTCAAAATTTTGGTTTGAGTGCATCAATGCACCCATGTGCGTGGGCCCCAAGGATTACAGCGGCCTCTATTCTCTCTGCGACCCAGGTGAGAAGACAGCTCCAACTCAGTAAGCACACGGTTAATTCGTTGAACAATTCTATGTGAAAGAACTGAACTTCGTTGAACAATGGCTAAAGACAGCCCAGAATTTTTATGGAAGGGTTATCAAACCCATTGGTAGTTTTCCTTTTTTAACAAGAACAATTTAAACCCAGATCTCAAAACCCCAAAAGAAATGAAAATCAAGAGATTATTGATCACTATAAAGCTTAACCATTGGGTTACCTGCGTACCAACCCACATTAGTACCCATCGGTCTAGCACTGGATCAACTGTTCCTTGAGAGCACAGCTTCTGGGGTCTTTTAGATCTGTTGATTGCTCATGTCTAAAGGTGCACTGAATAAACAAGGAGCAAAATCGAATACTCCAGTTGGAGCTAGGTAGGAACCCCCCTTTCGAATGGCCCTTTTCCTGCTCTAAAGAACCCATTGGCGATATTGTTTGAAAACTTCAGTAGACCGAACTCTGTTGCTCTAAAGCTGGAGATGCAGTCCCAAAAAGTCTTCTATCATTTTACACAAGCCATGGGGATGTTGTTGTAATGGCTGATATTGGGCACCCGTACCCAAGATTGTCTCTCTTGATGATCGTAGATAACCAGATGGAGAGGGACCCCTCAAGTCTGCTCCCATGATGGAACCCATCTGATTTGCAGATTGAACTATGAACAACACCCATTAGTTCGAAATGGATGAGCCACCACGCCACCAGATTCATAATGACCACAGCTAATCAAGAGCCCAAACGGGAAATTTCTCCCTTCGCCGTGACACCGAGTTCACTTAGCGGGAGTGGTTCTTGAAGGTGGTACAGAAATTCTCGTGAAGTAGAGGATTCCATCTTCAAACATTGGATGAAGTGGATGTGGTATGGATAAAGAAGCCAAACAGATTGTTTGGTGGGAATGGTAAAAAAATTTAGATGAGGAAAGAGGAGTGCATTCTCTCTCTAGATTCGCTCTCAACTCTTCCCTTTAGAGAGGAGAGATTACAAGAGAAGAGTGTGCTAGTAGGCTTGTAGCAGCCATTCTCATTCATTGTTCGAGTATTTGTTGTTGGCGTTGTTTTCGTGTGGTGATATTTACACCTTCATGGAACTAGCACCTTGATGGCCTATACTTAAATTAATATGTGTTGCATAATCGATAGACTGCTTATGGTCATATTGTTGGTTACAATACAGGCATGTTGTTTGGCCCTGTTTACGGTACATTCAGACAAGAAATTGGAGAAGGCTTAAACATTGTGGTATACGTCACTGATAACCTTCTTGGTAACATCGTAATAATTTACAACATTGTTGAATTGCTGACGATTGTTTCCTCTGTATCTGGCAGATTCGTCTGTTTGGGAGGCTGTTGAAAAGAATATCCTTTCCCAGCGTCTCTGTTGGCAAGTTGGTGCTGTCATGGTCAACCCTCTATGTGATTTTGCGCCTCTTATGTCTAATCATATAGTTTCTCGTTATGGCAATCCCTGTCTCCTATTTACCAAGGAAGAAATAAAACTCACTGTATCCTCCCTCATTGCAAATAATATTTTCTGATTGCAGGATGGCAACTGTATCTTTTTTTTATTATCATGAGAATGTGTGGGGCGTGTGGCTTCACCTTGGTTAATCCATTTGGTACATGTGGTCCTCCCTCAACGGAATGATCTTATGGAGTGAATTTTCTTGGAGATCTTGGTTTCAAGTCTCCCTTTGCATTATGTTTCCTCTTTGTGTGGACAATATTTGTATCTCCAAGTGCAAGGGAGGATTGTTGGAATCAGATTTTTGGGACAGTTGATGACTTTTTGTGTTTTTGGCTCGGCGAAAGCAAGTATTGTTAATTGTAGTAAGTGAGGTTTGAAGTTTGAACCTTTCAAATGTATTGGAGCATGCCTACCACTGGCCTATCACTCCATTTGTGGGACGATTGATTACTCAACAATAGATATAGAAAATAATTAGTTTGATTTGTGGAAGGACGTACTAAATTTCCATCTCTCAGTTTGTAAATCTGTTTTCTTTCGTTTTGTAATACATATTTTGTCTTGAGAGCAGTAGTATCATATTGTACTTATGTTTCCCAAAGTAATCTAAATGGGAAATTCTGCATATCTAGTTAGATAAAGGTGCTTTTCCTTGATCAAGTCGTGGTTTTACTTCTGTCTTTAGTCTTTACACCTTTTCTTCAGATCAATAAACCATGCTTTTGAACTAAGGTTTCGGTTGTAGGCCTAATAGAACCCCCCCTTTTTTCTTTTTTATGCTATCAGTGCATCCTTTTTTACTTACACGAGCTTTAAGAGGTTGCCTTGAGATGGGGATGTTGTCTACTGATTTGTAGCATCTCATGGACGGCTCTAATTTAATATCATTTCAGGGACCGCTCTGCCAACAATGCAATAGTGTGATGCATCACGAAGAAAAAGCAGCTGATGCAAAGAGAATGCAAGAACTTATGTGCCAATATGTTTTATAACTCAGGTGCCAATATGTTGCAATACTTTTTGATAACTCAAGTGTCCTAGCCATTATGTTGCATTATTACATCAGGCAATTATCAATCCTTTATGCAGCTTGTAGATGTTGAAGGCCTTGGTTTGCATGATTATTGTAAGATATAGCCTTCTTTTCCTTTCTCCGTAATAAATATACGATGAGCAAGTTATCTCCTTCCCTCTGTATGTTTGTGATGTAGCAGTCACTATGCCCTTTAGATAAAAATGTTACATATCTTACTAGAATGGGCATGATATTTGTATATTTATTTGCTAGGTTTGTAAAACTAGTGGAATTTTTATTGCTATGACGATGGTTACTTTGCTCAATTGCCACACATTTTTGTATTTGTAGGCTTTCAACCTCCGTCCTTAATTAAATTCTCTATACTTTATAGTAGGTCATTGAAAAACCCATGGACTTTGGTACCATAAAGGCCACAATAGATGCCAAGATGGCACTTGTTACAAGAATGTCTAGAATATATGTTCTCATGTGAGGTTGATATATGAAAATGCAATGAAATATAAGGAGGAAAGTAATGCTTAATGGCTTGACATGAGCCTAGAAGATATGTTAAAGCAATCTGTTTGCAGATGTCATGGCATCAATAGACCTGTTAATGTCCAATTTCTTCATGTTAACAGGTTATGGAGATTGTAACGGAGCATTATTGGACAGATAGGAACGCTCCAGTCTAGGTGCGAAGCATATGGTGCCTCGCCCATATCAATGATGATTTTAAGGTCCTCCCTCTTTCTCTTAATAGGAATCGGTGAAGGGTGGATCATCTATTCTATATATCTAATATATAAAGGGGGAACACGTTTTGGTGTCCACTTTTTTGAGACTGTATACTTTTTTAGTTCGCAAAATTACCCTAAACTAACCATTTACTCAGACTTGACAAAAAAAAAAAAAAACGGCACGGGAAAAAAAACGACAACTTACCGACTTCACCAAACTGTCCTCGTTCAGAACAACTCCTCCCATATTCAGTTTTCACATATTCAAGAATTTTGTATCCATCTCCCACCTTCTATCCGATAAAACAATAGAGTTTCTCCCACATTCAGTCCCTTCTCTCTTTGGTTAAGTGGATCTCCATCAACTTTTGCACATTAATTCAGCCCTTTCACCCTTTGTTTCAAGATTCGGCTTGTACACACATCGCGTGTGTCCTGGCCTCTAGTTAGACATGATTTTAGAGTTTGAGATTCTTATGGTATGTGATTTTATATGGTTTTACTTTGTCATTCAATTGTACCATACTATGGATATTATCGAATGATTGGATGTCGTTAAAATTACAGTTCTGGTTTATTTTTCTATATTGTGGATGTCTTCTTATTTATGTGCAATATTCTCATGGTGAGATGATAATTCTTGTTTGTTTATACAGCATTAAGGAAATGCCATTTTTCTTATGTCTTCTTGATTCATCATGAGAGCCGATTGAGGTTCTTCTCTTGTTTTTGTTGTACATGTGTGGTTGGTTTTTGGCAACATTCAAGATGAATTCTATGCGATTTGCATTATTGTTAACTTGTTGGGGTAGTTGTGCTTTTCTTGCTGTATGGACCCTAGTGAAGGATAATTTGGAGTCTTGAGAGTCTCAAGTAGTTTTGGACATAGTTTGGCTGCCTTTTATTTCTTTCTTGCACAATGTAGACTGCCGAAAAATCGTGGCTTCCAAATAAAAATCCAATAAAACAATATCAATCAACTTAGCAAAATATCCATAACAATGAGCACAAGGTTACATGCGAAACACGTTGCATAAAACTAGTTTAGGTTATTATTGAAATACTGTTTATTGAAACTGAATAATCATGGCAGATGGACTAATTTTTTCGTCCAAAACGGCGCTGTATTGCTTGCCTCGAAATTACTATTTCAAACCAGTCATGTTGTTGTGTTCCTGATTTTATGTGGGGTAAATGTGTATATGTGTAATTGGCTGCAGTTTGTCCGAAGGGATAATGTGGAAATTGTATTCTGATGCATTATTTCGTGTGTTTGAGCTAATGTTGGTGCTATCATAAGATAGAATGGGATAATATTGCAGGACAATATCATGTGCATTACATTTGGAGTTAATTCAGTTCATACACCAAGTAGAGAGGGTGGACAGAAAAAGTAAAATTAGGTTCCTAACCTATACTTTTGTCATGGTCAGAATTGAACGGGATATAGTTCCCAATTTTATGGAGGGATTCACATCATTAGTTTTTAGGCTGTGGCAATGAACTACATAAAGTGTCAGTGTTAAATCCTTCTTTGATTGGCTTGGAATTGGCAATGATTGTAATGCTCAAGAGATTTTTGACACACTCATGAGATTTAGATATCCTACACCTATATCTACACACACCTGTATATAAAGAACCATGGGTGGTCGCTTGCCACTTTGAGTTAAATGACCAATATACCCCTCCTGTGATGTTTAGTGGTTTGTGTTATGGTGGGTATTATTGTCATTTCGGGCCATGATAATAAGGCCAACAAGGGTAAAGGTACAAAAGCATCCCTAAAATCAATTTCAATAGTACTGGTCCTACTGGAGAACCCTGTTACCCTCTTCTTTGTCGGCACTTGGCAAGTTGAAATCGGATTGCTCCGGTACTGCAGAACCCTCTTTCCCTCTTCTTTGTTGGCAAGCAACGTTGAATTAGTACGGTTGGAACTATAGAGACGGAGCACCATCTTCTCTCTTTTCTCACTTTTCCTGGAATCAAGGGAAAAGAGGACCATCTCACTGTGCTGACGACTGTGAACGTCCTCTTCTTCCGGTAGTTGCACTGTTGCTGCAGCTGCGGATAAAAGGCTTTCTGAAAGTATTGAGAAGGGCATTCGTGTGGGTTTCTCTGCCTTCCTTAGGTCGGTTAGCTTTCTTATCTTTGAAGCTTTGTCTTTGAAATCTGGTTTATTCGGTTTATGCTTGAAATTCATTGCGTGTTCTTGGTTTGTTTTGCGAAAAATTTGGACATTTCAGGTATTGAAAAAAGGAGGAAGTCAAGGTTGTGTTGTCCCTTATTTTTGCTCCAAACGGGTAATTTTTCTCCTGTTTCAGGGTTATTTTTTTTCCTTCATAGTTTTAGGATAAAAAAATGGAAACCTTATATATGATATTGCCCCTATTACTCTGTAGGTATGTTTTCCCTATTGTATGATTCCAAGAATGTGAAATGGGTAATTCTAATAACAAATCAGTGACTTAAGCTATCCATATGCCTAGAGAATAAGTGCCTTGTGGGAAATCAAACGAGTGCCCACATTTTGGCCCAATTTTTCCAATTGGGTCCCTCCAATTGGCAGCCTCGCATTTAGATCGGAGGGGTAGATGCGTCTTTTCGTCGATGGCACCTATTGTAATTTGTGCTGGATCGCGGGGCAGCTCAAAAGGTGGTTCCTTGTGGTTTCATGCAGTGGGGCCGAGGCGTTTTGTCATCACCGCTGCCTTCTGCACTTCGGAACCGGAGTGATGAATGTGGCGGTGGAGTTCCGTGTGCTGCCCCTAAAAATGGGCTTTCGAAGGAAACTTTGGGGAGAAGACTACTTTACCTTCCTTCTCTTCTCTTGATCTCTCTGTTGTACCTCTTGCCTCCTGTCCCTCTGTCTCCAAATCGACGCACAACGACTTCATTCTCTCTCTCCATATCCTCGGCTTTGGCTCCGGCGATGACTAGGATAATTACTTTCTCTCTCCTTTCCCTCCGATCTGGTACAATCCGGTTCTCTTTCCTTCCCTTCCTTTGGATTTTCTTTTTCTTTACCGATTTTATGAACGGCCCAATTTTTACCGTATGTTAATTTGGTCCTACATCATGCTGTTGATGGCCTGGGCACAACAAAGTAGCTATGTATTTCTCTCTCCGGTGAGTCCCTATCTGTTAGCTGTTTCCTTCTCTAAATCGGGTATTCTCTAATGTTCGGAGATTCGAGAGGTTTACGGTGTGGTTATAGGTTTTTTAGAAGGTTTTTATACTGAATTCCTCTTTTGCTTTGTGTTCATATATACTGTATTTGTATGCTCTTGGTTCCTATTGAATTGCTCTTTTGGTTTGTGTTTACTTGGATGTTGCTTCTTGCAGTCTCTTTTGTCCGCGTATGATCTTTGGTTAATTTTTTGTCATCAAAGAGACCTTGGATTTTATCTGCGGTACAATATAAGACTTTCTTGGTGATTGAAGTTTGGTTTTTTTGCTGCTGTGATATTTTCCCTCATCACATAGCAATGCATTCATGCTTCTTTCATTACAGATTTTTTGGCACGTTATCGTGATTGAGATATTGCATCTTTAACCAATAACTATGTTGGAAACACTTGAAAGTCATTTAGGCCCAGACAATAAGGAACAATGACGACTGTTTCGGCTAATTGCTATCTATCCCCCCAATGACCAGTTATTGGTGGAGTTTAACAAACCAGACTTCCTTGACGGTGCTCACAAGGAGTTGATTTTGCATGAATCGTCCAATTTTGAGGAAGAAAGAAATAGTATCAGTGACTCTAGACTTTTTTGTTGATGTAGTTATTTTTCATTTATTGTCAAGTGGTAGGATTGCCATGATTACCAGCAATTGAGAATCGGAACTTTATGTTGATCTCATATAATTCATGACTGGAAAGTTCTATACAGTCCTTGTAGTGTCATCGTCTTATACCATTTTTACTCAAATTCAATTCAATGGAAATCACTACATGGAAAGCTTCATATGATCGATGATACATACATAACTGCAGGTCAGAAGTGCATCTCATAGTTTGGGAGATGAGCCTCTGATCAAAGGGGATTTGATTTCAAGAGTGTTTCATGAATCTAGGAGTTTTAATCCACTATTTGCTTACAATAACATGTATCTGGTGTTGTTTGAGGGGATTTTATTTCATGGATAGGTGTAAGGAATTTAAGATCCAGCGGCTTTTATTTGTCATATAAGTTACCTCCAATGCCCAAAAATTCAAAAGAGTGCTTATGTTGCTTCAGTTTTAGAACCTTGAAACCTTCGTTTATTTAGAGTCTTATATCTGCAGTGTCATATACTCTGCTTCCCACCTGCATTGCCTAATCAATTTGACTCAAGGTTTCGAAGTTTTGAATTTTTTGTCTCTATAACAAATGGCACCCTATTTTCCAAGTTTGTCTTTTTCGGTGATTTATTTGTATCATTTTTTGTTTGAAAAAGCTTCAGGTATCCCCGCAACCTCCCCTCAAACGGCAGTCAGCCCTGTGAATTTGTTCGCAGTGGCTAAAAAAATGAGAGAAGTTTCTGGCACTTGTCCGGATGTACTGCCCTTATGATGTCTCGGAATCTCACAGTTGTGGAATTATTCCCTTGGACTCTGGTGTAGTCAAGGAAGAGGTCCCTGAGAAGGTTGATTCCAGGTGAGTTTAAGTACTCCTTTATATCACTTGGCTATTTTGCGGCTTTACGAATATTCCCAAGAACAAATTGAGGTAGATATGTTGAAGTCGAGTAATTTCCAATCTTTATGAAAGGCATTGTTGTTGTTACGATGAAAAGTGTTATGTCTGTGACTAGAGTCGTAAAAATTGCTAGGCTGGTAAATAACTGGGAAGAGTTAGATGGAAGAGGCTTCAAGTGCTTGTTTTCATTGTTGTACTGTTAATCCCAAGGTAGTTAGCACTTAACAAATATGGCTTTCTAATTACACGTTTATAGGATCCAAACGAGTTGTCGAGTTCCTTTCAAACAAAATGGTTTTCATATGTCCTAATAGTAAACTTTATCCATCAATCTTGTACTGTACTTCAAATTCAAACAATTGTTCTGGTTAATATGAATTCGTAGTACAGCCTATTGCAGTACTTATGTGCTCTTTAATATAAACATGTTGATTCATCTTACCAAAATTAGGCCTACATTATTGCATTTACAAAAATAACCTGTTTGTAATCTGTGGATCATGTATGGTGTTAAGAAGTCAGAGCCAGAGACTGCTCAAATGACCATATCTACGTAGGACGTAGTTGCATTCAACAATTTCTCAGCAGATAAGGCAAAGTAAACTTTTTTTTTCCCTAGCAATGGAAGCACCGGGATTTGTATGCCTCGAAACTGATAGAAACCAAAGGGGAGAGAAACAAACCAAGGCATTATTACTGAAATACTGAATGTATATATTTCTGAAAATACAAACCTACATTATTACAAGTGTTTAAATAGGAGATGACAAATACGGAAATAACAAAACAAGGAAACCCTAAGATTCTACTAAATCATTCTTTATTCCTAAGATTCTGCTAAATCATTCTTTATTCCTAAGATTCTGCCAAATCATTCTTTATTCCTCAGATTCTGCTAATCATTCCTTATTCTTCACACCCCCCCTCAAACTCATGATGCGAGCCCGGAGAGCATCGTGAGTTTGCCAAGGATGTAAGCCAATTCCAACCAAAGTGCTTCCATTGAGGCTGAAAATGCCAAACGTTGAACCGATGCAAATAAGAACCGGAACAGAACAGATGCAAATAAGAACCGATGCCAAACGACTGCAGATGGGAGGAGAAACCGATGCCGAAAGATTTCGGCTACAAATAGGAGGAAGGAACAGATGCGGAACAGAAATTGGCTTCAGATTTCAAAAAAAAAAAAAAAACTACAGACTGGGTGGGGAGGGAGAGAACAGAACCAGTGTTCAGAGAAGAGAGACAACTACAGACTGAGTGGGGAGGGAGTGAACAAACCCAGTGTTCAGAGAAGAAATATTCAATTTTTTTTTTCCAGAGGGAGACCGAAGAACAGATTTCAGAGGTTGTCGGAGGCTGCCGGATCTTCGGCGAGGCTGCCGGAGTGCTAGTGGAGCTCCGGCGAGGTTGCCGGAGTCAGAGGGGTGCCAAAAGAACAAAACAAAGGTTCAAAGTCGGAATCTGGGCAAGAACTGCTCAAAATAGAATCATCGGAAGCTGGTGGAGCTCAGGCGAGGGTCCCCGGAGTCGGACGAACCTCCGGCGAGGGTTGCCGGAGTCAGCGAAGGTCCGTCAGCAGTTGGGGTGGTTGGAACATTGTCGGGGACATGAGTTGCTGCTACTGATGCTGAAGTTGTTGGCTACTGGATGCTACTGTTGATGTCTTACTGCTGTTTGCTGCTATTGGAGAGGGAGAGAGACGACTGAGAGTCTGTCAGAGATGCAAAGAGAGAGGCTGATGCCGAAAACAGAGGAGGGAGAAGAATTGATACAGGATTGAAACCCGCTCTGATACCATGATAGAAACCAAAGGGGAGAGAAACAAACCAAGGCATTATTACTGAAATACTGAATGTATATATTTCTGAAAATACAAACCTACGTTATTACAAGTGTTTAAATAGGAGATGACAAATACGGAAATAACAAAACAAGGAAACCCTAAGATTCTGCTAAATCATTCTTTATTCCTAAGATTATGCTAAATCATTCTTTATTCCTAAGATTCTGCCAAATCATTCTTTATTCCTCATATTCTGCTAATCATTCCTTATTCTTCACAGAAACCGCTCCATAAACCAATCAAACCTGCTAATGTGGTTTCCACTAAATGTCTGACATTGCCAACAAGATGATAAACCAATCAAATCTGGTAAAGTTAGTGTTATAGTGCAGGAAGTTGGTGCTGGATTGAAGACGTAAAGTAGTTTGGTGGGTTAAAGCAGGATGAGGATAGAGTGTTGTTAGCTCAAAAGGTACTGTGTGCGTTAGTTTTAACATGTTGTCGTGTGATCATTAATTTATTACTATTGCTACTTCTTTCTATTTATTTCTCTTTATTTGTGTGATCATTAATTTATTACTATTGCTACTTCTTTCTATTTATTTCTCTTTATTTGTGTGATCATTAATTTATTACTACTGCTACTTCTTTCTATTTATTTCTCTTTATTTGTGTGATCATTAATTTATTACTATTGCTACTTCTTTCTATTTATTTCTCTTTATTTGTGTGATCATTAATTTATTACTACTGCTACTTCTTTCTATTTATTTCTCTTTATTTGTGTGATCATTAATTTATTAATATTGCTACTTCTTTCTATTTATTTCTCTTTATTTGATTATGTTCATTAACTGGGTTCTTCTTTCTTATTTGTTGCAACTTAGACACCTATGTCATCAAATTTTGGGTTTTTGCTACAATTGAAGGTATGCAACAATGTTGGTTTGTTTAAGAGATTTTAATTTCTTATATGCCCGTTATTCCTTTCTTTGTGTACTGGTGTAATGAGCATGTGTGTCATGAACGTGTATACTCATAACAAGTGCATTTGTTTTTTGAATGGTGACAGAATAGTGACAAACAGGAATGCAAAATACATATTTTTCTCTCTTTGAGTGTAGGTATCCTGTTAAGTTATATGCTAAGGGTCTAGTTGTGATGTATATATCCTAGGGGTAGTTTAGTCTTTTGCTTTACTCTCTTATACATAACGTTGTACAGCTTCTTCTCTTACGGAGGAATAAGAAAATGTTCAACATACTTTCTCTCTCTCTCTCTCTCTCTCTAGATGCTAACATGGTATCAGAGCATCGATTGTTCAATTGGGAGTGCCTTTGGACTCTTTTCCAGTAGATCGAGCAGAGAGACTTCATTGTTCGTTCGTTTTTTTCTGAAGTTTGGGTTCAGTCAACTGGGTTTCCACTGATTTGGGTTCAGTCAACTGGGTTTCCACTGAAACCCACTGTATTTTGTTCGTTCATCATCGACGAAGGCTGAGCTACCTCCAGCGAGCTCCGACAAGCTCCGACGACTGCCGTATGTCCTGTATTTTGCTCGTAAGTGACTGTTTAACCCCTATTTGTGCTCGAAAAACACTGGGTAACCATAGAATCGACTGGATTTGGTCATTTGAGGGTATTTCGAACTGGTTTTGACCACGACAACCTCTGTTGGTGGTCGAAATTCCCCAGGTTGTCACAGTCGACCTCTGTTTTTGGTCGATATTCACTGGGTTGCCACCAACAGCCTCTGATAGGCCTTGTCTGCAGTTGTTTGGGTCCGAAATCCACTGGGTCACTCTCGTTTTTGCTCAGAAACCACTGGGCTTCCTTTGAGCACTCGAAATTTATCGGTTCACTCGCAGACTGCTGGAACTCACTTTCGGTCACAGGCTATTTCATTTGAACCTGATCCAGAATGTATTTTGACGTTTTACGGTTTTTTCAGCTATCGATGATCTCTTGTATTCTGCAAATTTGAAGAAATCGACAGATTTTTTTTTGGTAGACTCTGTCCTTGACTGTTTGGACAGTATTTGTTTCCATTCCGGATTTTGGAGTGTTATCCGGTTATTAGGCTCTCTTTCTTGTGGCATTTTAGCAGTTTGTTGCTGTCTTCCAGAACTGCTCAGGTTGGTGCAATGGTGGCTTCCAAAACTGCTCAGGTTGGTGCCCTTTCTGAGGGGGAGTTACAAACTCTTAGGTGCTTACTGGCTAGGCTTAACACTCCTTCTACTACCGCTCCTTCCACTGCTACTGATTTCTTTGCCCACAGAGGTATACATGCTACTGCTTCTGCTGTCTCTAGTTCTTCTCCTTGGATAATAGATTCTGGGGCAACAGATCATATGACAAGTTGTTCATCTTTCTTTGACTCTTATTCTACATGTTCCGGTAAGGATAAGGTCAGAGTTGCTGATGGTTCTCTATCTTCTATTTCGGGGAAAGGTTCTATTCATTGTTCTCCAACCATTTCTCTTTCCTCAGTTCTTCATGTTCCCAATTTTTCTACTAATTTTTTATCCGTTAGTAGTCTTACCCAATCCTTAAATTGCTCTGTAACATTTTTTCCTACACATTGTGTCTTTCAGGAATTGGATACGGGGAGGATGATTGGTAGTGGTAATGCTCATGAGGGCCTTTATTTTTTGGAGTCTGCACCTAATTCAGTTTGTCCACCTTTGTCATGTGGTCAAGCTCTTGCTGCAGATACGGGTTCAGCTCTTCCCTTGTTACATCAGTGACATCGTAGATTGGGTCATCCTTCCTTTGGAATTCTAGAAAAATTGTTCCCTAGTTTGGCTAAGCAATGTTCTCGGAGTCAGTTCCTTTGTGAAGCTTGTGAGCTTGCGAAACATAAGCGCTCATTTTATGGTCCGGTCAATCAAAGAAGTGATTCGCCATTTATGGTCATTCATTCCGATGTTTGGGGTCCTTCTCCTGTCACATCTCTGTCTAGTTATCACTGGTTTGTCACCTTTATTGATTGTTATTCTCGTGTCACCTGGGTGTATTTACTAAAGGCAAAAAATGAGGTTTTTTCGTGCTTTAAATCTTTTCACCAAATGGTGCGTACTTAATTTAATGCTAATGTTAAAGTGCTTTGTAGTGATAATGGGACTGAGTATATAGATGGGACTTTTCGGGCATATCTTAATGACTCTGGTATTCTTTTTCAGACCTCTTGTGTTGGCACTCCACAACAAAATGGAGTTGCCGAGCGCAAGAATCGCCATCTTGCTGAGGTAGCCCGCTCTCTATTGTTCACCATGAATGTTCCTAAACACTTTTGGGGCGAAGCTGTCCTTACTGCAGCTTTTCTTATCAATCGCATGCCATCTAGTGTTCTTCAGTTCCAAACTTCGATTAAGGTTCTCTTAGGTTGTTCTCGGGTCTCATCTCTCCCACCCAAAGTCTTTGGTTGTGTGTGTTTTGTTCATGCTCCTAAGCACCCAGGTGGTAAGCTGGATCCCAAAGCCCGCAAGTGTATTTTCCTTGGCTATTCTCCCACTCAGAAGGGTTATAAATGCTATGACCCGCACTCTCGCAAAATGTATGTCTCCATGGATGTCACCTTTTGGGAAACAGAATCCTTTTATCCTCTGTCCACTTCATCTCTTCAGGGGGAGAATGATAGACAGGAAGAGATGTTGACATTTCATACTCCAGAGTCGTGGTCTTATCCTTTACCTTGTCGTGGTGAGGGGGAGAAAGAACCTTTACCTGCAGAAAGAGCAGAGCATGATGTTCGGGAAAGATTGGATAGGCCAAATTTGCAGACCTTTTCTCAAAAGAAAAAAGGCAAGCTTACATGTGCGGCACCACTTTGCCAATCTTCATCACCTACTCCAGTTCCTGACTCTTCAGCTGACTCATCTGGTAATGATCCTTTCCCTACTGTTGATAATCTTAATGCTCCTATTGTTCTTAGAAAGGGAGTTAGATCATGCACTCAGCATCCCATTTCCCAGTTTGTTTCCTATGACCGTTTATCTCCTTTGCATCATGCTTTTGTTTCGTCTCTTTCTTCTATATCTATTCCACAGAATTGGCAGGATGCATTCATGATACCTAAGTGGAAAAGAGCTATGGTAGAGAGGAGATGTCGGCTTTAAAAAGGAATGGCACTTGGGAGCTAGTATCTCTTCCAAGAGGGAAGAAACCTGTGGGGTGCAAATGGGTGTTCATTGTGAAACACAAAGCTGATGGGACAGTTGAGAGATACAAGGCAAGACTTGTTGCCAAGGGCTTCACACAAACTTATGGTATTGACTACGAGGAGACGTTTGCCCCTGTAGCGAAGATGAATTTTGTGCGAGTTCTACTCTTTTGTGCTGCCAATTTAAATTGGCCTCTTCACCAATTTGATGTGAAGAATGCATTCCTCCATGGCGAATTAGAGGAGGAGGTGTACATGGCTATTCCACCGGGTTTTTCTTCATCTCAGACCGAGGGAAAGGTGTGTAGATTGAAGAAGACACTCTATGGATTGAAGCAATCTCCTAGAGCATGGTTTGACAGGTTTCTCAAAGCCATGCTGAGATTTGGATACAAACAGAGTCATGCTGACCTTACTATGTTCATCAAGAGAAGTAATGGTAAGATTGCCATTCTTATTGTTTATGTAGATGACATAATCATGACAGGTGATGATGTAAATGAGATTGTTAGCCTTAAAGCCCTTCTTGCTCAAGAGTTTGAGATTAAGGATTTGTGGTCTATGAAGTACTTTCTTGGAATGGAGGTGGCTAGATCTGACAAAGGAATTTTTATCTCTCAAAGGAAGTACATCCTTGATCTCTTGGAAGAAATTGGTATGTTGGGATTTAAGCCAGCTGATTCTCCCATTGAGGCCAACCATCATCTTGGTAGCTCTGTGGGGGAGCTTACAGAAAAGGAGAGATATCAGAGACTTGTGGGTCGCCTGATATACTTATCTCACACTAGACCAGATATTTCCTATGCTGTGGGGGTTGTGAGTCAGTTCATGCATGAGCCTCGTACTAGTCATCTTGATGCAGTTTATCGTATCTTGAGGTATCTTAAATTTGCCCCAGGTAAAGGAATTTTGTTCTCTAATCATGGTCACTTGAGATTGGAAGCTTTTACTGATGCAGACTGGGCAGGTTCTATTGATGATAGGCGATCTACTTCTGGCTATTGCACCTTCCTTGGAGGGAATTTGATTACATGGAGATGTAAGAAGCAATCAGTGGTAGCTTGATCCAATGCAGAGGCTGAGTACAGAGCTATGGCTCATGGTGTTTGTGAGCTTTTATGGCTCCAAACTTTCTTGTGTGATTTGGGATTCCCTGATCGTGGTGCTATGAAGCTCTACTGTGATAACAAAGCTGTCATAAACATTGCTCATAATCCTGTTCAACATGATCGAACAAAGCATATTGAGATTGATAGGCATTTCATCAAGGAGAAGCTGAGCAACGGTTTGATATGCATGCCTTTTGTGAGATCCGAAGACCAATTAGCTGATGTATTTACAAAGGGTCTTAGTAGCAAAAGTTTTCATCCCATTGTGTTCAAGTTGGGCTTGATAGATATCTTTGCACCAACTTGAGGGGGAGTGTTAAGTTATATGCTAAGGGTCTAGTTGTGATGTATATATTTCCTAGGGGTAGTTTAGTCTTTTGCTTTACTCTCTTATACATAACGTTGTACAGCTTCTTCTCTTATGGAGGAATGAGAAAATGTTCGACATACTCTCTCTCTCTCTCTCTAGATGCTAACATATCCATTACCTGATCACTACGTGTTTGGTAAAAAGCTTTAGTCAAAACCCATTTTGACCAACAATTCTAAATCAACAGTTAACCTTAAGGAAGGGTTAGTTGAGAGCGTTTGTTAGTATTGTCTTAGTGTTCCTAGAAAAGGGTAATCTTTTCATTCACCGTTGGGTCTCTTCCACCCTTGCTGTATCTTATCTCTCTTCATCTCCCCCTTAAACCCACAGGGTTGACGTGTTTACATCAATAAAAGCTCCCTGTCTTGTGCTTATCTTTTAAGCCAGGCTGTTGAGAACAGAAATGGCCATTTTTTCTTTTTCTTTTTTTTAACTTGAGAAAAAGAATTTTATTGCTTACTAATGGAAGGGCTAACGGCCCAAGAATCCTCAAGTGCTAGGACAGAGAGCCACGAGGGAACAACCTCCCATCAACTTTCTAGCCTAACAACCAACAGGGAACGTTTCGCCAACAAATGGGCGATCCTGTTGCAGTCATGCTTCACGTGAGTAAAAACGCAAGAAGAAAATTTAGACGCAAGTTTGGTATAATCCGTAATTACAGAATCACAATCAGCATAACAAGCTTTGTCGTTAAGAGCTTGAACCACTTGCTTGGCATCACCTTCTACCACAACGTGAGTAAGATTCCATTCCTGTGCGAGAGTCAGTGCAAGTCGAAATCCCATGGCTTCGATAGTTCGTGGCGAAAAAGACCCATGGATAGAATATAAAGTAGCCCTGACGACCAATCCTTCCGATTTACGGGCAACAACTCCCATACCTTCACACCCATCTTGCTTGTTTAAAGCACCATCCACGTTGATCTTAATAAACCCAGTTGGAGGGGCCTGCCAGCTATGTGGTGAAACTGTTGGGACAGCCGACATCCCACAACCTCCCATTACCGTTGTAGTGATGTACTCCTGCCATGGGGCATCACTAAAAATAATACCAGGGCCCCAAGTTTTTTGTTCAAAGAGAGCCATGTTTCTCCCTTTCCAAATAGACCAACAAATATAAGCTGCAAGCGCTTTCGTTTCCAAGATCTTCCCCGTGGCGTGAGCAACTTGTGATAAAGAAAACCACCATGTTTTGAAGTCCAAAATTCTCCAACCAGCTAAGGGTTTAATATACTGGTCTGCTAAATCCCATACTACCCTCGAATCCTTGCACCGAAACAGAATATGCTCTGTGGTCTCTCGCTCTTTGTGACAACTTCAGTCGCAATTGCATTATGTAGACAACGCCATATAAAGTGTCAAACCTTGTTAGACGCTGGGATTTTCCACACATCCTTCCATCCCGAATTGCACGGATTGCTAGAACTTGGCTCTCCCTTTTCTTTAGACTGTCTGCATAAATTAAAGGATTTTGCCACATAATAGGCAGAGCAGACCGTGAAAACTCCATTTGCTGTGAAATGCCAGAGACCTTTGTCGGGTACTCCTTGGTTGGTGATTGGAATGGACAAGATAGTATCCGCATCTGCTGCTACAAACATTTCCTTCACTATATATCTTCCTTCCAGGAGTGTGTGTTTCCATCAATGAGTTCGGACATCGTACCAAGGTATCAACAGCTAGAGGCTGGCTCAAGACTTTAAAGGAATATGTGCGAGGCAACCAGGGGTCAGTCCAAACATTAATCATTTCCCCATCCCTTACCCGCCATCGCCAACCTCTCTTAAGGACCGCTTTACTTGCCATAATACTCCACCAAGCCCACGATGCAGTCCCGGGACATGTAGCCTCCCAAAAAGAAGAATTGGGATAATATTTGCCTTTGAATAACTTCTGAAATAATCTTGAATGTTCCTGAAGAAGGCGCCAACGTTGCTTAGCCAAAAGTGCAAGGTTGAAAAAGAATGAAGATCGCGGAAACCCAACCCACCTGAGGCTTTGCTTTTACAGAGAGGGTTCCAACTAACCCAATGAAGCTTATTCTCCCCTTCTTGTTGAGCTGGATTGAATGTATAAAATTGTGAAATACATCCAAACCATAATGCACAAGTAATTCTCTCAGGGTTGTTGTCAAAGCTCCAGAAATGTAAGGGGAACCCAAATGATAAGGTTTAAAATGAGAGATTTCTGTTGGTGGGAAGGGTGGTTGATGTCTTAGAATGCCTTTTCGCTTTGGTTCCCTCACACTCCCTTTAGTTGTCAAGAATGTTTTGCAGGAAGTTAGTCCTGAGAAAAGTGAATTGGAGTGTAGTAAAGGAAAAGGAAAATCTATTTTCATTTGCCAAGAAAGGAAACTTACGAGAAACTTCTTTTATCTTGATTCAATAGCTTGTTTGAATATCTTGACAAAAAATTAATACGAACGAATTGCTACATTTGAATCATTAATGAACTCTAAAATCAACCATAAAAAAAAAAAGTTTGGTTTGGCTTAAGAAGCCAGTTGACACTTTTTTTTTTTTTTTTTGCCTTTATACAAAATTTTCATATCTATATGTTTCGCGTCAAATTTTTATGGATTATTAGTTCGTCTTGACGAGAGAAATCAGAAAAATAACAAATAATGATCGAAACTCAATTTTTTTTGAATAAAGACAAAAATCAGCAAAAAAGTTGTACGAAATAAGGGAAATAAAAAATAATGATCGAAACTCAAATTTTTTTTTTCCCAATATATTGACTATGTTGCCTATATTTATAGCAAAAAAGAAAGAAAAAAAATGGAAAAGTGAATGAAATAAGGGAAATAAAGGAACGTTGGCTAAAAAAAATTGAGAATGGAGGGAGGATAGAACTTTCCCGCGACGCTAAATTCCATATATTTTGCAGGATCTGTTTTAAGGGAAAGTGAGTCCTAGTGGGAAAATCATAATCATTTTCCAGGATCCTATCATTTTCTTGAAACACTCCAAAATAAATGGCCTTTCTTGACAACTGAACGGGGCTTCAATGTCCTTTGCCATGGCACGTGTTGATTTCTTGTTTTATTTCCCTCACCTTTTCCACTGTACCTTTTCAGGTTTCTATTATTAAGTTAGTTTCTGAATATATACCTTTGGGAAATTGGAAAGTCGTTAATTTTGGTTTTCTATAGATGGGAAGGTTGTTAACGTCATTTCCTGGAGAGGTTTACATTAACATACATTAACTGTATGGATTTACTTGTACTTATCATGTTGACACCAATCAGGGCTACCTGTGAAATGAATCTTTATGACGGATGGTCCATTTAGTTTCCTTGTCGTTTTTATGGTCAGTAGTCGATCGGGTGATTCGGGTTGCTGGCATGTCAGGATTCCACTTGTGTCTTGGCCCTACAAATGCAAAGGCTGGTTGAAAAAACTCTTGTTTGTGACCATGATTATTTTTAATAGTTGATACTTGTTTTGTGATTCATTGCAGGAATGATAACTGCACTACAAAAGTCAGAGAGCCACCAGAATTATAAAGATGATCTTACTAAAGCATCAGAAAGGCTCCATAAAATTTCAAGTGAAGCAGATATCCGCTTGTTAGTACAAAACATGGAGCAGAAAAATGATGCCAAACATGGAGCAGAAAAATGATGCCCACATGTAATTATTTTCAGAGTTGTGTAGGGATTCTTCTGCGTGTTGTGCTGTTTCCTTATTGTTGTTTGTTCCCTTTACCAGGGCTGACAAGCAAGCAAAACAAGAAGAGCAACAGCTTATCAGGCAAGCGGACAGAAATAAACGAGAAGCTGAGAAGGAGAGAATAAGATTGGATTGAGAACTTGAAAAAGAGCGGTGGCAAAGTGTGAGTCCCTGTTTTTTGTACCTTATACTTGTTGCTTACTGACTGCTGCAATTAGCCTTTTTAGGGAAAGTTACATCATGGCTTGGGATAAATAGTGATTGTGTAGGTTTGCACCATAACGGTCATCGACAATCATATTGAGGGCTTTTTATTAAGTTCTCATTCTTCTAGGCTATGAAGTGTTACACTCAAGTAATTTGTTGTCAGAAACTCAGAATGGCACCATTGACGATTTGATTCACGATTTACCAAAAAATGATACAAATCTAACAGCATTTTTTGATGTTCTTTACCAAAAAATGATACAAATCTAACAGCATTTTTTGATGTTCTTTACCAAAAAATGATACAAATCTAACTGCATTTTTTGATCTTCTGTCAATTATGTTGCGTATGAGGATGATTTGGGTAGCTTTGTTGCTGAGTTACCACTTACCAGATTAAAACCTTAAAGGGCGTACTTTTTATCTTTTGCTATTCTCATGTGATGCAGGAAAAGGAACTAAAGCGGTTGCAAGATGAAGCAGAGAGAGAGGAAATACGCCGTGAGAAAGAAGAATCTGAAGTGAGGAAACATCAAAGAAGGCAACAAGTGGAAGCAGAAAAAGATCAACGACGTAGGGAGAAGGAAGAAGCTGAACTGAAAAAGCAATATTCCTTAAGGAAGCAGGCATCACTCATGGAGCGGTTTTTAAAAAAGAAGCAAGAATAATTCAACCTGCCAGAATGATCAATCCTCAACCAAAGCGACACTTCCTGATTCCTCCTCCAACAAGAGTGAAAATATGTCCGAATCCGTTGCTCTTTCCATGGACCATGCTCTTTCACTAACAGATAATTCTAATGTGGAGGATATTCACAAGTGAGTTTTCTTTTTGTTTTTCCATTCATTTGTTCATTTTGATTTTCAACCCTGGCTTCTATGATCAATGACCTGTACTTTGCAGGTCACACTTGATTTCTTGGCGTCGCTTGGGTCAGGCGATTCGTTCAAACAGGAAACAGCATTGGGGTATACGCAGAACGCCTTAGAAAGAAGCAATCAAGGAACTCAAGTTGAGTACAAATATAGGACTGGCCCATGATGATGAGTTAAGCATGGAGAAGCTTGTTGATGGATGGGGTGAAATAAAAGTTGATGGCAGATCATGTGATACAGATGCATATAGTTCTGTTTCCCTTAGTCAGAGGCACTTCCGTAGTAAGAAGTTGCTGCAGTTTGATAAGAGCTGTAGACCTGCATTTTATGGTGTTTGGCCAAAGAAAAGGTAATTTTCTTGTTCCTCAGGTTTTGGCACAATAGTTGTTATTTGCTTGAGGAGAATGTATTGTATCAATGTTCTGCACTCTCCGAAATGTTAGTCCAATTTATTGTTTCTTTTGGTTTTGCATTGTCGATCTTATGATGTATGCAGTATGATTGGCTATACTCTTCAATATAATCCAAGGGTTGAGTTGCAATTTCTTATAGTGAGGGGGTGTTCCACTAACAAAAAACAGTTTTTTTCCAAAAACCAAGACAGGTCATTCTATCACAATACATCACATAAAAAACCGTGAAAAACCAATTTATTCTAAAAACACCCTTAGCGAAACACCTCCTGAGTAGTTAATGGCAACATCTCTCTGCTACTAATGCCGACAGTGGAATCAGCCTAGAAGTCACTTTTCCCTTGCACTCTTACTTACTGTCTCAATGAAGCCCTAGCTGGGAGGTTGATAATCTTGATGCACTAGGCTAGGCAAAGTTATGAGGTTTAAGATTTAACTTACTAATTGTTTGCTTGCAGCTTTGCACGAGTGTTTTTATCCCATTATGTGCACATATTTTTTTTGGGTAAATTTAAAAGAAAAATGTGCATATATTGCAATGCTAGGTTATGCCGACAGATTCTTGTTTGGTTTTCTATTCTAATCTGCTGATCTGCTCCTACTTGCAACCAATGCATTCACTACATTGGGTTGTTTGGTAGTGGCATATAATTGCACAAGATTGATTGCACTTGCTTCTTCTGTTTTTCAGTCTGGTTACTGGACCGCGACACCCTTTTAGGAAGGATCCAGACTTGGATTACGATGTTGATAGTGACAAAGAATGGGAAGAGGTATGTGTGAACTTGGTAGTTGTAACCTTTGACAGGTTTACTCTTGCTAATATTTCATTGCTCAGGAGGAACCGGGTGAAAGCTTATCAGATTGTGATAAAGATGATGAAGAGGAAAAATCAGAAGAAGGCTATTCAAAAGCTGACGATGAAGATGACAGTGAAGATGGCTTCTTTGTATCTGGTGGTTATCATTCAGACCGTGAGGTATTCACCATTGTGAATCTGCATCTCATATTTCCAACTACTTAATTAAATGTGAGGTCATGTCAACCTAAGAATTCTTAATGGTTAAGGATTTTTAAAGACTATTCCAAATTTTAAGTTGTGGCTTGTTCGAGATTGCATGGTGTCCACACAGTTGACAGTTCCATTGGATGTCAGTTTATTTATTTATTTTTATTTTTTATAATTTGAACAAGTGTATAAACGTTTTTGTTTTTGCTTTGTCTTAAAAAAACTGTGTTTTTAGGTAGCCTAGATTACTTTTCTTGGCCGTACTTTGCCATTTGAGAGATTGACTTGTCTTTTCTCCTTTTTGTCAGAACAAATGCCCTTATATTTTTCTTTCTATCTTCAATGATATGATGGGATTAACATGCTGACTTCTAAGATGGTTAATCTTGGATTGAAAGAAACTTATTCTTTAGGTAAACTGTTCAGAAAGTGCTTAGTGAGGATTGACATATTGGTCTTCCTTCTCCTTGCTTGATTGATGCTCTCTCCTTTTCCTAAGTGCTCATATGTACTTACTACCATTTACTCAACACACATCGCTGTGGACACATTTTAAAAGATTGTTTATGCAGTACTTAGACTATGAAAAGAATTAAGTAAAAGTTTATTATACCACGTATGCTAGAGTTTATTATACCACGTATGCCTTAAATCAATCTTTATCTGTATATCATTCAGACAGTCACAAAAGCTTTCCAACAACAATGGTTTCATCCTTTACATGTATCTTTATAATCAATAAACTCTCGTCTGTTGCACAAAAAGAAAGACTTCGCTAAACTTTTAGAGCCTTCTATTTTGTCTAACGGCCCCATTGTGTCTTGGGATCGATAGATTGTCCCAAAGCATGTTTTTTTATAGCGTCACTCTCCTAGAGTGTCCATGTGAAGAACATTGAGAAAAAAATAGGACAGTTCGAATTTCGGCTATGTAGCACCAATACTTCAGATTGTCCCTTAAATTAAATTATTTTTTGGAGGGGGACACTCGGGGGACACAGCATGGACACGCGTGTCCCATATCTACACTCTCACTGTCTCTCCCTCTCTCTCGATGTACACACACACATTTGTATAGATATATATCTACTGGTATATATATTCGATGATTGTATCTCTTAGTTGTGTGTGTATATCATACATGTATATATGTGCGTATATACCATCACATAACACTTTAAATATCTTACATATCAAAAGAAAAGTGTATATATTTATGTATATAAACTGTTACTACATGCATATATAATATATGTATATATATAATTATTTATTTATTTATATATTTTTGCCGTGTCCCCCCCCATGTCCGGGCCCTTTTTTTTTAGAATTCCTTTGTCCCTATCCGGGTCCGTGCTACATAAAATTTCGGTGTTGACATGATTCTGGAGAGTATCGATGTCCGACAATGGCACGTTACTTCCAGTGAAGTGTTAGTGCTTCATAGCCTCTGCTTACTAGGACAAATTCCCCAGAATGCACTCTTTTGGTAAGAGCAAAATCCTTTCAAGTGCACCATAATAACAAGACTCCAGTTTATGTTGGGAATCTGTTTTGGCAGTTAGGTTTTGGTATGTAAGATATTTAAATTGTTATGGGCCAATAGGATTAAACTCTGTTTGGCTTGTATTTACAGATAAAGTTGTTGGGAGAAGAAAGAGTATAGCAACATTCTTCTCAAAGAGGTGTCTCCCTCCTACCGATGGCAGGACCATCAACCAGACTGAAACCTCTCCCCAGTCACCCCAGAAGCCTTCAACAGTCGTTTAATCGCAGCAAGAATACTTGAACAATATTCAATAGCCTCTTGGTCTAAATCAACTACTTTTTCTTTTCCATTCCCCCCTGAGGCCCGCCCTTAACTTTTGCCTGTTATTACATATCCCTCATATACGGTCTAAGTAGTTGCCAAATTTTTATCTCAGGTAAGAACTTGAATTAGTAGTTGTTGTGACCTTTTAGTCTGAGCATTGATGGATATTTGAGGTCTCAAGCGGTTTGTTTTTATGTTGAGTGGAGTATGGAACGTGTAGAGAGGTTTTGCGGTTGAATTTCAATATTTATCGTAGCAGTTACAAATGGGACGATTTTGCGGAAAGTTGTAAAGTAATGGTCAAATTTGTCAATTAAAAGTGAATCAGATTCAAAAATTGTTTACACCATAAAAAGGTGTTTCCTTTTGCACTGTAGTAAATAGAGGCCGGGATCAAATTTTGAAAAAATATGCACAATAACTTCTGACTTATTGTTGGGACAACAATCGGATCATGGCTGACAATCTTTTCCCGCTATATGGCAGTATTCTTGCCTTCTTGGGCTTTCCAAATGTTTTAAGAAAATAGCAACCTACTTGAAGTTCTACTTTTGATATTGACAACTTATGTTATTATTCCGGGATTTGTTAAAGTCAGCCTACTATATTGATCATGTGTGCTTATTCATGTTTTTCAATTAGTTGGCCTTCTGAATTCATGTTTGCCTTCAATTCTGGGAAACAAGTAAACGGAGTTGAAGTTTCTCTGTTGTTAGACCAGGGACCGGTGTTGCTGCAGTAGTGATCTCACTCTTTGTGGAATTTTCAACAACTTACTTTATCAAATGTATAAAACTGAATATTCATGTTTTGCTCATATAGGTGTTTGAGGCACATGGGGCAAAAAGAATGCATAAACACGAAAGCTAGAAGTTTTTTGGGTTGACACAACTTTGGTTTGGGTAAAAAAATTTCCTGCAAAAGAGCAACAGGGGTTGAGAGCTTCTCTCTCTAGAATCTAGAGGGAGAATGCACTTCTCTTCCAATCTCATCTGATATTTTTTGATTATCTATGTCAAACATCTGTTTGTGGGTCTATTTTTCCTGTAATCTTAGCCTTAAGATGTCTATGTTCTATCTATCTTTCTAAAAGAGTCTCCTATGAATTTGAAGCATCAGTTCAGAGGATTCTTGGAACAGGGTGTTACCCACCAGCGTTAACTATTTATGTATCTGGACAGAAACGGAGAGTCTCTGCTCTACTCAAATGGAATCTGGTTCATGCTAGGTTGAATCCCACTGTTTAACGGTTGTCTACTGCAACCTCAGCCGTTCTTGGAGATAACAAACAGCTGTTTATTTTGGAGAGATTAATCCATTGCCTTGCTGCTGGGGTACTATTGCAGGGTGTTCGTAGGTAACTCAAGATTAATGGTGATTGATTTATCTCTTGAATATTCAGTTAATTTTTAGAGGTATTGAGCCGTGGGTTACCATTATTATTTTGTTTTCAATCTGGAAATGCTGTTCTCTGGTGGAAATCCGGTGTTAATTTGACACAAATATTCACTAGCGGGGAACAGTATACTCAAGAAGATGATGAACAGTGTGTATGGGTGGTAAGTGTATTGTGTCCACGGTTTTAGTGCCTAGTAAATGGTATTTCGAAGTTGGTGGCCCCACTACTTTATTGGAGCGTGAATTTTACTTTGGGTCATTGGTCAAAATAGCCGGATTACCCTCTATCCAGCTGTACACAATTTAGTTTGCAGCATGTGGGTGCTTTAGCCCAAAATGCTACAGAGTAGAGTACAACTTTTTGTATATTATAATGGATTTTATTCTCATTGGGGCGTTGGTTGCTGGCTTGAGAGGACAAAGCACAGCTGTAGCACACATTAGAGCAATACAAACCATGTGATCCACACATTTTGGTTGTACTTTATCTAAGAGGTCCACACATTTGGTTATTCATAATCGAGATAGTGGTGTTTTGCCCCTTTGCGGGTTTTGCAGATTAAGACATTTCCGAAAATTTGTGGGCCACCAAAATTTGTGGGTCCACAATATGTTTTGACTTTCCATTGGGCCCACAACAACAAATAAAAACCGTGGTGGCCCATTAATTGGGATCTATCTGCTGGTTCAATATAACAAATGGGTTAGTCTTTCCGCCCACATGGTTAGGGTCCACATGCATTCACTTCTCCTCTGCTTGGTTATAGTGCGCACTAGGAATTTGGTTATGGCCGTTTCGGTGTTTGGTGGAGATTGACTCAAGGCCCGATGACATAGTTACTTTGATTGATGGTCGAAATTTCTGTGGTCTAAAGTTCTTCGGGAGAGTGATGGTGGACTAGACATGTATTTAGAGTACAAGGTTCTATTGGGGAGTTCCCTTGGGCATACTTGTTTGTCTATGTTCTACTAGAAGCTTATGACGGAGTTATTTTGGGGTTGGCCCTTGTCATTGATCTGCCCAGGGGTCTCATCCACCTTTGGCCCCGAGTTCTTTGTGCGTGTTCTGTTTCATTGCGGAGGTCACTTCTTTACTTTACTGTGTGTGAGGGATGATGGTATGGTATAGTTGCACCTTATGGTTGATTGTGTGTGCGGGGTCCGATATTTCCTATCTAAAAATGAACTACCGCTTGACCATTTTTTTACCTTTTTGACGAAAATGCTATTGCTTTTGTGTTTGTTTAGTGTTCTTTCTTTTGGTAGGGTGGGTAATTTAGGTATTTCACATTCAAAAACCTTTTATCTCTTTCAGTTCCTTCCTTTGTTGAAATCGATTGCTCTGGTACTGTCAAACGATGGATAGCTGTGTGCCTGTGTCTTAAGTGTTTTCCGCACTTGGCCTTTGCTTTTCACGCACATAGAAAAATAGTAGGGACAATGTATCTTTGGGACACTAATCATTGATATAGAGTCCCAGACGTGTCATTTCGTCAAACATTATTACGCATACATATTGTAGACACATCGAATAAAGTATAAACTTTGTATTATAGAGGTACTTACAAATTTATGTAAAAGGCCAAAAACATTATTTATATCTGGTTTTGATGAAATCTATAAACCTTGTTAGCAATTTAACATAAAGAAGATACGTATCCACGGTCACCATATAAGTGTTCATCTATGAAAATTTTACTTTGGAAAAAATTTTGGAACTTACATTTTTAACCTGTTATCCTTGACTTGACCCAAGTGTGTCCCCAAACCCAAACGTGTTCAAGAGTGTCCACGACTCGCCAGAATAAAAAAAAGTGGGAAGTACTACAAGAAAAAATTTGGACAAGTACTTTTGCATGTTTGACACGTGTCTGGAGAGTGTCTTGTTGTGTCCACATTCGTGTCGAACATGAATATGTGAGGCCAGTAGACGTGTCTGCTTATTAGCTAATCAATAATCAAATTGGATAGGCAACCAAGGGTTAAACCACCTCCTCCAAAGTTGACTACTCGAACCCTAACTGATTTTTTTATTCACCATCAGATCTAGTGAAATATTTTATAAGGTCGTTCTTAAACTTGATTCCAGTAATTTTGTGTAGATGACCAAGAAGACAACACCTTGATCTTTTTCCTTCATTTAAAAGAATTGTGATGCTATAATTTATTATTTCAAAGTCATTCTTTTTGTTTTGTTATATTTTGATTCTCTCAGCTCACCTGTTGTTCTCTAGGACAAAGACATTGTACAAAATCATGGCATATATATATATATATAGAACATATCCTGTGAGGGCTCCCTCACAAAAAAAGTGCGAGAAAACAGTTGTGGGCCGTTGGATCCTATGCCCTTTACGCAATCCAACAGCTAACAACAGTTTTCCCGCACTTTTTTTTGTGAGGGAGCCCTCATAGGAAACTTCTTGTATATATATATATATATACACCGGTGATCCAGTCAAGGATCTCGGATTGACGGTTTTTGGGTGTTTTGAAGGTTTTAAAAATTGTTTTTGCATAATCTGAACCGTCCAATGTGTTTAAAACGTGTTTTAATGGTCCCCGCGAGAAATCATAAAAAAAACCGACCGGGAAGGGCTTGATCCGAGCAGTTTTTCACAACAACATATACAGTTTTATGAAAAACTGCTTAGATCAAGCCCTTCCCAGTATTTTTTTTGGATGATTTCTCGCGGGGACCCTTGAAAACACGTTGTAAACACATTGGACGGTTCGGATCATGAAAATTTGGTCCGGAACTATGAGTCCCGGACTAGATCGGGACTGTATATATATATATATATATATATATATATATATATATATATATATATCATGTGTCTGTGTTTAATTGTGTGGACTGAGTTATTAATGCAGCAAAACTTCGTTGAAGCTTGCAACGTCGCAGTTGAAGCTGTTGAAGAACAAATTGGAAGCGCAATTGAAGCAGATGAAGTGGGAGTTGGTTCAATTGCTAGAGTCTGGGGGGGAGCAGTCTGCCAGAATCAGGGTAAGGTTTTGATTCATATAAGTTCTACTGCTTTGTGAATTATTTGTGTGGATTTTGACTGCTTTGAATCACATTTCATGTATGCTGAATATCTATGTTTTTATTGATGATGATAAGAGTTTGATATGTACCAAGAAATTATCTGTGATACAATGATCATCAAGATTGTGGCATGACATGAAGATTTGGCTAGCGCAGAAACCTATTTGTAAATTTAAGCTAGGAGATGTCTTCTCGTCCTGGTCTTTTGCTATGTATTTTGATAACACACCTGAAGAATCACAGTAGATGTTTTCAAATATCCTGATGTTATAGTTTTTGCTATCAGCTTCACCTTGAATCATAATTTGAGGTGTATAGGGTGCCAATCACAAATAGTAGAGGGATCTGGGTGTGTGAGTGTAGAAAGTTGACAAAGTGAAGGAGAAAATGGAACACAAACAAGAGCTTCAAACGGGTGTTGCAGGATTCATATAATTACCATCAGAGTCTTTTTTCCTTCCTGTTTTGTGTAAATGGGGAATTGATAATGGAGAATTTCTTGGGAATGATTGAGCTGGGATATTGTGAGAATCCGTATAGAAGAATACCGAGTAGTTCCTCATGTGGATTTCGGTTTGTCTTGCTTTCTGGTAGTGGATGCACACTAGGCAAATGGGATTAATACAAACACAAAATAAAATAATCTTTTTTGTTGAAAGAGACATACTGTCCACTTGTTTTGCTCTTTCTGGGTTCTGAATTTAGTAGCAAATAGTATCAGTGGCATTTTGTGTTTTTTTTATCGCCTTGGACATGTGCTGTGATTTTTTACATTGGAGCTTGAACGTACGTTAATTTGTTTTGTTTTGAATTCTGAATCTCAGGTTGAACATCTCAGGGAGGAGAAGACAATGGCAGCATATGACCTCCTTGAGATATACTGTGAGTTTATTGCCGACTGGTTGCGAATTTATTGAGTCCCAAAAATATGTTACTTTTGTTACCATTTGTGATCTCCAAGTTTTGTAATTTATTTGTTTAATGTATTATCAAATTATTTTGTGCATTTGCATAGCTGCTTGTGAGATTTCTAAGGAAAGAGAAGAAAACAAGTGTAGTACTACCAAACCAACAAACGTACTTTCTTATTGCATTGCAAAGACTTAGATATTACAAGACTAATCAAGGGGTTATATAGGCTAAGTCTAAAAACCCTAGCAAAACCCTAATAACATAAAAGGACTAAGTTACCCCTACCATAAAAGATGAATAACAAATTAATTGAAACCTAACAGTTGGAAACTCTAAATTATAATTCCTAAAATTATACTTTCCTAATATAACAATTGGAAACCCTAAATTATAATTCCTAAAATTATACTTACCTAAATTATACTTCACACTTGCATGTTCTGATACCGATACCTCTGGGCTTTTGATGAAGTTTAATGGGGACAACTTAACTAAAGAAAGAATCAGTAATTGATTGGATCCCTAGATATATCATACTTCCTTCTTCTTTTACCAGAAAAAGAGAGGAGTTGTCTTGGACTTCTTCTTGTTTATTTATTTATTTGCGTTCTTTAGAGGGTGAGAGTGAGGAGTATGGCGTTGAAGTTAGTCGGTCCTTGATGAAAATGGTACTCCACCTTATTTTAGACCACACATCATTCCAACGTGGGATCTTAGATGTCCCTTTCATAGTCCGTTGTCTTCTTGTTGAGCAGAGATGTTTGTGCTATAGATATGAGGGATAAGTGTGAGGAGTAAATGCATTCATTCTATTTCATAAAACTTGCCTGTGATATTATGTGCTAGTTTTAGTGTGATAAGTTAGATGTGAAATTATATAGTGAGAGGATGTATTTTTACTGCTTGTCCGGTTAACCTTCCCGGGCAACATACTACGGAGAATTTACAATATTTTGACAGTTTATCTTTTTGTAGGAATTGCTTCATTGACCTGAAGGAAGCAATGACAAGTGTAGCGTTTGCCACTCCAAGATGTGCAGACATGCCAGAACCTCCGTAAGTATTTTACTGCAAAATATGAGAAAGAATTCATTTATGCAGCTACTGAGCTGCGACCTTAGTGTGGTGTAAGCCGCTTGGTAAGGCCCCATAGCTTTGCCTAGCCATCTCTCCTCAATTGTCGAAACTAGGACTGTATAGGATGTTCACTAGATTGCCTGGGTAAAAGTCCAGTCTTTCATTGGCCTTAATCACAATTTTTGTAAAAGAATCCTGATTGTTTTGATTACCTAGGTAAATAACCATGGATTCCTTGCTTTGATTGTTCACATAACACATGTTGGATGGATACTAAGACTTTTCCAAAGTCTCTACCTTTGGAAAATGAGACTTTCATTCTATTATTGGTAACTGTGAATGGAGAAGATTAGTCTCCTTTAAATTGATGGTTTAATCACGTAAGACTAACCTCTGGATATTTTGCTTTTCGTATGTTCCTTGATTAATTTGATGCTGCTTTTTACGACAAAATAACTAATGAGCATGCGGTTACGGGCGAAGCATGTAGCCCGACATTAGTAATAAGAAATGGATGGTGGAAATTGATGGCTTGCCATTTTGGCTTGATTTTGCAGATTTTCGTATTCTTCAGGGGGTAATTTCGTCCTTTTATCTATTCTATTAGACATGTTTTTTTTTTTGGTGATTTTATCTATTCTACGAAACGTGTCTCTCTATCCCTCTCCCAAAAATCAGTATCCCTTTTGAAAACTCTCTCTCTCTCTCTCTCTTGCGCACGCTTTGCTGCTCACACTGTACCTGGGATCTCCTGTTTTGATTTGCCGTTAGTTGTCGGCGAGTCGCGGTTTTATAGAGTTTCTCAACCTAAGTTTTCGTAATTCTTTGAGTTTTGATGCGCAAAAAGTGTTTATGTGAATTTAGTGTAACGGCCCATGTAGAGCTTTGCCAATCACACTGTAGCAAGGATCTCCTGATTGATTCGCCATTTGTTGTTGACGAGTCGCGGTTTTATAGAACTTCTCAGCTTAAGTTTTTATAATTCCTTGAGTTTTGATGCGCAAAAAGTGTGTTTATGTGATTTTTAGTGTAATGGCCCATGTAGACCACTGACCCAGTTTTGATCCACAGGCCACACCACATTGCCGAAAATGCTTAAACTTAAGGTACTAATAGTGTCTTACATGGTTGAAACACCTAGTCCCAAGGTTGTGTGTTGGATTGGATGAGGGTCATATCCCATATTTTGAATGATTACATTTTACTAGAATTTATAAATTATGCTCAAAGACCATGCATGTATTATTGTTCTAACAAATATGAGCATGACCTTTTGTGCGCAGCATGTAAGCAAACACCTAGTATTATATACCATTGTAAAACTAGTGCTGCAAACGCTATTGAAATTCTTAGGTATTTTTTTGGTAAAACTAATGCAAAGATTAAGCATCCCTAGAAACCTATACAACTTCAGTGGTTTTTCTTTTTCCTAATGGGTTTCTTGTGTTTGAGACAAAATTGGCCAATCCAGTGATATCGATTAGGGTAAACACAATCCCTTACTTTTCTAGATAATCATATCATTTCTCGCTCTCCCTTTATATGTGCTTGCTAATTTTTGCATTGGTGGTGCCTACATTTACTTATATAGTTGTGAACTTGTGTTTAAAGTTGTTCCTTATATATAGTGCATTATTTTCTTCAATTTGAGCACATTCATGTGCATAGATCTGTAATGTTGTATTGTAACAAATTAATGTCTAAAGAGCCACACTACTACAAGAATGCTAGATATTGAATGTGTGATTGAATGAGAGGACGAAGTTGGAGCAACTTCCTCCAAGTCCATGAAGGACTGCTGGGGATTTTAACTTTCCAGAAACTCTTTCCCTTGAGTAAATAAGATTTCACCCATTGGCACCACATGGATTGCTCACCCCCAGAAACAAGGAACCAAATATGCTTGGACATCGCAGCTTTGTTCCAAACTTGAAGAGATTTAAAACCCAAACCCCCTTCTTTTTTGGGGGTACACAAGTGATCCCAAGAGATCTTAGCACTAGTGCTACTAAGATCAGTCCCCGTCCAGAAGAAGGATCTAAGTATAGATTCAACCTCTTTTATGACTTTCTTGGGGAGAATGAATATAGAAGACCAATAAGTTTGCATGGAGAAAAGGACCGATTTTATCAATTGAACCCTCCCAGCATAGGACAAGTACTTATTTAGCCCAAGATTTAGTACGTTTCGTGATTTTATCAATGAGGGCCTTACAGTTTGAGTACTTGAGTTTAGTGGAAATGAGAGGGACACTAAGATATCTTACAGGAAGAGAGCCTTCCTGAAACCCAAGAGATTCAAGGATGGCACTCTTGATTGTGGATGGGACTCCAGAGAAGAAAATGTTACTTTTACCTGGACTAGGAGACAGACCAGAAAGAGCTTCAAATTCAATAAGAGCATCTTGAATGCATTGAATAGAGCTCAATTCCCCTTTGCAAAAGATCATAAGATCATCAACAAAGCAAAGATTGATGATCTTAGTCTTTTCACATCTCCAATGGAAGTGAAAATTTGAGTTGAAAGACTTTTCTCTAAGTAACTGAGTAAAGATTTCCATGACAATAACAAAAAGGTACGAGGACAAGGGGTCACCTTGTCTTAGACCTTTTTTCCCCATAATGGAGCCAGTGGGCTCACCATTAATGCTCAGGGAGTAATTAGCCGTGGTAACACATGCTTTGATCCATTGGATCATTTGAGGGTGGAAGTTCATGGATGCAAGGATATCCCACAAGAAATCCCACCTAACATTATCATAGGCTTGCATAATGTCAACTTTTAATGCACACCTAGGAGGGGGAATGCTTGTGGTAATCCCTCATCATGATCTTCTGAGTAAGAAAGATATTATCAGTTATCCTTCTGCCCTGTACAAATCCAGATTGTACAGGGTCAATGAGATGGGGGAGGGCAGCCTGGATTCTTTTAGAGATGATTTTGGCAATGCACTTGTAAATGGTATTGCTACAAGAAATTGGTCTATAATCCCCTACCTTGGAAGGGTTGGGGATTTTAGGGACAAGTGCAACACTGGTAGAATTGGCTTTAGTAAGAAGCTTGCCAGATCTGAAGAAATTTCTAACAGCTGAGGTCACATCTTGTCCCACAATAGCCCAAGATTTTTGGAAAAAACCAGCATTGTAACCATCAGGACCAGGAGCTTTATTTGGATTGGGTGACATGAATGTTTCCTTTATCTCAGTGTTAGAGATCTCAACAATCATTGCATCTCTTTGGACATCTGAAATTTTGGTATTGACAAGTTGGATGGTCCTTGGACCACCATGGTATTGTGTGGAGTGTGGGGTGCCCAACAATTGAGTATAATACTCCACAAATGTAGATTTGATCAGTCCGGGATCATGTGTGAGATTGCCATTACTCAGGACTAGGCTAGTGATGTTACCTCTATTCCTATTGTGGGATATGGATTTGAAGAAATAAGAGGTACATTGATCCCCAAGCTTTAACCATTGGATTCTAGATTTTTGTTTAGCAAAGCTTTCCTCAGCCCTGGCCAACAGTATGTATTGCTTGCATAGAACCTTTTCTTGGAGTTGATTAGTGATGTTATTAGGATCAACCCCCAGGTCCTTTTGAACAACAACCAACTGAGCAGCAAGAGCCCTAGAGGAGATATCACTATATTCTCTTGTATTTAGCTTTTTGAGCTCCTTTTGGAGGAGTCTAAGCTTCTCACAGGTAACAAACATTGGGTTTCCAATAATTCCTCTCCATACTTGCTGAACAACTGCTAGGAATTTTGGATGATCAGCAAGGAAATTGAAGAATTTAAATGGTTTGTTGGATTTCCTAGTGGAATGATTCAAAAAAACCACAGCAGGGGAGTGGTCAGAAATCCCAGGGGGGTGGAAATGAGCATTAGCATTAGAGTGGACAAATGTTTTAATCCATTGCTCATTCACAAGTACCCTATCAATTTTAGTGGTGACAACATGGGAGGGATCCTGTTTGTTAGACCAAGTGAAGTGACAACCAGTATACTTAAGATCATCAAGCTCATTGACATCAATACACTGGCCAAAGTTATCCATATGGGGAGGCCAGTGATTATCACCTCCCACTTTATCAGAAGGAAATCTTAAGGCATTGAAGTCACCTAAGATAACCCAAGGGCCAGAGTTGTTCCAAGAGTTTAATTCTTGCCACAAGTCATTCCTCTCATTATACAAATTGGAGCCATAAACAAAAGTGGCTACAAACTGTATGTTACCAGATACAGAGTTCACATGATAGTGAATAGCTTGACTGGATTGACCAAGAACATTGACACTCACAATAGAGGGATCCCAGCCAACACAAACCACTAGGAGAGTGGGAGTAGTTGTGAACAAAAGACCAAAAAGGAAACATGGAGCAAGAAATCCTGTTAAAAATAGGCTCTTTTATTTTATGTTCTACCAGGCCAATGATAGACAGATTAGATGAGAGAGAGAGAGAGAGAGAGAGAGAGAGAGAGAGAGAGAGAGGAAGAGAAGTGTGTAAGGTGTTAAACACCCCTCACACAAGTCAATGTTATTTATATTATTGTGCATCTCAATACAAGTCTACGATAGGCGATGTGGGACAACTAACATAAACATATTCTAACACTCTCCCTCAAGCTGGAGAATAAATATCAAAAAGTCCCAGCTTGTTACATAGCAACTCTAACCGCGGCTTGAATAATGATTTGGTAAACATGTCGGCCAACTGAGCACCTGTAGATACATATGGAGTAGATATCACACCACCAGTCAGCTTCTCACGTACTAGATGACAATCAACCTCAATATGCGTAGTCCTCTCATGAAATACTGGATTTGCGGCAATGTGAATAGCCGCTTGATTATCACAATACAGAGGCATAGGCAGTTGCACACTAAATCCAATCTCTTCAAGAAATGATCGCAGCCACACAACCTCACATGTCGTGTGTGCCATTGCTCTATAATCTGCTTCTGCACTGGACCGAGCTACTACTGTCTGCTTCTTGCTTTTCCAATTAACAAGATTTCCACCAAGAAAGACACAATAACCAGTAGTAGATCTCCTATCAGACGGTCCTCCTGCCCAATCAGAATCAGTAAACGCCTCAACGCGTAAGTGTCCACTAGCTCGATACAATAAACCCCGTCCTGGATGTAGCTTAAGATACTTCACAATTCTAAGGACAACCTCCCAATGTGGATAACGAGGAGCTGACATTAACTGACTCACCAAACTAACTGCAAATGAGTTATCCGGACGTGTAATCGTGAGATAGTTTAACTTACCAACCAACCGACGATACTGATCAGGATTATGAAGCAACTCCCCCTGGTCCACACACAGTTTGACATTGGGATCCATAGGGGTCTCAACAGGCCTAGCTCCCAACAAACCTGTATCCTCAAGAATATCCAGCACATACTTTCTTTGTGATAAGCTAATACCTTCTTTGGACCTGGCCACTTCAATACCTAAAAAGTACCGAAGTTTTCCCAAATCCTTAGTATGAAATTGCTGATGTAAGAAGGTTTTTAACTCATCAATACCTCGCTGGTCATTACCAGTAATGATAATGTCATCCACATATACAATCAACAATACTTTCCCTCGATCAGATGTGAGGGAAAACAGAGAATGGTCAGTCTGCCTACGATGCATGCCAAATCTCAAAACTGCATCACTAAACTTGCCAAACCAGGCCCTAGGAGACTGCTTGAGGCCATAAAGAGCTTTACGAAGCCGACATACTTGATTACGCTCCCCCTGAGCAACAAACCCAGGTGGTTGCTCCATGTAAACCTCCTCTTGAAGATCCCCATGGAGAAAGGCATTCTTGACATCCAGTTGAAATAACGGCCAACCAAGATTTGAAGCTAGGGAAATAAGAACTCGAACAGAGCCAAGTTTAGCAACAGGCGAGAACGTCTCCGAATAATCAACACCATAAGTCTGGGTGTAGCCTTTGGCAACAAGTTGCGCCTTATAGCGCTCAACAGCACCATCAGGAAGATACTTGACAGTGAATACCCAACGACAGCCAACAGTTGTCTTACCAGCAGGAAGAGGAACCAGGTCCCAAGTACCATTATGATGAAGAGTAGACATCTCATCCTCCATAGCTGTCCGCCACTCAGACACAGATAAGGCCTCATGAACAGACTTAGGAACAAATACGGAAGAAACCGAGGTAGTAAAAGCTTGAAGAGACGATGACAAATGATCATAGGAAACAAAATGAGCAATAGGATGGAGAGTGCAGGACCGAATACCTTTACGGTGAGCAATAGGAAGATCAAGGTTGTCTGGATCCCGCAACGGAGAAGAGGATGGCGCGGTGGGTGAAAGTGGTGCTGCTGGCTGAGATGGCTCTGGCTGAGATGGTGCTGGCTGAGGCTCTGGCTGAGGTATAACGGGTGGATTTTTAGGACGACGATGATACACCTGCAAAGGTTTTGATGGAGGAACGGTACTAGATGGGACAGCGAGAGGACACATAGACTCATATGCAGGCAAATCATTAGTGGCGACAGACTCCGAATAAAAAGGAAGAGACTCATTAAATGTGACATCAGCACACACAAAATGACGACGTAAAGACGGGGAGTAACATTTATATCCTTTTTGAGTTCGAGAATAACCAAGAAAAATGCACTTAATAGACCGTGGGTCCAATTTACTCTGATCGGGATCAAGAGCATGAACATAACATGTACACCCAAAAATCCGAGGGGGTAATGGGTGGAGATGCCGATCGGGAAACAGGACTGTCTGGGGTATCTGACCCCCAAGGACAGTAGAAGGCATGCGATTGATCAAATAGCATGCAGTAAGAGCCGCGTCACCCCAATAAGACTTAGGAACCTTCATTTGAAATAACATGGCACGCATAACTTCGGATAAGTGTCGAATCTTGCGTTCGGCAACCCCATTTTGCTGTGGAGTCCGAGCGCAGGATGACTGATGAATAATCCCATGATCATCAAAAAATTGAGATAAAGTACTATGAAAAAATTCGCGTGCATTATCAGACCGAAACATACGAATGCAAGTATTAAACTGAGTCTTTATTTCCATGTAAAATGATTTAAAAATAGTCTTTAACTCAGATCTCTCTTTCATAAGATAAAGATATGTAATACAAGAGAAATCATCAACAAAAATAACATAATACTGAAAACCAAAAACACTGGGCACATGAATAGGCCCCCAAATATCTGAATGAACTAACTGAAAAGGATGTGACACACGACGCTCAACCCTAGGATAAAATGACACTCTATGATGTTTACTAAACTCACAGACTTCACAAGATAACTGCTTAACAGAACTACACGAGGGCACTAGACGCTTCAAATTCTGAAGAGATGGATGACCAAGCCGACAATGTTGATGATATAAGGACTCTGATGACTGAAGAGCAACTGGTTGAACACCACCACTGGTTAGGTAATACAGACCACCACGCTCAACATCGGCACCAATCGTCCTCCCCGTCTTGAGATCTTGAAATACACAACCATGTGGAAGAAATGTGACCGAACAATTTAAGGATTTTGTAAGTTGACTAATAGACACAAGATTAAAGGGTAAACGAGGAACATGCAACACAGAGGTTAAAGTAAATGATGGAGAGACAGAAACTGAACCCAAACCAATAACCTCAGTGGTAGTACCATCTGCTAAGGTAACATGAAAGGTTTTATCCATGGGCTGGCAAGTAGAAAAGAATTTAGAAGTACCAGTCATATGATTAGTAGCACCAGAATCGATAACCCAAGGAGAGGAAAAAGATGATGCAACACAAGCAACAGAGGGACCTGTCTGAGCGAACGTAGCTGTGGAAGATGAAGATGAAGCTGCAGCAGCAGAAGGCTGAATAGACATAAGACGCTGATACTCCTCTGCTGAGATAGTCACACTGCTATCAGTAGAATGAGTAAACTGCCCATTATCCTCAGAATGAGCAACCTGATGAGCCTGGGGAAAACCATGAAGATCATAACAATAGTCCACTGTATGATTTGTACCCCGCCAATGAGTACAGAATCTGGTACCACGGCCACGACCAGATCCACTGCGACCAGAACTACCTCCCCCTGACGTGCGACCACGACTATTTCCACCACGACCACTGAACCCAGAATCACCGCGACCACCAGAACTACTACCTGAATCATAGCCACCAGAACTTCGACTACCAAAACCACGATCACGAGTACCAAACCCAGAATCACGGCCGCGACCACGGCCATTACTCGACCCAAAACCAGTAGAACCCACCGATGCTAAAGCAGAGTGATCAGATGGTGACTGAGAGACAAAACCAACATCTGAGACGGAAGCTTGGCGAAGACGACTAAACACTTCATCGAGAGATGGCAACTCCCGCTCTCCCAATATCTGATACCGAACTGGATCATAAAATGATGGTAACCCATATAGAAATCGAGCAACCTCCAACCGCTCACGCTGACGCGCCATAACCTGAGGATCACTAGAGATAGGCTCATAAACCCGGAGTAACTCACAAATACCACGAAATCTGGCATAGTAGTCCTCCAATGATCCAGTACCCAATGACAGAGAAAAGAACTGATGATGGAGATCATATGTACGACGAAGATTATTAACCCCTGAATACATCCTGGCAATTCGATCCCACACTTCCTTGGCACTATCAAGGTAAAACAGAGGGCCACTGATCTGAGGTTCCATACTATTCCACAACTCAACTCGAATATGACAATCGTCAGCTTCCCAGTCTCTATAATCCTTAGCATCTTTGTTTGGAGGACTGTCTGTCAAATAACGAAATTTTCTCTCACCCATATAATAAACTTTAACAGCACGAGACCAAATAGCATACTTGTTGCCATTCAAAAGAATGGAAGTAATGGAATCCTTCTCACGACGGCGAGAAGAGCCAGAAGAACTACCAATAGAAATTGAACCAGAATTAGGACCAGACGCAGACTTTTCTTCAGACATAATCACCGATCACCACAAAATAACCACCAATAAATCAAAGATAACCAACTGTCTCGACAAATCAACCAAACAATTACGATAACCAACTAAGCAACAACCACTACTAAATGAAACCACTGGAAGTCTACATCTGTTCACATCAAACAACCCAAAAAAGCTACTAACAGAACATACCAACCATACCAGACACAGCAAAGGACAGTAAAGCGACCTGATACATGCGTTTCAGACAAGTTTGAGTATCAATAGAGCACTGGGTGTAGATTTCGAGCAACAACAGACCACTGGGTGTGGATTTCGAGCATCAACAGTGCATATGATGTGGATTTCCAGCATCAACAGACCACATGGTGTGGATTTCGAGCATCAACAGACCACATGGTGTGGATTTCGAGCATCAACAGACCACATGGTGTGGATTTCGAGCATCAACAGACCACATGGTGTGGATTTCGAGCATCAACAGACCACATGGTGTGGATTTCGAGCATCAACAGTGCACAGGATGTGGATTTCGAGCATCAACAGAGCCCTGGTTGTATATTCTGAGCAATAAAAAACACCAGGTAAGGGGTTTCGAAGGTTCTAGGGCTTGTACGATCTCATATGGGGTTTTCGAAGGTCATCTATGGGTTGTATAGATCTCGTATGGTGTTTTTGAAGGTCGTCTATGGCTGTATAGGTCTCGGTTTGGTACTGATTTAAGGTCTGGTTTAGGATTTCGAGGTAGATGATGGTTTAGGCTTGATTTAGGGTCTGGTTTAGGGCAGCGAGGTAGACGATGGTTTAGGGTTTCGAGTTAGACGATGATTTAGGGTCTGGTTTTAGGGTTTCAAGGATATCGGCTGAGGAAGATGATGGTGACGTCAATGCTAGGTAGGGTAGGGTAGGGTTAGGCAGAATTAGGTTATGGGTTAAGAACTCGCTGTGATACCATGTTGTTTAGATGAGAGAGAGAGAGAGAGAGAGAGAGAGAGAGAGAGAGAGAGAGAGAGAGAGAGAGAGAGAGAGAGAGAGAGAGAGAGAGAAGCGTGTAAGGTGTTAAACACCCCTCACACAAGTCAATGTTATTTATATTATTGTGCATCTCAATACAAGTCTACGATAGGCGATGTGGGACAACTAACATAAACATATTCTAACAGTTCTTTTTAAGAAAGGACCTGACCTCACGTTGTTGAGGGGATCATTAAGTCCCCTCATATTCCAAAAACCAAACTGTAGAGGATTTGTAGACAAAGACATAAAATAATATAGCAAAAGGTGGCAGACATAAAAATTGCAGAGATAAACATTTAAGTATTGCACTTACTCAAAAAGGTTACTGCAGGTATGCTAATGTCCTCTCCTTTTGTTGGTGCCTTTGCTCCTCTTCTTCTTGTCCTTGGTGTTGCTAGTGGAACCCAAAAGCTTTTGACCCAAGTTATGGGGAGTTGTAGGACCTCTCCCTTTCTCAACAACAGGAGAAGTATACAAATCATCTCCATTTTCTGTTTCAGCAATGGTCCCTGCCCCAATCAGATTGATTCCATCTCCTAAGCCAATGATGGGAGGATTGTGCTTGATGTTTGGAGGAACCAGACCCAAGTGTAGCTTCATTCATTCCTTGCTCATCTTTGAGTGGTTTAACTGCCTCATTTATTACAATATCTTCATCTAATTCCTCACTTTCAACATCAGAGTCAGTTTCTGGATCCCCTTGGGCTGTGCTTGTGGTTATGGGAACAGATATTGTAACAGCTTCAAGAGCAGATATCCCACCTTTTTTAAAGGCTGCAGCTTTCCCTATAACTTGCCATTCTTCTGTTGGAGGCTCGGAAGGGACTACTTTGGACTTTCCATTCCCATCTGCTATTTCAACACTGTTAGAACTAGCAGGAACAGAGATTTTTGGTCTACACGAGTGTCCAAAAACCTTACATTCAGTACACTTGGGAGGCAGCCATTGATATTCTATTTGTACCAGTACATACTACCCATTAATTTTCACCTGAATTGTATCTGGAATCTCATCTCCAGCCTCAATTTCTACACAGATTTGTGCATAATCCAGTCGCTGTTTCTTTGCAGTGGCTTTATCCACATGAATAGGCCTCCCAATTGCACTAACAATACGACTTAGCCCAGACTCGGTCCAACATTCAAGAGGTAGCTTGTGGACTTTAACCCAAGCCGAAATTGATGATGGTTGAGTCCTGGAGGGGACCAACATGCGCTTCCAATCTGTAAGGACCAAGTACCAACGGGAGAAGAAGTAAGGACCTCCTTCCAGGACCTGCATTTTAGAGGCTTCGTCCTTGAATTCAAAAAAGAAGTATGATCCTATTTGCTTAATGGACACAGGTGCATTATCTTTCCAAGCAGTGCGAACTGTAGCACTAAGCAAAGCAAATGGCATTTTTCCGTCTAGAAAATGGCCTATTAAACAGTGACTCCATGAATTTGTATCAAGATGCGAGTCATCAAGCTCAACCATTGCATCTTTCCCCTGTTTTAATTCAGGTTAATGCTCCAATTTCATGAATTTAGAGGGCTCTTGTGAACTAAACAAAGTGGCCCAGCTCTTACCTGAGTTATTACTGTTTGCTTGGATGTTTGCAGCCTGATGAGCAAGCTTATCTCCCTCTGGAACAGGCCTGGGCTGACTTGGTTGATTGAAATCAATCTTTAGGGTGTGTTCTTCCTCATGCCCAACAGAAGGTGCATTGGGCTTATCCCCCATGAGACGAGTCAACTGGGTTTGCAATTCCGAACAGTCAATCTTAACTCCAGAGTTATTCATCTTGGCTTCAAGAGAGCGAACCAAGGATGAAATCCGCTCCTCTGAGTCCAATCGATTACCCTCCTGTTGGAATATTTGCTGTAATTTGCGTGATGGACTACACTTGGAAGCCGTGGGGCTACAAGGGCCAAAAGAGGTCCCGGAAGGACTGGGGTTTAGGTCTGAATCTAGGTTTTGAGAGGAACTGGTGGTAGCGGTGGGGATGGGTACTTCTGATTCAGGGATCCCGACAGGGGGAAAGCTAAATTTACTGGGGCTAGAAAAATTTGAGACAGGGGTTGTTGGAGGTTGGACATATGCGGGATTGACTGACTTTACAACTCGATGTGGGTAAACATTCGTTTGTGATATGCAGCAAGGGTTAGAACTTCCATTCTCATATGGGTTAGAAAGTTGTTCAGAATCGACATTAGGGTTAGGGTTCAAAAGAGGATTACTGAGTGATTGGTTGGGTTTGGAAGATTGGGGGTACAAATCAAGGGGTTTGAAGGGTGTAAATCTGGTTGGTAGGGTATACATCATACCTGGTTTTGATTTGCCATGAACGCGATTTGGTTCTCCTTTACCACTTGGTGGTGGAGTTGAGCTGCTGTTGATCCTTAGAGGGGAGTAGAGAATTGGTTTTTTCTCATAATTTCATGAGAATCTACGGCTTTAAATCCCAAACCATCACGAGATGTATCAGATCTATCTTCCATTGGAAGGGTTACTCGAGTTCTAGAGATTGTTGTGTATCAGATCTATCTGCTCAGATTGTTGTGTGCTCCTATGGACAAAGTTGTGTTCCCATGTTACTTCATCCAGGGAAACAATAGGGAGAGGGAACGGGAATGTGGCAGAGAGTTGGCAGGTCAAGCTATTGGGGTTGCAATTGTGAACCAATTTAGGCACTAACATACCCACTTGGGTACTTTGTTTGTGGGAGGTCCATACAAGCAGGTTCTGAGTTTTAGACATACTGAAGCTGGTATTCAGGTGGATCTACTACTACTACTATTACATTGGTGTATCCTATCTTCTTCTGCTGAGCTAAGACAGGTTCCTTCCCTCCCATATATGTATATGTGCCTGTGAGAGAGTGTTTGAGCCTATACATTCTATTGTGAGAGGTAATATGTTATGATTTGGTGATTGTGAGTTGAGGGAGAAAGGTCCTGGGCTCCAGGGTAGAGTGAAAAGTAGAGTGGGAGGGTGAGTCTCTCGAGGGAGTTTGTAGTGTGAGTACATATACCCTGGATCCCTCATTTCCCTCATTTTTTCCCGCATTTCATCATGTTGTTGATCCGTGCATTGCTACTAATATCCACTGTTGGACAATGATTATCATGTAGTTTTACTGGAAAAAATGATTATCGTGTACCACTAGTGATTATCATGTATCATAAATGTTGCTATTTGGATCTATGCTACTCAGATGTGGATATCACTGTTGGGCCCTTCTATAATCTGTTGTGTGCCCTTATTGGTCTCACACCTGCTGTTGTGATCCTTTAGTATTGCATATTGCTGCTGTCATGCACAGTATCTGCTTGTCATGTTCTAGCTGTTCCGTTTGGGCCCTGTCTGCTCAGATTGTTGTGTGCTCCTATGGACAAAGTTGTGTTCCCATGTTTTCCGGAAGTAACTGCACTACTGAAGTTGCTGTTGAATCTGGAATTTATTTGTCTTTGGTCTGCTGCTACGATGCACTTCATGCATTTCTGGACATTGCATTTCGTGCATTTTCTGGAGTTGTTGGTGTTATGCCTGATTCTACCCAGATTTTCAGCTGCTGTCCAGTGTTACTTATACTTGATACAGTAATTGTTACTGTTGATGTCGAGCATTCACTGTTGCTGTTACTGCCAAGTTTTGGTTAGTTGCCAAGTTTCCAAAATGTTGCACAATGGTTTGGCACGATTTCAGGTCACTGTACACAATATGTCACGGTTTCAGTTGGTGTCATTGCTACCTAACAGTGGTTGTCACTGTTTCTTGATCAGTGGCTTAGTGTGTTCACAGTTTATGATTGGTTAGATTGCAATTGTAAAACTGATTTGACCTAGCCTAGGGGGGTTGTCCCTTGGCATGTTTGATCCCCTTGGGGAGGGGGCGTCCTCCCGTTTGTGACTAGTTGTAGTCCAAGCAACTCTATCACTCGTGTACATTGGATGTTCATGCCCAGATTCATGCCAGAATTGGTCCAGTTGCAAATTGTTATGTTTGATTGTGTAGAGCCTGTTTTGCCTATATTGGAGGGGGATGTCCTCCAAATATTGTTGCCAATGTCTCGGTTTTGATCAGTAGAGAGGATTGAACCCTCCCTTGATACCACATCATCATGGCTCAAATTCTTAGCCTTTTGGATGTTTCTCTTCCATCTTTTAGAGATGGTCTAGAAAGATCTCATTAGTTAGTTACCTGTTGTGTGCCCATCTCCCCTGTGGAGTTTCCTACCCCATGTAGCCTCTTGGCCTCCTGAACTTTTATTCTTTTCTTATCTTTTCTTTTTGTCCTCCCTGGGGTATGCCCCTTGTAGGCTGTATATCCGCTTATTCTCTTTCTATTTCAAGCTTGATTTACCGAAAAAAAAAAAAGTGTGGCAGAGAGACTGATGAGGGGAGTGAATAGGTATCCAATTGGAAGAAATAGTTATACCGAGGGTGAGTCCTCTGATTTTGCTGCGAGCTCTGAGTTTTCGAGCACGCAAGTGGGGAGTAACAATGGAGCTGAGCCTCGTGTGAGCGTGTATTGCACGGATGGCTAGGCATCGAGTGTTCCTTCTCAGATCAGTAAAGAAAGTGCAACAGTAAATGTCTGTTCTTATTATTATTATTTTTTTTGATTGTCAATGTCTGTTCTCATTTTAAGTTATCTTTGTTTATTTTCTTTAGTGGTGATCTCTTAGTATTGTGAAGATGATTTGTGTGGAATTGGGGTAATGGTGAAATTTCTGCTCTAATTTGTTAGTTTTTTCCTATGTTGAGTAGCTCTTACTCTTTTTAGTGGGTTAGGAATAAGCGTAAATGGGTTGTTTAGCTTCATTTCTGCTTTAGCATGTGTGGTATATGTTAAGCTTCTGTTTATCCGAACATATATTGAACAATCTTCTTGGAATTCGTGGAACCATCAACTGATAAACTTAAATTAATAGATATGGAGTTGGTTCAATATAATTCTCTTTTTTTTTTTTTTGAACAGGATATAATTCTCCCTTGTAGGGGTAGATTGTATGATAATAGTATCACTAGACAAACTGAGGTGTCATTGTGCATGCATGGTGAAGAAATTGAATGTCCCAATTGGGTGTTGAGTTCCTTCTCATAAAGCCCTATAGTTTGAATGTTCCGAAACTTGCGTACTCATTGTTCAGTGCAGTTATTCTATATTTCTATTCCCATGCTAATGAAAGTCAAATGCAAAGTATTTGTACAATATGTAGTGTTGGAATTTGTACTTGGGTGGTGTTCCCTCGATTGTTGGAACTGAGATTAGTTCATCTCAAGCTGACTATAGCTCTTTCATTTGAAATTTCTAATTGTTCAATTTTAATTTGGATGTAGAGATTGCTTCCTTGCTAGTCATTTCTTTCAGCACTCTTATTTTCTGGAGTACCTGCTTGATAATAAGTAACGGCTTTGTGGGCACTTAAGAGCTATCCTTCTCGACTAGCAAGTTATTTTATATGTTTAACTGGTATAGTAACCTTTTCGCTCACTCTTTTTTATCACTCCAGTAGAAATTTATCTAAATGACGTGTTGGTACCATGGTCTAGCTTAACTTTTTTTGAAGAGAGTTTAGCTCAACTCAAACTAGTGGTTTTCGATACCTACAATGGATAGTCCAATATGTTAGTATTTTGGCTGCCTATAAGGGGTTTAGTTGCTACTTTGGGTAAATCTTTTAGTTGCTGCCATGCTATGGGGCAGACTACTTCCGTTACCAATTTTCTTTATGGCCTACCATGGGGAGATGTCCCTTGGTCTATTCAGTTCATTCCCTATGTATGAGACCTACTCCATTTTGGTCCAGGCGCTAATTGGTTAGCCGAATCATGTGGGCTCACTCAGGATGTGAAGGAGCAAGTGGACCTCCTTTCTCCATTAATCCGCACCACTCAGCTGATCATCCACCGTGGATGAAGGACCTACCATTGTTGTTTAAACATTCTCATTTCATATCATTGTTGTTAAATTTTTTCTTTTGACATTTGTTTCTCTTCCCTCTCCTTTAGATGGGTGCGAAACACATGATGTTGCCTTATGGCATAGGTTTCCTCATTTTTGTTTTATTTTTCTTTTCTCTTCTTTTTCTTTTTCCTTTTGTTTCCTCCTGGGGTATGCCTCCTGTAGGCTGTACATCTGGTTGTCTTTTTTTCTATTTCAAGCTAATTTACCCAAAAAAAAAGAGAGCAGATGGCTCCCCCCCAAGTGTAGCCTAATTAGCCCAAACTGGCTTGCCATGAAGCCTCCAGCAGAACTCAACATCGTGGTTTGTTGCACCACAATGAGTACACTTCTTGGTGCCACGATGCCCCCACGTCCACTACGCCGACTGCCACGTTCAGAGCAACTATTACGACTGGGAGGATTGTGATTGCTAATATTTCCAGAAGATGAAGCAGTGGATGCAGTGGGAGCAACTAGAGCCGATGGAATCGAACGCTCTAAACCAGATGAGTGAGTAGCAGCCCGTTGAATATGAGAAAAAGCCTCAGTAACAGTAGGAACTTCCTTGCCAGATAAAATCTGAGAACTTAGAAGAGCAAGTTCTGAATTTAGTCCAGACAAAAATTTGTAAACTCGAAAGTCATCTTTGTATTTCTGTTGAACCTTTTAAGTCTGTGGTGAAAGGTTGATAAACATTTAACTCATCCCACATCCCTTTTAATGTGGAGAAGTAGTCATCGAGTGAGGGATCCCCTTGTTGGAGAGAGAAAATCTGCAGATAAATTTGATATATACGAGAAGTATTCTGATCTGATGAATATAATTCTTTGAGAGTGTCCCAACCAGCTTTGGATGTCTCAAGACAAGCAACATTATTAAAAATATCGGGTTCAAGACTATTCCAAAGTAAAGTCATTATACGAGCATCATTTAGGGGCCAAGTGGGATCAGTAGATGGATCATTGGTGATGTAGGAACTCTCACCACTTGCGTGCAGAGAGACAGTCACAGCGCGTGACCATGGCAAATAGTTGGATCTGTTTAATTTAATTGTGGTGAGAGAACGACGATAATCCCTAACAACATCCTTTGGAGGTCCTGATGTACTAGTGTCCCTGTTGTCCTTATTTTTCTCACTCATTATGAAGATAAAAAAAGACAGAGGTGCAAGTATAAGTTGAGAGCTGGATTTGGAGAGAAAACTTGGTTGATCCGAGTGGACCCAGCAGATTAAAGACCCAATTTCGAAACAAACTAGGGTCATTGGTGGCCTGAATAGGTTTGATGCTGACTGGAACTGCTTCAAAAAGGCTGATTGGAATTGCTACAATAGTCGCTGGATAAGAGATAGGTCTGGCGAGTGCAGAACACACCCTGAGAGAGGGCCGACGAGGTTGAGAGAAGGCCGATCTAGTTCGTGATGCACAAACCGAGTTTCTAGGGCAAACCGAGAGTGTTAGAGATCGATTGTGCACTAGAAAGAGATTGGAATGACTGTTCGAGAGTCTTCGGCAATTGGAGGAGCCTCGTCGGTGGTCGGTGAGAGTCGATGGTCGTCAGCGATGACTCGTCGTTGGTCGGCAAGTGTCGATGGTGGTCGATGATGGAGAGTTTGGACACCAGTCAAGGGTTTTATGTGTAGACTGATTGGTGACGCTATTGTATTGTCGAGTAGTGAGAGAGATAAAGAGAGAGATATACAGTAGATATCAATCAGCAGAAGAAGAAGATGACCAGAGGTTTGACTGGTCAATTAGTCGAAAAAGAAAGCAACGAGAAAGAAATGAAGATCAGGTTCCTAGAACCCGCTCTGATACCATGTTGAAATATTTGATTGATATGTTTATTCATCTCACAAAGAGGAACAATATATAGGCAGGGTACAAGAAGAAATAAAGGAAAGTAAATAAAGGAAAAATCCTCTAATTATGCTACTTACCTAATCTGATTGATTGCCTACCTAATAAATTACAGAGGATGACAACATAATTACAAAATATTTCAGCGCAGATGTGAACTATAAATATCCCGTTATCATGCAACATCTCGCGACCGAGTGACGTCAGCATGGAGCTTCCCTCTCTAGCGATTTGGGCGTACTCTAGGCGATCCTGGTGAAACCCTAGATATGGAGGGGAAACCTGCAATTTCCATGGAAGACCTTGGATCTAAGGTTGTCGACTCCCAAGAGCTACGCAAAAAGCATCGAGTTATGGCTAAACCCAGTCTCTCGTTCGTCCAACAGTCGGGGAGTCCGATGTCCATCGTGTCCACTCTCCAAAATTTCTCAGATCTGGGTCATAACCCAAACCTGGAGGAATTTGTTACCCCTACCCAGGCCTCTACTCGAGCAACAAACAATGAGTGATGATGTCTCACCTCATCATCAACAACTGGGTCTCGATTCCAACCTCAGATATGTGCCTCCATTTGAACGAGCTGTACCCACGAGCTCTTCTCTCACACCTGTGGATCTGGTCCACAACCCTGAGGGGATCCAGTCCATACAAAACCCTATTTCTCCAGAAATTCCTAAATTGTTTGGGAGCCACATCCCTAAAAAGGATGGAAATCTCAGTCCTGCTAGGAAGCTACAACAAGTATTTCAACAAGAGACCAATCGTGTTGAGATTGAAGACCGATTGACTAACATGGTGGCTATTGACGAAGAAGAAATGAAAAAAGCTGGAAGTTCCACTAATGGCGAGGCTATCCTGGATAAATTGAGAGGTTTGAAGCTAATCTGGGATGAAAAACAAGCTTCAACCATGGCTTCTCAGTCCATTACTCAATCCTCACAGGAAATCCTAAATCCAGGTATTGGAACTCTTCATAGTCCTGATTTGCGTTTCAATAGTCAAGGTCATCCACATATAGCAGAAGACCCACATTTGGGGTATAAGGGCAATGATTTACAACCTAGATATCTGCAACCGTTGTCTTCTAATAGCAAGCTACCTCTCATCACCCTAAACAAAAACCCTAAACCTCCATCTCAGAATTCTGTTAATCCCCCTCACCAAAACTCCACTATAGAACCAATTGCTGGACCCTCGGTTGATCATAAACCATCTATTCCAAAACCTAATCCATCTATCCCAAAACCTAATCCTTCTGCCAAAGCTAAGAACTGGGCATCTTTGTTCAGATCTCAGGGCCCTTCCAAAACCATGAAACTAGAGTATTACCCTGAACTTCGTCAAGGTAAATATGCTACCGTTGAGCTGGATATTTCACATCTTGATGAGCAGAGTTGGAGTCATTGCCTTGTGGGTCACTTCCTGGATGGAAAAATGGGTTATGCCTTAGCAAATTCCACAGCTCATAAGCAGTGGGGGAAAAACACTGAATTTGGTCTCAAATCAGTGAGAGAGGATAAAGCAGGGTTCTTGTATTTTGAATTTAAAGATGAGGCATCAAAACAGGCAGTTTTGGAGGGTGGTCCATGGTTCTTTTCAAAGAGATATCTGGTTTTGAAGAGCTGGAAAAGACTGTTGACCCCTTCAAAGGCAATACCAACCAAGATCCCAGCTTGGGTCAAACTACATAACCTTCCACCTGAGTGTTGGACTGAGGAGGGGTTAAGCAGAATTGCTAGTGTGATTGGGCAACCCATACATGTGGATAAAGCTACTGAGAAAAGGACGAGATTAACTTTTGCTAGAATGTGCATTGAAGTTGAAGCTGCCACGGAGCTGCCAGAGTATATTCAAGTTAAAGTTGAAGAGGACAGTGTAGATGTCCATGTTGAATACCAATGGATGCCTCCTATTTGCTCTGATTGTAAAATCTTTGGCCATGAAAACTCTAAATGTCCAAAATCCAACCAGACAAAACCAGCAACGATTAAGGGGGAATGGCAGGTCATCAATAAGGGTAGGGCCACAAGCATCAACCTTGGAGGGGTCAATGCTCTAGAGGCTGTCACAATGGAAGTCCCCACCACTACAGATCTTTTCAGGGGGCAATCAGGCTTGGTAACTAGCCTAGAAGAGGATGATGCTAGTGAAGCATTTGATGAAGAATTTGAGATAGAAGAATCTTTGCCACAAAAGGAAGCATCTGTGCTTAAGGAGGCTGACCCAAATGTTGAAAAGGTGACAAGTGGAGGGTCTTGTATAGACTCAAATGGTACCACCAGAAATCTTGGGAAAGAAAAGGAATCAGATTTAGCAACTACATCAAATGATGCCCAAATAGATCCTCCTGTTGGGCAAAGTACTAGCACTACCAATCTATTGGGCAGTCCCACAGTTCTGCCTCCAGCTTCAACTAGTTCTCCTCCACCTTCTTGCCCCCAGTCTGCAAATAGCAACACTAAGAAGAACAAGAACAAAAAGAAGGGGAGCAAATCTGGCTCCTCTAAGGGACATTAACTGCAGCTATTGTATCCTTTTTGGGCAGTTCTAATACTTTCTATCTCATGCCATTTTGTCTATGTTTGCTTTTATTTCAATAATTTCCCATGATTAGTTCACAACCACAATTGCATTTTGGGTTTTGGAACTTGAGGGGACTTAATGACCCTCTCAAATAAAAAGCTGTCAAAAACTTTTTAAAAAATAATGAGTTATCTCTGATGGGTTTGATTGAGCATAAAGTCAAAGAGCCTAACGTTGACAAGGTAGTGAGATCTATTTGCCCCCAATGGCAACATACACATAATTCTGCCCATGCCCCTATTGGGAGAATTCTTGTATGTTGGAACCCCCACATACTAAATGTGAAGGTTCTGCACATAACCAGTCAACTTATTCATTGTGAAGTGCTTTCCATTCTTGATGGGCTTAGATTTTTGGTTACCTTTGTCTATGGTGCCAATGACCACACTGACAGAGTTGACCTTTGGAATGATTTATGCTCTTTGAAGAATAGTGAGTCTTGGGTAATATGGGAGACTTTAATGCCATTAGGGATCCCAAAGAAAAATCTGGTGGGACCATGCTTTGGCCCCCTTACATGGATGACCTTAACCAATGCCTCTATTCATGTGAGGTTGATGATTTAAGGTACTCTGGTTGCTTCTTTACATGGTCTAATAGGCAGGATCCCCCCAACCACATCTCTACCAAACTTGATAGAGTGTTGGTTAATGACTGTTGGCTGAGGGCACACACTTCCTCCTCAGCATATTTCCCTACTCCTGGGATTTCTGATCATTCCCTGCTGTTGTGCATATTACACCCCCACCTGATCCTGTTAGAAGGCCTTTTAGGTTTTTTGATTTTCTAGCTGATCACCCTTCTTTTTTACCCACAGTCCAAAAGGTTTGGAGACAGATAATTTTGGGTAACCCAATGTTTTGTCTTACTGAAAAGCTTAGAAGGTTGCAAGTTGAGCTTAAAAAAATGAATCATAAAGAGTTTAGTGCTATTTCTGATAGAGTGGCTAATGCTAAAAACCAACTGGAAATCCTGCAGACTACCCTTGGTCTGGATCCTACAAACCCTGCCACTCAGTTGGAAGAAAAAAGGTCTACAAGCAATTCCTCACTCTCTCTAGAGCTGAGGAAAGTTTAGCTAGGCAAAAATCAAGGATTCAGTGGCTAAAGCTTGGAGATCAATGCACATCCTTCTTCTTCGAGTCTATTAATAACAATACGAATAGAAGTAAAATAGTCTTGTTTTGGGTGATTCCACCATTTTTTTTTTGGATAATTCAGCTTGAAATTAAAAGGGGTTAAGCGAATGTACAGCCTACAAGGGGCATACCCCAGGGAGGAAAAAACAAAATAAAGAAAAGAAATAAAAAGTGCGTGTTCCCCTGCACAACCCGCCGGGGTGGGAAAATGCAGGTCCTCACACAACCCGCTAGGATAGGGATAAAATGAACAAAAATTCTTAATTTTGTAAACCAGATGGTGGATATTTGTGGACTGTGGTCCACTTGAAAATCATGGTCATACGGCACAAAAGCCACAACAACTTGTACTCCACAACAACTTGTACTCCAATAGATTCCCCGAGTAAATTAATTCAAAAGGACAGTGGACCCCTTTTTGTGATGTGCTCGAGTATGATGAAGATGATTTTGAAATGGGCACACTGCCATTTCTTGAAGGAGCACAGCTATACCCCATCTTTACCTTTGATGTGCAACTAGGAAACAGCCGTCCCCAAATGGGACCAAGAGAAACTTTCTATTGGCCAAGAGATTTGAGAGATTGGACCGAAAAGTCCTGTGCAAAAGTTATAAGCAGCTGATGCACATCTTGTTATATCACACGTTGTAGAATTGGCAGTAGCCCACTTGCGGTTAAGAGAGTGAAACTCACTCTCTTTCTTCTCAACTCGATTTCCAGACAGCCATGGCAATGAACAAACACAGACCAAACAAGGGCCTACATCAATGTTTCTCAAAATGATTTCCAGAAAGAAACCATTTAACTCGCATCTCCATGAGTTAACTCGCATTTCCAACCATGGATGTATTAACTTGTACTAATTTTTGCCAAAGAACCTCCAACATAGCCGCATAATAGTAGAAGGTCCAACTCCAAAACAGCTTGAACTTCACAACGCCAGAAACCCATAAGGAATTACCACTCCGCCGTGCCATCTTGTCACCTAACGGACATGAACTGATACGAGGAAGATGAACAAGCTAAAGGGAGTCGAACCTGGACCTGTGAAACACTCGAGTGGTGTTCTCTGACAGATCACCTTGAATGGTGAGAAGCTAACAAGATAGGTGGATTTTCTGAGATGAAGCCAAACCCTCATCCTCTATCTTTATTAGCGTGATGGCTGGACTTTGCAAAAGGCCCTGACCCATAAGAATTTGAGATGATGGAGAACCACCATCAATGGATATTGGTCTTCAATGAAAACCTTGGATAGATCTGACCCGCATATGGTTCGTATGGAACAAATCCATACCGAGAGAATTTGGGTCTGTGATTTTGAGGGAGATAGACCCAATTTTGTGAATGAATCTACTCCGTATGAACATGAAACCAACCAGATTGATTGACTAATTTGTGAAAAATTACAATGGGGAAGGAGGGGAGTGCATTGAAGCTCTCAACCCTCCCCCAAATATTCCACCATTACTCATGACATGACTGTAATCAAAGACACTTTTGTCAACTTCTATTCTAATCTGCTTGGTAAACCACACTCTACTACCTATGCAGGTTATGACAGGATTAACCAACTCATTACCAAGAGACTTACCAATGACCAGAGTGTGAGTATGGTTATGGATGTTACCAACATTGAAATCAAGGAAACTGTCATGCGTCTTAAACCCTCACAAGGCCCCTGACCCTGATGGGTATAATCCTAGATTTTTTCAGAAAGCATGGCCTATAGTAGGGCATGAAGTTACTGCTGCAATTAGGAATTTCTTCAAATCTGGGAAGCTATTGACTAGAGCTAATGCCACCATTGTGGCTCTTGTTCCAAAGGTTCCTAATCCTACCAAAGTTGGTGACTTTAGGCCAATATCTTGTTGCAACACTGTTTACAGTTCAATCTGGATTTATAAGGGTAGGAGAATTGCAGATAACATTTTCCTCACACAGGAAATTATGCAAGAATATCACAAATCCACTTCCTCTCCCAAGTGTGCCATGAAAGTGGATATTATGAAAGCCTACGACAATGTCAGATGGGACTTTCTTTGGGATACACTTGCATGCATGAACTTTCACCCCAAAATGATTACCTGGATCAAAGCTTGCGTCACCACAGCTAGTTACACCTTGAATGTCAATGGTGAGCCCACCAGCAACATTAAAGGTAAGAGAGGACTCAGACAGGGTGACCCTCTGTCTTCTTACCTCTTCGTGATAGTGATGGAAGTGCTCACTTGAATTCTAAAAGAGAGGTCTGGTAGACCTGACTTTAATTTCCATTGGAGATGCTGTAAACCCAAAATCATAAACTTGTGCTTTGCTGATGACCTTATGCTTTTTTGCAAAGGTGACGTAAGCTCAGTGAAACATATTCAGGACTCCTTCCGATCATATGATTGGTGTCTCTACTGTCTTGTTTGATTGTCGTTCTTCTGGGACCTCTTCTTGTGTTACATTGGCCGATGGTTCTACCACACAAATTGCTGGTTTGGGTTCTGTTAATTTAAATCCATCTCTTTCTTTCGATACTGTTTTACATGTTCCTCGCTTTCTCTTTAGTCTTTCGTCTGTTAGTAAGATTACCAACGCTTTAAACTGTTCAGTGACCTTTCCTGATTCTTGTGTCTTTCAGGATCTCAAAACAAGGAGGAAGATTGGAGGTGGAGTTGAACGTGGTGGCCTTTACTACTTTTTGGATGGCGAGCAGTCTACCTCTGTTGCATGCCAATCCATAGTTTCACCTTTCCAGTATCATTGTCGTCTTGGTCATCCGTCTCTTCAGAACCTTAGACGGATGGTCTTGTCTTGTCGTCGTGTTGAGTCACTTTCATGTGAAGTGTGTGAGTTTAGTAAACATCGTCATGTGTCTTTTTCCCCTAAGGAAGAACGTCGTGTGTCGAGTCCTTTTCACTTAGTGCATTTAGATGTTTGGGGTCCTATGCGTGTTCCGTCATGGTCTCACTTTCAATATTTTGTGGGTATTAGTGGATGATTATGCAAAAACGTTCCGAGTTGTACTCCATTTTTAAATCAATGAGGAAATAAAAACTCAATTTGGTGTGGATATTCGCATTTTTCGTTCTGATAATGCTCGTGAATATTTTCGTAATGCTTTATCACAATTTTTGGATGAACATGGAATTTTACATCAGTCCTCTTGTACTCAAACTCCACAACAAAATGGAGTTGTTGAACGCAAATTGGGATACATTTTAATAGTCACCCGTGCTCTCTTAGCTCTCTTATTTCAAATGAATGTTCCAAAATCTTATTGGAGTGATGCGGTTCTTGCTGCTGATTACCTTATTAATAGGATGCCATCTATTGTTTTAGGGGGTCAAATACCATACACTTTATTATGTCCTGATTGCCCACTGTATTATGTTCCTCCTAAGGTTTTCAGGTGCACGTGTTATGTTCATGAACTGGACCCTGACAGGGATAAACTTGATCCGCGGTCTATCAAGTGTGTGTTTCTAGGTTATTCTCGTACTCAAAAGGGATATACGTGTTTTTCTCCAACCCTTCGTCGTCAGTTTGTATCTGCTGATGTTACTTTTCATGAGTCTGCACCGTATTTTGCTAGTCAGACTACACCATCTCCCTCCACCCCCTACTTCTCCCTCTGAGGACCTCTCAGCTTACATGCCGGTTCAAGAACCTTTACCCCTCCCACACTCTCCACCACCATTGCAGGTATATGTTCGCCGTCCTCGAGATGCACCGGCTCCGCTTCCGCTCACTGCTCCCTCTTCTCCTCCGTTGCGAGATCCGGATCCCTCTCTCACTCCTTCGTCTGATGATTCGATTTCTTCCCCGGATTTTCTACCCATTGCCCTCTGTAATGGTAAACGTACTTGTGCTACTTATTGTTGTGAAATTTTAAAGTACTCGCAAACGCACGAATCGTATTGCAATATAGTATGGCGAGAGCGAGGTCGAACTCACAGGGACTTGTGATTTTAAGTAAGAAAAACTAAATAATTCCAAGTTGATTGTACCCTAACCTAGTTCCCAAAAGTGCGATTGATTTATAAAATAAAAATTAAACAAATAATGACAAAAGAACAACTAAATTAACGCAGGACAAATAGTGGAGATTAATGGTTGAGCAAAGTAACTAAGGTTTTCGGAATCCACACCCATAAACATTTATCAATTTATCTTATGCAATGATTTTTCTTTTATTTCTACACAATGATTTAGAGGCTAATCTTTCACCGTGGAAAATATTATTATGAGCACTTTTTCTTTTTAACAAAAGTATGTCCCCCCTCTGCCTTGGAAGTTTAAGCCAAAATCATCCACTGTATCCGTAAAAACAAATCACAATGGATACTCCGTACATATTAACTTTAGTGAACCAAGCAATTCGATTAGTATGTAGATATCAAATCATGGAAAAAAACCCATACATACCGATTGAATCCATATCCGAGTTTCATGCATACTAATTAATTGAGTTGAGAACAATAGACAATTAACGCAAGAAGGAAAAATCATATGCATAAAATGAAATAGTAATATTTATGAGGTTTCATCCTCAACCCTAGTCAAGAAATCTAGTTGTTCATAAATAAAAATATATTAAACATTGGACTAGAATACGTACAAATTAAAATCTTACAAATCATCTCATGTTCAGCTGCAGCTGCGGTGTGTAAAATAAAGCTTTCAGCCGAAGTCTCCCCACAGAAATCTAGCAACTGCATCCTCTTTATAGGTGTCGAAGATTTGCATTCCAAAAAGAAGATTCCTTTTCTAATAAAAACTTTCCTTAATAATCTGGTGATTTCACCATAAGTGCTAAGAGCATCCTCATCAGGATTGCTATTTTGGCCAAATGGGTATTTGTTGAGTCCAAGTGAAAAAAAACACCCCAAAATCAGCCTCAACAAACATTTGGCTAATTTGCAAAATTTATATTTTTGCTACAGTAACTCGGTATTGGGGTAAATGTACTGTTCACGGGCTAAGGTACTGTTCACGCACAGAGTTGTTCACGCACAAAGCCATCCCCGGACAAAACCTAGTGGACAATCTTATTGTTCATGCACAAAGTGCACTTTTACTCCTCCCCAGGCGGGGAGGTTAATATTTTAAGGTAATTTTTTTTTTTGTATAGATTTGAGGGGAGTAGTTTAATATAGTAAAGTTTGGATAGAGAGTCTGTTTTTTTGAGTTTTTGATAAAGTGGCTTGCTAAATTGTAAAAGGTGTTTTTGTGGTTAAATTTGGTCCAAAATTTGTTGAGGCTGATGAGGATGCTCTAATTGGACTCAATTACTTTGGCCACTATTGCCTAATGAGCCACTAATTACTCTTTCCCACTTCGGCAATTCCAATCATGTGCTAGCCGTGAGTTGTAGTCCTCACCAGGGTCCGACCATCAACTTGAATTAATTTCATCAAACACACCGAGTAATATTTGACTTTGCACTTTTGAATCTAATGGCAAAATAAGAGAAATTATCCTCTTATTCCTACAAATAAATAATTAAAAAAAAATCCAGAAAATGAAAACGAGCTCCTCCTTCTCTCTACGATCTGGGTATTGTTGACCTAGAAATGGGAGATGATTCGATCTCCATGGCTGATGGTATAGGTCTCAAGGCCATTGACTCACATGAGTTACGCAAGAAGCATGGAGGTATTCCTACGCTGCAATCCAACCTAAGTTCTCTACAAATTCCCAGATCGGGAGTCGCCAGGTCTCCCATGGCCACTCCCCAAACTTACGCTGAGCTATGTCCTGATGTAAAGGACACTCCTCTTGTTGCTACAGATCACATCTCCTTTGAAGGGGACAACGGTAATCAGATCCAGAGCAAGACGCAGATACCAAGTTCAGCATACTCAGAGCCCACCAAGGTTAGCCCCTTCAAACCCATGGAAATCTACCCTTTCGGTCTTAAATCCTCAGATTTTACAGAGAATCCCAGTCTTAGCCCGTCAACTACAATTTCGGGAACTTCCTCTGTCCAACCCAGTTTTACCCAATCCAATGTCTATCCACGGAGAAACAAATCTAGATCGGGCTTTTCTAATTATTCCCCACAACAAGGTGGTTTAGGTACTTCCTTCGTTACTCCAACCAAAGTCTCTCCATCTCACACCCACAATAACTACCCATATGCCCAGAACCTCACAGGAACCAACCTAGAAGATCCTGAAAACCCTAATCCTAAAAGCCCTAATCTCAACGACATTCCTCAAGGTCCTGATGGTTCCCATAGCCAGATTGCACATGAACTCCGGTTTGGTCCTCATAGTCCTTCTAAATCACAGTCAAGCCCCTCACGGAAGCTTCAAAAAGTGTTCCAGGAAGAAGGAGAACGATTGTACAGTGCTGCTAGATTAGCCTCCATGGTTAATTCAATCAAGAGTGAATTGCGCAATTCTGGGGTTAATGTCAGTCTTTCTAAATTTAAAGACCATCTGATTCAACTTAAGGAGGCAGAGCTAGATTTGCCTTCTAGGTTTGATGTGGAAGGAGATTATGTCTCGGACCCAGATGAACCACCTCCAGAGCCTCTAAGGAAAATGGGCAACCTCCTCCAGGTGCTCAGAAGAGGAACTGGTCCTCCCTCTTTAAAGCCCAAGCCCCCTCCAAAACTTTGCGGCTAGAGCATTATCCAGAGCTACAAAAAGGGAAAGAAGCTTATGTTAGCTTTGATGAGTCGCAGCTAGAGGATGGAATGGGTAAGCATAGTCTAGTGGGTCACCTTCTGGATGGGAAAATGCCTCTGCCCTTACTTAGTGCCACAGCCCGTGCTGTATGGAAGGATCATGGCAAATTCTCCATCAAACAATTGGGCTCATGCTACTTATTTGAATTTGAATATGAGGCTTCCAAGCTAGCTGTGATGGAAGGAGGTCCTTACTTCTTTTTCGCGTAGGTACCTTGTTCTGAAAGAGTGGAAGAGAATGTGGGTTCCTAGCAAAATTCAACCGTCCACTGTCCCTGTATGGATCAAATTACACAGACTCCCACTAGAATTCTGGTCACATGTGGGTTTTAGCAAGATAACAAGTGCAATAGGTAAGCCCATTCACGTAGATGAAGCCACGGCTAATAAGAAGCGTCTGGATTTCGCTCGTATCTGTGTTGAGATAAATTCAGAAGATGAACTTCCCAGTGATATTACCATCTCAGTTGGCTCAGATTCAGTCATGGTTGGAGTCGAGTACCAATGGCTTCCTCCCAAATGCGAGAGCTGCAAGGTGTTTGGGCATTCGTGCAGTCCAAAAGCTATTCCCAAACTTGCAAAATCCGAGGAGGAATGGGTGGTAGTGGGTAAGGGTAAATCTTCAGCAACGACCTTGGAAGCTGGAAAACAAGAAGCAGATGCTGCATCTTCTTCAAATCCTGTCCCTGTTGTGTCGGGTCAGGAAGATCAGGTATCCCATCCAAGTACACTAGCAGTTACTCACAACAGCAAAGAGACCCCTTGTGGGCCCTCTACTAATGAAGTGAACATCAGTCCCCTTTCTCTCGGGGCTCTTAGCACTAATCCTCCTGATCCTTCCATCCAGCTACCTCTATTGCAACAATCTTAAGTCATTCCGAGACCTCCTGACATCTCAGCTAAGGAGATATTGGATGAAGGATTAACACCCAGGACGGTTGAGGTTAAGTCTACCACTGTTGGTAGAGATAAAGGACAACTTCCTTCTCAACACACCATCAGTAAAGGACCTGCAATCATCATTACAGGAGGCTCAGGGAGATAGGGGATTACGGAATCCAGCAGCTCAAGGAAGAAAAGATTAAAGAAGGAGCGCAAGCTCCTCAATCAGGGCAGTTCCTAATCTCATCCCATACTTTTTTTGTGTGGATAATTTAGCTTTAAAATAAAAGGGGCTAAACGAATATACAACCTACAAGGGGCATACCCTAGGGAGGACAAAGAAAAGAAAAGGACGAAAAAGAAAAGAAAATAAAATGCGTAGATTGGAAGGCCAAGCGGCTACATAGGGATTGGGAGATGTTGTAAGGTTGTACGACTTACAAAATTAAGTAAACTAATACAAGAACAAGTTGTACAAAGTTGCACATAGCATAGCAACTTTAGAACTTCAAAACACCTTGAAAGGACAGCCCCCTCTAGGCTCATGTAAGACCATCACAGTGGGATACAAATAAACTAAGGCCTCGTTTGATTCGGGTATTAAGTACCTGGGGTTGGACTATTTTTACCCAATCCCGCATAGTCCCTCATTTGGTTCCTAAAAAATCGCATGGGATTAACAATCCCAGGACAGTTTTAGTCCAATATGCATGGGACTGTGTAATACCTGGGGGGGGGGGGGGGGGGGGGGTGTGGGACTAATTAGTCCGGGATAAAAGACACGGAAGGAGTGAGTTCAACAATTACAAAATTGCCATTCTTCTTCTTCCTCCTCCTCCTCCTCTCTCTCTCTCTCTCTCTCTCTCTCTCTCTCTCTCTCTCTCTCTCTCTCTCTCTCTCTCTCTCTCTCCGCCTTCTAGTTCTTCCTCCCTTCGCCTCTCATCATCATCGCCTGTAAAACAACCAACCGACGATGTTTGAGAGTTCGGCTGCCAGAAAATCAGAAAATCGTTGCAAACGACGATGATTTGCAATTCCGGTGGACCGTGATCTCCTTCGACGGTGACTCCCGATGGCGATTTGCGTTTCCAATCGATGCCTATGGCGATTGGTGATATATACAGTATACTCCTTGTCCTGCCATGTCAATTGTTTATGATTCACTCTCTATTTCCTCTTTTCTCTCCACATCACACTATCGCAGAAGAAGTGGAGGTCATCAAGTTGTAATTTTAAATTGTTTGTATTGTGTAATCAGTGCGAAATTTCTGTGATGCTTTGGGCAAGTGTTTGATCTTTCTTGGGTTTTCGGATTCGATCAACTTGAAGGTTCTTCTGTGTCGATCTTGACTTCACTGGTTTGAGAGATTGAGAGAGTCCTAAAATTAATCCCAAAATTTAGTTTGGGGAACCAAACATGGAATTGACCGAAACACGGGAATACCGATGTTAATCCTACACGAATCAAACAAAGGATTGAGTGAGATTTAGTACTAAATTAGTCCCAGGACAAATAATCTGGAACTATTAATCCCAGGACTATCAATCCCATCTATTTTAGTCCGCGAATCAAATGAGGCCTAAGTGAACATTCCTTGGGACAGCCCCCCAAGGATAGGCCAATCCCCAAAACCAACTATAGATTCTAGAAAAAATTGAGCAGCATTCCGCTTGTTTTTTGTCAAACCCAATAAAATCAGTACATCAGAACATAGGCAGCTTATAACCCTCAGAGCATCAATGTGTAACAGTGTGATAATGTGTAACAGACTAAACCGGACAGCGGAATAGAATCTCAGAACCGTGACAGCTGCTGCTGCAGTAGAGCATACAGCAGCTGCTGCAGTAACATAGAGCATACAGTTGCTGCAAAACAGAACCACGAATGCGAGCATACAACTGCTGTTGTACCCGCAACATAGAACCAGTAGTTGTCACACAAGAACCACAGAACAATGAATATGAGCATACAGCTGCTGCAGTAACAGAACCGTGACCGTAACAGCAGCAGTAACAGTAACAAAACCGTAACAGTGCAGTTTCCAGTCACATAAAGCATACTGCAGTAGTTAACATGACTCATCTAGAAGTATCCTTGTACATCAATTAACACAAGGATGCAACTAATGAAGGTATTCAGAAACTAATTGGACAGTAGCATCAGTCACATAGAATAAACCTAGAACATTTGTGTCTCACCTACAACTCCCTCGGGATCTCACGGTTTCAATATCCCTCGCTAAGGCTCCAAACTCCCTCAGGTCACAGAAATTTCTCAAATTCACGGTATGTCTCTCACAATGGGTGGTAGTGGATCAAACACACAACTCACAAAGGGGGGCTCACATTATAGTAGGTCACTCTCACACAGTAAATCCTTGTCACAGATAATGCCAATGCAGGTCTCAACTTGATACAGTGAAACAATTGAGTGTATTGAGATAAAGGATACCAAACCTTTTACATAGAAGTATAATCATACCAATCCCACCAATGCTGTGATAACCACTCCAGTGCTGGTCCTACAAATGAACCGCAGACACAAACTATAGACAACATTAGTTGATATTCCACTTAGCCAACAGTCCTTCAGATTGAGAACCTGTTTAAAGGTTCCCCAAGGATAACAATCTCAACCTTACCATTGAATGAATTTTCCCTACCACAATAGAAGCTGGGCATGAAGTATTTTGGAATTTGCGATAATTTCTCTCAATCCAGATATGATAAATTGATGCAGTGAAAACCAATTTTGTGATGAGTGCTTTAAGAGATTTGCCTTTAATGGTACCCATAAGATCAATCCAATTGTTCCAGGACCTAGAATGCCATGAGATATTGACATAGGACAAAATCTGATCCCACACTTGGGTGGAATAGGGGCAGTTGAAGAACAAATGAGAGTGTAGAGCAGGAGATAGAGTTGGTACCAAATAGTACTAACCTATCTTCGGTGTAGAGCCTATTCTAGATAGCAATCCAAGTAATAAAGCTACATTTAGGAATGTGTCCTGGAAACCACACACATTTGTGCTAGGATACTTTGGGGAATGGGGTTCTGAGTTTGTCCATAAGAGAGGAGATAGTGAAAACTCCATTTGAAGTAATGGACCACTTATGCTGATCCTCCACACTTGAGTCAGGATTAGGTCATGAGGTGAGTGAACTCCTAACCTCCATGAGTTCAAAAGTTTGTGTAATGGGAAAGGCCCAATGTGAGCCTCTAATAACCGAAGCTACTTTAGAGCTCTTAGGTAAGCCAGAGTCATACATGATCCGAGGGCCATATTTAACAGCTAGAGGGCCAAGTGGGTGCCAATTGTCAAACCAAAGTGAAGTGGACAATCCATTACCAATGGTAACTTTGATATATGGTTGAATTATGCTTCTAATTGTGAGCAATTTCCTCCAAACCCAAGAAGAGTTGCTAGGGATATTGATTTCCCAAAAACTTTTATCATTAATTAAGTATGATTTGACCCATTGGCAACACATAGATTGTTCCCCACCAGAAATGAGGAACCAGATGTGTTTGGCGATAGCAGATTTATTCCAGACTTGCAAAGATTTGAGACCCAAACCCCCTTCTTGTTTTGGAGAGCAGAGGTGCTCCCAGGAAACCTTAGCACCTAATTTTTGAAGATCAGGACCAGACCAAAGAAAGGATCTGAGAATGGTTTCAACCTCCTTAATGACTTTCTTAGGGAGGATAAACAGGGATGCCCAATAGGTTTGCATGGAAAAAAGCACATTTTTGATTAACTGCAACCTGCCAGCATAAGTTAAGTCCCTATTTGCCCAATTCTTTGTCTTAATTGTGATTCTATCAATCAAATTCTTACAATCAACATGTTTTAGTTTTGTGGTTAATAATGGGACACCCAAATATCTGACAGGCAAAGAACCTTCCTTAAAGCCAAGGAGTTGAAGTATATTTCCTCTGGTAGTATGATGGACACCAGAAAAGAATACATGGCTTTTTCCAGGACTTGGGGAGAGACCAGACAAAACCTCAAACTCCTCAAGTGAGGATTGTATATGCTTGACATAACTTAAATCTCCTTTGCAAAAGATCATTAAGTCATCAGCAAAATAGAGATTGATTATTTTGGTTTTGCTACATCTCCAGTGGAATTGGAAGTCAGGGAGATTAGCTTTCTCCCGCAAAATGCAAGTCAATACTTCCATGACTATGACAAAAAGGTAGGAGGAGAGAGGGTCTCCTTGTCTGAGACCTTTCCTACCCTTAAAATAGCCAGTGGATTCACCATTTATACTAAGTGAATAGTTGGCAGTAGTAACACAGGCCTTAAGCCAGCAAATCATCTTAGGGTGAAATTCCATGCATGCTAATATATCCCATAAAAAATCCCATCTCACATTATCGTATGCTTTCATAATGTCCACCTTCATAGCACATCTTGGAGAAGGTGAAGATTTGTGATAACCTCTCAGCAGCTCCTGGCTAAGAAAAATGTTATCAGCTATCCTTCTTCCCTTAACAAAACCTGACTACACAGGGTCAATAAGGGAAGGGAGTGCATTCTAAATTCTCTTAGCAAGAATTTTAGCAATGCACTTATAAATAACATTGCAGCAAGATGCCGGCGGGATGTGCCGGTACTTCTTATCTTCCCACCCCGGCGGGTTGTGCTGGGGACCACGCAATTTTCTTTTCTTTCTTTTTTTCATTTTGTCCTTCCTGGGGTATGCCCCTTGTAGGCTGTACATTCGCTTAACCTCTTTTAATTTCAAGCTAATTTACCAAAAAAAAAAAAACATTGCAGCAAGATATGGGCCTATAGTCGCTAACCTTGGAGGGGTTAGGAATTTTAGGAACAAGGGCAAATATCGTGGCATTGGCTCTACCCAATAATTGACCCGATGTAAAGAAGTTCTGTATTGCTTCAAGTATATCATGCCCAATCACAGGCCAAGCTTTTTGAAAAAACCCAGCATTGTATCCATCAGGCCCAGGGGCCTTGTTAGGATTAAGTTCCCACAATGTGTCTTTGATTTCAGAGTTAGAGACATCTTGAATCATAGACATCCGTTGGGGATGGGTCAATTTCCTGGTAATAAGGTGTTTGACTCTATCATGTCCATTGTAGTGGGACATATGTGGCTTGCCTAACAAGTTAGAGTAGTAATTGACAAAGGAGTCCTTAACAACATCCATGTCATTAGTGATAGAGGCATCATCTAAGACAAGGCTGGTGATTTTGCTCCTATTTCTGTAGTTGGTGACAGACTTAAAGAAGAAAGAGGTGCATTGGTCACCCAGTTTCAACCATTGAATCCTGGATTTCTGCCTAGCAAGACTTTCTTCAGCCCTAGAGAGGGTAAGAAAATGCTTGTAGGTCTCTCTTTCTTCATTTTGAGTGCTGGGATTAGTGGGGTCAGCACCCAACCTAATTTGTAGAGTTTCAAGTTGTGCTTTTTTCTGATGTACTCTATCAGAGATTGCACTGTAGTCTTTAACGTTTAACTTTTTAAGATCAGATTGAAGCATTCTCAACTTCTCACACACACAGAACATTGGATTACCAATGACTACATTAGTCCAAACTTTTTGGACAGTGGATAGGAAAGTGGGATGGGCTGCCAAAAAGTCAAAGAATCTGAAAGGTTTTGGAGTAGGTTTGTGGGAGGGATTCAGGAACACAACAGCAGGGAAGTGGTCAGAAATCCCAGGGGTAGGAAAGAAAGCAGAGGAAAAAGGAAGGAACCTATTCCAGCTTTCATTGACCAACACTCTATCAATCTTTGAAGAAATGTGATTGGGAGATTGTTGTCTGTTAGACCAGGTGAAGTAACATCCAGAGAAACGCAGATCATCAATCTCACAGGAGAATAAGCAATTGTTAAAGTCATCCACATAAGAGGGGCATGTAGGGGAGCCCCCAGATTTATCCCTAGAGGATCTGATGACATTGAAATCACCCAGAACAATCCAAGGGGAAAGTGTTTTTAAACTTTCCAAATCTCTCCAAAGAACCTGCCTCTCCACATGATCATTGGAGCCGCATATAAATGTGACAAAAAAGCTTAAGTTGTCCTGAATAGTGTTGACCTCACAATGAATGTATTGAGAAGACATACTCAATGCATTGACTGATAGAGTGATTGGGTTCCAACAAATTAAGATTCTACCCTTGGAGGAATAGGCTCCATTATTAGTAGAATGCCAATGTGGTCTAATAAAGTTCATTATCCTATCAACATTCGGTCCTCTGATCTTGTGTTCTAGTAAACCAAATAGGGACAATTCCTTATTTAATAATTTTTTTTAGTTGCCCTCTGTTTGAGAGGATCATTAAGACCTCTTAAATTCCAAAATCCAATATGCATAGAAGAGCTAGACATGAGAAACTAGGTGGTAAGCTAATACTAACAACTATTTGTACAAATGCATGCTAATGGTAGGTATATAAAGTAGGGTTATAGACTGCCCTGTTTAAGGAGATCTCGTTCCTTTTTTAGCCTTTTCTTCCTAGCACTGTTGGATTCCTGGAACTCTTGCCCTGTTGATCTGATGTTTGTGCTCCCACTGATGGCATACCCCCTAGGCTTTCCTTGTGGGATTGGTTTACCCACCTCTGATCCAGCTATCCCTGTTAAGCTGATGGTTGTGCTCCCACCTGGGATTGGTTTACCCACCTCTGATCCAGCTATCCCTGTTAAGCTGATGGTAGAGGGATGGTTTTTAGAAGGAACCCACATCCTCTTCCATTCCTTTAATACAAGATACCTACGAGAAAAGAAATAAGGCCCCCCTTCGAGAACTTTGAGCTTAGATGCCTCATCCTCAAACTCAAATAGGTAGCATGCCCCTAATTGCTTGATAGTAAACTTACCATAGTCTTTCCAAACTACACGAGCAGTGGCATAGAGTAAGGGCATGGGCATTTTCCCATCCAGGAAATTACCAACCAAGCAGTGGTTACCGACCCCATCATCGAGCTGTGTTTCAGCAATACTGACATAAGCGTCCTTACCCCTCTGAAACTCTGGAATGATCTAACTTCACAGACCTGGCAGGGGCTTGAGCTTTGAAGAGGGAGGACCAATTCCTAGCTTTAGTTTCTTGCGGTGGATGAAATATCTTAGGTTCTGCTGGCTGGGTTGGAGTACTCCCATCCTCCACACAAATATATTCCCCATCAAGTTCAACAGTAGTGGATACTTCAGTACCTTGTTCATGAAGTTGAATGAGGTGATCTTTAAATTTTGAGAAGCTCACATTGACTCCTGATTTCTGCATTTCAACCTCAATAGAGCTAACTAAAGAGGAAAGTCGATCAACACATACTAATCTATCCCCTGCCTCCTGGAACCCCTGTTGTAGCTTCCTTGAGGGACTTGATCCGTGATTGGTAGGGCTATTGGGGCCATGTTGGAGAGTGGTAGGACTCACTATTTGGGTTTCCATTTCGACATACGAGGCTTTCTCAGGAGTTTGGATAAAAGTGTTTGGATTAGGGTTTTGAGCATGATCTAGGTTTAGATCTGAGCGGAGTGTTGTATACTTCGTACCTGATGAAAGGTACTTACTACGATTGAGCTCTCCCAGAGCTGCGGGGAGCGATTTGTTGTGAGCCACCTGCTTCTTTCTTACAACGTTGGAATCCACAGCTTTAGAACTGAGATCCGTCATAGTTGAAGTAGACTTGATTTCTGAACTGGTTCGCTCCTTACGGGGATACAAGTTTGACTGCTGGAAATCGCTCTCAGTGGAGAAATCGTATGCCTTGGTATCACTATCGGAGACTAGTGCTATTGGACCCAGATTTGCCATAGATGAAGCTGGAGAACCAGTTTTGGCCGCCATACTCTAGGGTATCACGGGGAGTGGATGAATCGCCTAAGGGAAAACGATGACGTCATCTCTCGTTATTGACGAAACTAAATTCCTTCCCCTCAATCTATCTCCATTGAATTATTTGTCTCACCTTGTTAACATTTGTCCCTAACATATCTCATCCCATACTATGGCTATATTGCAATACTTCCTACCTTTAAGCCTGTTTTGTTAATATATTATGTCTAGTTCTGGTGTATGCATGGGTTCCTGGAATTTGCGTGGTCTTAATGACCCTCTCAAGCAGAAGATTGCTAAATCCTTTTTACATAATAAAAAACTGTCCCTGATTGGATTAATTGAGCATAAGGTTAAAGAACCTAATATCAAAAGAGTCATGAACTTCATCTGCCCTCAATGGTCTTTTGTTCACAACAGTGCCCTCTCCCCCACTGGGAGAATTTTAGTATGTTGGGACCCTCTTATTTTGACTGTCCAAGTACTGGGCATGTCCAATCAGTACTTGCACTGTGAAGTTAAAGTATTGCAGGATGGTTATGTGTTCCATACTACAATTATTTATGGTTCTAATGACCATCAGGAGAGACAGGAGCTTTGGAGAGACCTGGTGAATCTATTAAGCCCTACCCCTTGGGTTGTCCTAGGTAGTCAATGTCATAAGATTCCCCACATAAGAGTCCCCCATGTTGATGAGTTCAACCAATGTTTGTACAATTGTGGCCTTGAGGATTTGAGGTACACGGGGTGTCACCTTACCTGGTCTAATAGACAGCAACCCCCCAATCATATCTCATCCAAGATTGACAGGGTTTTAATTAATGAAGAATGGATAAAAACTTATCCTTATTCTTCTGCACATTTCCCAGCCCCTGGGATATCAGATCACTCTCCTGCAGTGGTTTACATCATACCTATGCCTAAACCATCTCCCAAACCTTTTAGGTTTTTTAACTTTCTTGCAGATCACCCTTTGTTTCTCCCAACTGTCCAAAAAGTTTGGACAACTTTCATATTGGGGAACCCAATGTACCGTGTGTATGAGAGGCTCAAACTTCTCCAAGTTGAGCTTAAGAAACTGAATATCAAGGAATTCAGTGATATCTCTGTTAGGGTACTGAAGTCCAAAGCTCATCTTGAAAAAATACAAATAGACCTTATCAACAATCCCACCCCTGCCACTCAAATTGAGGAGAGGAATGTCTACAAAATGTTCCTCACTCTCTCCAAAGCGGAGGAAAGTTTTGCTAGACAAAAGTCCAGGATTCAATGGTTGAAATTGGGGGACCAATGTACCTCCTTTTTCTTCAAGTCCATTAATAACAACAGGAACAGGAGTAAAATCACCAGCCTGGTCACTGATGGTTCAACTATTACTCATGATATGGTTACCATTAAGGACTCTTTTGTCGCCTACTACAAAAATTTACTTGGCAAACCACATGACTCACTATGATGGCTTTGAGAGACTTAGACAGCTGATAACCAATAAGCTGTCTGATGAGCAGTGTTTGTCTATGATTCATGAGATCACTGACACTGAAATAAAAAACATTGTCTTAGAACTTAACCCTCAGAAGGCACCAGGCTCTGATGGGTTCAATGCAAAATTCTTTCATAAGGCTTGGCCCATTATTGGCCATGACATTACTGCAGCGGTAAAGAACTTCTTCAAATCTGGTCAACTGCTTGCTAAAGCCAATGCCACCATTGTTGCTCTTGTTCCTAAAATTCCTAACCCTTCCCAGGTTAGTGATTTTAGGCCAATTTCTTGTTGCAACACCATTTACAAGTGCATTGCAAGAATTTTAGCTAAAAGATTGCAAGCTGCCCTTCCTTCTCTTATTGATTGTGTTCAATCTGGGTTTGTTAAGGGTAGGAGAATTGCTGACAACATATTCTTGACTCAGGAACTAATGAGGGGCTACCATAAATCTTCCCCTACTTCTAGATGTGCTATGAAAGTAGACATAATGAAAGCATAAGATAATGTTAAATGGGAATTTTTGTGGGATGTCCTTAAATGCATGAATTTTCATCCTAGGATGATCACATGGCTTCATGCATGTGTTACCACTGCAAACTACTCTTTAAACATTAATGGGGAGCCCACTGGTTATATCAAGGGCAAGAGAGGGTTAAGACAAGGGGATCCTCTTTCCTCTTACCTATTTGTAATTGTCATGGAAGTTCTAACATGCATACTCAGAGAAAAATCTATGCTTCCTGACTTTCAGTTTCATTGGAGATGTAGCCAAACCAAGATTATCAACTTATGCTTTGTAGATGATCTTATGATCTTATGCAAAGGAGAGTTGAAGTCTGTCACACATATTAAAGCAGCTCTCCATGAGTTTGAATCTCTTTCTGGCCTCTCTCCCAGTCCTGGTAAAAGCAGTGTTTTTTTCTCTGGGGTTCAACACAACACCAGGAGAGATATCCTTCAAATACTGGGTTTTAATGAGGGCACCTTGCCTGTAAGATATTTAGGTGTCCCCTTGCTGTCCACTAAGCTAAAACATGGTGACTGTAAGACCATGATTGATAGGATCACATCAAAAACTAAAGCATGGACCAATAGAGACCTGACTTATGCTGGGAGAGTGCAATTAATTAAAAATGTACTCTTTTCTATGCAGACCTATTGGTCATCTCTTTTTATACTCCCAAAGAAAGTCATTAAGGATGTGGAAGCCATCCTCTGGACAGGGCCTGACCTTAAAAAGTCAAGAGCTAAGGTTTCTTGGGAGCATTTTTGCTCTCCCAAACAGGAGGGGGGGATTGGGCCTTAAGTCCATTTAGGTATGGAACAAGGCTGCAGTGGCTAAACATATTTGGTTCCTCATCTCTGGCGGGGAGCAATCTATGTGGTGTCAGTGGGTTAAGTCCTACTTGTTAAAAAAGAAAACCTTTTGGGAAATCAAAGTCCCAAGTGACCCATCTTGGGTGTGGAGGAAATTGCTTGCTCTTAGGCCTATTGTCCACCCTCTCCTCAAGATGTCTATTGGTAATGGAACGTCCACATCCTTGTGGTTTGATAACTGGCACCCATTGGGGCCATTGGCTGAGAAGTATGGTACTAGGACTTTCTATGACTCTGGTCTTCCCAGTGACTCTAAGGTCTCTGCAGTCATTAAAGACTCCCAATGGGCTTTCCCCATCACCCAGACCTTGGAGCTTATGGAGATCAGATCTAAAATTCCCCTTCTCCCCCCCCCCCTCTGTTGGGGATAAGAGTGATCATCCTATATGGTCCCTCACTACCAAAGGGGACTTTACTATCTCGTCCCTTTGGAACCATCTTAGGAATCCCTTCCCCATAGTCCCTTGGCATAAGGGTATTTGGTTTCCTAGGCATATCCCTAAATGTAGTCTAATTACATGGGTTGCCATCCAGAACAGACTCTACACTGAGGATAGATTGGTATTGTTTGGTACTAAATCTATCTCATGCTGTAGTTTCTGTAATGGCATTGAGAGTCACAACCATCTATTCTTCAATTGTCCATACACATCCCAAGTTTGGGTTCAGATACTTGAGCTTATTAATGTCTCTTGGCCTGCCAGGTCTTGGTCTTGTTGGATAGACCACTTGGCTACAATCAGGGGCAGAACACTCATAACTTTAATTACTAAACTTCTTTTATAACCTCAATTTACCACATCTGGATTGAGAGGAATGTACGCAAATTTCAAAACACTGCATGCCCAGTTTCTGTTGTAGTAAGTAAGATCTACTCCATGGTTAGACTCAGGTTATTGTCCCTAGAGAACCTCCCTCAAGGCCCACACTACCACTGGTTGATTGCCAGGTGGAATCTCATTGGTTAATCTCTGGGGACAGAACTTTTAATTCTAAAGCAGTGGCATTTAGATTCTCATCTCAGAACAAAACTATTAATTTTAATATGTTGCAGGGTATCAGAAATTTTTGTATCAAAGTTTCACAGGTTTCAAAGTTTAGCAGGGGACCACAAAAGGAGTTGCATCACTTCCCACTGAAGGGGTCCATCACCACAGGATCCCTTATCAACTTGCATCACAGTGGAGGATATTGGATCCCTTCCTCTCAGCTCAAGCTCAAGCTCAAGCTCTTACAGCAGTGGTGTGGTTATACTTCTAAGTATGAGGTTTGCTATCTTAAACACATTACACTCATCTGATCCACTGTCTTGAGAGTTGCTCTGGCATAATCTGTTATAAAGAGAACATAGTGAGAGTGATCTACTATAATGTGTGCATACCTTGGTGAGTTGAATGTTTGATCCACCACAACCCTTTGTGAGTGACATATTGTGAGGTTGGAGAATACTGTGAGCAAAGGGAGTTTGGAGCCTTAGCCAGTGATAATGAAGCCGTGAGGGCCGATGGCGTAGTAGGTAAGTCACAAATATTCTAGGATTCTAGGGTTGCTCTAAATAATAGAAGCTACTATTTTTGTATGATTTCCCTTGTTACATCCATGTGTTGAATGGGTGTACTGGAGATGCCTTTTTTGTTTTTGTATTGGGTATTAATGCTTAGATAGCACAGTTGGCAGAGCTGTGTTAATAAATTTACTTTGATGTTTGATGTGCTGATGCAAAGCTCTGCTGTCTTTCTTTCTTGCTGCTTGTAGCGATGTACTTTTACTGTACATCTGGATTGCCGTATTTTCAAACAAGATGCTGCCCAAATTTAAAAAATTTGGGCAGTGTGATCAATTCTGTGCGAGGTGTTGAGTTACTTGCCCAATTCTGTGTGTGTGGCTATACATCTGACCAATTCTGTGGTGTAAACTACTTGTTGGATATGTAAGCAGGGTTTGTTCCCTCGTGATGGCCTATCCTTGGGGGGCTGTCCCTAGGAATATGATTGATCCCCTTTCGGGAGGGGGGTGTCCTCCCATTGATACCAAAACCGTTCTACTTAATTACTTTCTGGACAGCTACTGTCCATTGCGGTCCAATCTACAATTGTGATCCAAATCAGTTCATGATGAGTGAAGCAACTTTCAGTTCGTGATCCAAACCAGTTCGTAATGAGTGATCCAATCTCAGTGACTTAGATCAACGGAAGCGTCAAACTTTGTGTTGATCATTTTTGGTCCCAATCCTACTACTTTTGATGAGTTTCTGGCCCATCTGCCAGATGGTTTAGAAACTCATTTTGATTCCCTTGGGTGGCATATTTTGTAGATGTAGCTCTAGCTAGTATTCTCCTTCAATTACCATTGTTGCCACTTGGCCATCTTTTCTATGTTCTTGCCTTTTGGCATGCTTTTTCTTTCTTTTTCTTTTGTTTTGTCCTCCTGGGGTATGCCTCTTGTAGGCTGTATATTCAGTTAGCCCCTTTTATTTTAAAGCTGATTTACCCAAAAAAATAAATAATTCAATATAAATGAACAAAATAGATAATAATCATAGCCAATTACGCACAATTAGGAACTAACAATATATGATATGGTCACTAGCCTAAATGATGGCCACTCCCTCTCTCTCTAGGCGATCTCTGAAGATACCCTAGAATGGAGGACTCACCTAAATCAGCCATGGCAGAAGGTTCCTTCTCTCTTGCTATCGACTCAAATGAAATCCGTATGAAGCAGAAGAGGGTCTCTCTTCCTCGTTCCACCATACGATACGTTCAAGCACCGCAGTCCGGAACTCAAGTACATTCCACTCCAAGAGCCTACTCAGATCTTTGCTCCGATATACGTGATACCCCACTCGATACAGAATCTACACCAAAACCTAGCTTTACCCAATCTAATGTATACCCACAGAGATCCAATCGGGTACAAACCCTAACTCCAAAAGCCCTAACCACCATAACCAGACTTCAACGCTTGATATTGGTGCCTCTGAATACGGTACCGAACTTAACCCTAACCTTCAAATCTCCACACCCTCAAATCCCTCTGGCAAAACCACCAATACCGCACGTACACAACCTAAATCGCAAAGCCCTACTTGATCTGGGTCTAGTCCGGCTCGTAAGCTTCATGATGTCTTCCAACGCGAGGGACAAAATCAAGCTTGTGAGGATCGCATCTCCTCTCTGGTCCAGTTGATTGAAGAAGAAATGCACAAATCCGGGGTTAACGTGAGTCTTGATCAACTAAAATCTCATATTCTTCAGGTGCGTGAGGTATATTCTAACCCTAATGCTGCATCTTCTAGCATTAATGTCAATATTGAAGGGAATTTTGCTGAGTTAGGGGACAAACCCCTTCACCAAGAACCTCCTGCAGATGCAAAGACCACAGTCAACTCAGGTAAAAACCAAAACTGGGCTTCCCTGTTTAAAGCTCAAGCCCCATCAAAATCTATGAAGCTTGAGCACTTTCCAGCAATGCAAAGGGGCAAGGATGCTGTAGTAGAGCTAGAGGATTCTGATGTAGATACCAACTCATGGGATCATTGTTTAATTGGGTATTTTCTAGACGGCATGATGCCTTTCAATCTACTGAGTGCTACTGCAAGATCAGTTTGGAAAGACAATGCTCCACGGTCTATCAAGCAGATAGGAGCTTGCTTTTTCTTTGAGTTTAAGGATGAGGCCTCTAAGCTGCAGGTGCTAGAAGGAGGCCCTTATTTCTTTCCTAGGCGCTATTTGGTTCTTACGGATTGGAAAAGAATGTTTGTCCCTACTACTAAACATCCATCCTCTATTCCAGCTTGGGTTAAACTGCATAAACTCCCTTTGGAATGCTGGACTGAATCTGGATTTAGTCGCATTGCCAGCTCTATAGGACGACCTATCCATGTTGACGAAGCAACAGCAGGCAAGAAAAGATTGGATTTTGCTAGAATCTATGTAGAAGTGTCTGCAAATGATGAGCTACCTGAGGAGGTAGTAGTGAAGGCTAATGGAGAATCTGTGACAATAAGGATTGAATATCAGTGGCTGCCTCCTAAGTGTCCCGATTGTAAAGTTTTCAGGCACACATGTACCCCCAAAACAACTACAGCTCCAGTTAATGTGGACGAGTCTTGGCAAACTGTTGGTAAGCAAGTCAACATCTCCAACAAGGATCCCATCAGTCAACACCAGGTACAAATGGCATTGGAGGTGGGAGGAAGCACAACCTTAGATGCTGTAACCAGAGAGGTGGTCCCATCCGCTCCTCTACATAAGAATGGTGTAACTTTACCTCCTACTACAAACAAAGGAGTAGAGCCATTGGGTCTAATAGCTATAGGGGAGGACAATGACTCCTCTGAGGATATAGATGAGATTGTAGCTGATGCTTGTCCTTCCAATATGGGCATCTCCTCCACCACAGGGACCCTTGATGGGGTACCTCCAATATTGAACAGCCCTGCTGTCTTACTCTCACATGCAGCAAGCTCCCCTTCTCCTACTTGCCCACAATCTGCAGGCAACAACACCAAGAAGAATAAGAACAAAAAGAAGGGAAGCAATGGGAGATCTAACTCCTCAAGAGGTCACTGAAGACTGCTATTGTATCCTTTTTGGGCAGTATCCTAATCCTTTCTATCTTCTGCCATTTTCTATCGTATATTATGTTTTGTAATTTAAATCCCCATGCTTAATTCACAATCACAATTGCATTTTGGGTTTTGGAATTTGAGGGGTCTAAATGATCCTCTCAAACAAAAAGTTGCTAAACTCTTTTTGAAAAACAATGAATTATCATTAATGGGATTGATTGAACATAAGGTCAAGGAACCTAACATTATAAGGGTTATGAGTTCCATTTGCCCCCATTGGCAGCATACTCACAACTCTTCCCATGCCCCTATTGGGAGAATTCTTGTATGTTGGGACCCTCACATATTAAATGTGAAGGTCTTGCATGTGACCAGTCAACTTATTCATTGTGAGGTATCATCCATTATTGATGGACTTGGATTCTTGGTTACCTTTGTTTATCGTGCTAATGATCCTACTGATAGGGTTGCTCTCTGGAAAGATTTATGCAACTTGAAGAATAGTGAATGTTGGGTGATTATGGGTGGCTTTAATGCCATTAGGAGCCCTAAAGAAAAGTCTGGCGGGGCTAGTCTCTGGCCTTCCCATACGGATGACCTTAATAATTGCCTCTATTCGTGTGAGGTTTATGACTTAAGGTACACTGGTTGTCACTTTACATGGTCTAATAGGCAGGACCCCCCCCAATCACATCTCTACCAAACTGGATAGAGTTCTGGTGAATGATGCTTGGCTGAGGACGCACACTTCTTCTTCAGCTTACTTCCCTACTCCAGGGATCTCTGATCACTCTCCTGCTCTTGTCCATATTACTCCTCCCCCTAAACCTCCCAAAAGACCCTTTAGGTTTTTTGACTTCCTAACAGACCATCCTTCCTTCCTACCTACAGTCCAAAAAGTGTGGAGACAAATAATTTTGGGGAACCCTATGTTTTGTCTTACTGAAAAGCTTAAAAGACTACAAGGTGAACTTAAAGAATTGAATCATAAAGAATACAGTGCTATCTCTGACAAGTAGCTACTACTAAAAATCAGCTTGAGACCCTGCAGAATACTCTTGGACTGGATCCTACCAATCCCACTATCCAGTTGGAAGAAAAATTGGTCTACAAACAATTCCTCACTCTTTCTAGAGCCGAGGAAAGTTTAGCTAGACAAAAATCTAGGATTCAGTGGTTAAAGCTTGGTGACCAGTGCACCTCCTTCTTATTCAAATCCATCAACAATAATAGGAATAGAAGTAAGATTACTAGTCTTGTTCTGGATAACTCCATCACTACCCATGACATGACTGTAATCAAAGATACCTTTGTCAACTTCTATTCTAATCTTCTTGGTAAACCTCACACTACTACCTATGCTGGATATGATAGGATTAACCAACTCATTACTCAGAGGCTTTCCTTAGATCAGAGTTTGGGCATGGTTCAGGAAGTCACTAACAATGAAATTAAGGATGTTTTCATGAACCTCAATCCCCATAAGGCTCCTGGCCCTGATGGGTATAATGCTAAGTTCTTTCAGAAAGCTTAGCCTATTGTAGGACATGAGGTCACTGCTGCTGTAAGGAATTTCTTCAAGTCTGGGAAACTTCTGAGCAAAGCTAATGCCACCATTGTGGCTCTTGTCCCCAAAATACCTAATCCTTCAAAGGTTGGAGACTTTAGACCAATATCTTGTTGTAACACTGTTTACAAGTGCATTGCCAAGATTCTGGCAAAGAGGCTTCAGAATGTTCTTCCTGATCTTATTGATCCAGTCCAGTCTGGATTTATTAAGGGCAGGAGAATTGCAGATAATATTTTCCTCACTTAGGAAATTATGCAAGGATACTACAAATCCACCTCTTCCCCCAAATGTGCCATGAAGGTGGACATCATGAAAGCCTATGACAATGTCAGATGGGATTTCCTTTGGGATACACTTGTATGCATGAATTTCCACCCCAAAATGATTACTTGGCTAAGAGCTTGTGTTACCACAGCTAATTATACTATGAACATTAATGGTGAGCCCACTGGTAACATTAAGGGTGCAAGAGGCCTCAGACAGGGTGATCCCTTGTTCTCTTATCTCTTTGTAATAGTTATGGAGGTGCTCACTTGTATCTTAAAGGATAGGTCTAGTAGACCTGACTTTAGGTTCCACTGGAGATGCAGTCAACCTAAAATCATTAACTTATGTTTTGCTGATGACCTTATGCTCTTTTGCAAAGGTGATGTAAGCTCAGTCAAACATATCCAGGACTCCTTGTATGAATTTGAATCCTTGTCTGGATTATCTCCTAGTCCTGGGAAAAGTAATGTTTTCTTTTCTGGAGTGCAACACCCTGTCAGAGAGGAGATTCTCTAGTTGTTGGGTTTTAAAGAAGGTTTTTTACCTGTGAGATACCTTGGTGTTCCTCTTCTGTCCACCAAGCTTAAACATATTGACTGTAAAGCCATGATTGACAAAATCACCTCAAGAACCAAAACTTAGACCAATATGGACTTAACCTATGCTGGTAGGGTTCAATTAATAAAAAATGTCTTTTTCTCAATGCAAACCTACTGGCCCTCCCTCTTCATACTTCCCAAGAAAGTTATTAAAGAGGTTGAGACTATCCTGAGGTCCTTTCTGTGGTCTGGTCCTGACCTCAAAAAGACTGGGGCCAAAGTATCTTGGGAGCACTTGTGTTGCCCCAAATAGGAGGGTGGTCTTGGGTTCAAATCTGTCCTCATCTGGAATGAGGCTGCTATTGCTAAGCACATCTGGTTCCTTATCTCTGGTGGGGAACAATTTATGTGGTGTCAATGGGTTAAGTCATACTTGCTTAAAGGGAAACGTTTTTGGGATGTCAAGATGCCCAGTTCACCCTCCTGGGTTTGGAGAAAGCTCCTCAATATCAGACCCATTGTGCAAACCCACATTAAGGTTGTGATTGGCAATGGTAGAACCACATCACTATGGTTTGATAATTGGCACCCTCTTGGTCCTATTGCCCACAAATTTGGCTCTAGAGTTATTTATGACTCTGGACTCACAAAAAATGCTACTGTGGATGCCATTATTAGAGGCTTTAATTGGGGATTCCCCATTACTCAAACCCTTGAGCTCAATGAGATTAGGGATGCTTTGAGTTCATTGCCCAATCCAAACCAGGAAATGGCGGACCATCATAGATGATGGGACCTTAACTCTACTGGTGAGTTCACAATCTCCTCCCTTTGGGAAGAGCTCAGAACACATTACCCCAAAGTCCCTTGGCACAACATTATTTGGTTCTCTGGTCATATCCATAAAATGATAACTTGGCTTGCTATCCATAACAGACTCTATACTAGAGACAGGTTGGTTTTGTTTGGAACAATCCATGTTTCCTGTTGTAGTTTTTGTAATGGTGTAGAGACACATGACCACTTATTCTTCAACTGCCCCTTCACCTCACAAATCTGGTCTGAGATGCTTGCTCATGTTAATGTCAGTTGTCCCTCTAGGTCTTGGGCTGACTGGATCACTTATATCTCAAACTTCAAGGGCAAGAACCTAAAAAATTTAATCCTTAAATTGATGTTCACTACTACAGTGTATTAGATTTGGATTGAAAGAAATGTACGTAACTTCCAAAATACATCTTGCATTGTGCCTATTGTGGTTCACAAAATCCATTCATTAGTGAGATGCAGGCTATTGTCTTTGGAAAATATTCCCCAAAGACATAATTGTCTTGGATTGTTAACTAAATGGGGGATTGATTGAACTTTATTCATTTCTATTAATGCAGTGATAAGTGTGGTAGGTAATCAATGCAGCATCTTTGTCCAGCATGGTGTTTGGTGGCAAGTCGTGGGGGGCACCTTTGGTCCCCTTACATCTCAGCGAAGACCATGTCTGCGTGTAATCATACTTATATGTGCTTTATGCATTCTATTGATCTTATGATCCATGCTAGGACCATTGTTTGCAGGTGTTGTTGTATTTTTGAATGCTCTATGTTGCTTTGTCTCCAATGGAAAGAGGCATTCCTTGGATGTCTGATTTATTATTCTGCTATTGTCTCCAATGGAAGGAGGCATTCCTTGGATGTTTGAATTAATGTCCTCATTTTGCTTTTGTCTCCATTGGAAGGAGGCATTCCATGGTATTCTATTTGAGGTTCTTGCTATTGTCTGTGATGCATTATGTTGTGTGACATATTGCTATGTGTCATCCCTTATCCTGGACTGTCACTATTTGGACAGAGCTGCTTACTTGATTGCCTTGGTTGTTGCTAATTACAGCCTGTTGTGATTGTCCTATTGTGGCTTACTAACCAATGTCTACTGCTGTCTACTACTAGTATGTAAGTGCAGACATGTTTCCAGTGATATGTATGCAATTGTATATCCTGCTGTATACTATGTGGTGGTGCTACATCTTGCTGCAGCTCAGATTTTCCAGATTCTGGTATTGTGGATGATATGCTTCCTGTTTCATAATTCCAGAAGTGGGGTTTGTAGCACCGACAGGTTCTGTTGCTCAGATTTTCCAGATTCTGGTATTGTGGATCCTGTTTCATAATTCCAGAAGTGGGGTTTGTAGCACCAACAGGTTCTGTCCAGATTGTCAATCCAATGCACAACTCGGTCACTAGCAGTGCATAGCTCGGTATCCCTATGTTTTGTAGCACCAACTTGTTGTTGCGTACACCACGCTTTCATAGGAGTTTGGTTACCAAGATTGTCAATTCAATGCACAGCTCGGTCACAGGCAGTGCACAGCTCGGTATCAAGTTTATGATCTGTTACTGTAAAGTGCTGTAGTTTTGCCTAGCTATGGGGGGCTGTCCCTAGCATGTTTGACCCCCTTTGGGAGGGGGGCGTCCTCCCGTTTGCTCGCTATCCATGCCGGGCAGTGTCAACTTTTGTTATGCTGTCATATCTACCAAATTCCTTCCATTGACCCTGTCGTATTCAAGAATTCAAGTTCGAGAGTGATTGCACTCATCTCGGTTCAAGTTCGAAAGTGATTGTACTCATGATACAACAACACCACTGGCTGCTCATATGAAGATATTGTTGCTTGCTCTGAAAGTCAAGTTTGGAGTAATTGATGCGCATTTTGGATCATTTGGAATCAAACGATAACACATTGTCCACTGTATTGGCCGTACCAGAGAGTAGTTCTAAGTTCATTGTATTAGCTTTATGTTTTTTTTGGGTAAATATTAGCTTTATGTTTTAATGTTTTGTCAAGTGTTTCCCTTCCATCTAGCATAGAAGGTTAGGAAACACCCTTTTACACATAGCTCATTGTAGCCGTTTGGCCTAGGTTTTCCTTTTCTTTTATTTTTTTCTTCACTTTCCTCCTGGGGTATGCCCCTTGTAGGCTGTACAGCCGCTTAGCCTCCTTTTTATTTCAAGCTTTTTTACCCACAAAAAAAAAATGATATGGAGCTTGAATATCTTGTGCTTATCACTTATCATCCTATTGCTCAGTTTGTTTATATGATCATCTTTCTCCATCCCTTCGTGCTTTTGCTACTTCTGTGTCTTCTGTTTTTGTCCCTAACATTGTTCAGGAAGCCTTGTCTATTTCTGAGTGGCAGACAGCTATGGAGGAGGAGATGTCTGCTCTTCATAGCAATAATACTTGGACGTTGGTCCCTCTTCCTCCTGGAAAGACTATTGTGGGGTGTCGCTGGGTGTTCACTGTGAAATATCATCCTGATGGGACTGTTGAGTGTTACAAAGCTCGTCTTGTAGCCAAGGGTTATACCCAGACTTATGGTGTCAATTATGCAGAGATGTTTTCCCCCGTTGCCAAGCTTGGCTCTGTTCGTCTTCTTATCTCTCTTGCTGCCAATCTTGGCTGGCCTTTGTTTTAGTTGGATGTCAAGAATGCTTTCTTGCATGGGGATCTTGTTGAGGAGGTTTTTATGGAGCAACCACCAAGGTTTGTTGCTCAGGGGGAGTCTTCTCAGGTATGTCGTCTTCAGAAAGCTCTTTATAGGCTTAAACAATCCTCGAGGGCTTGGTTTGGGAAGTTTAGTGATGCTGTCTTGCGATTTGGCATGAAGCGCGCTGTCATTCTGATCATTCTGTTTTTTTCTCACATCTAACCGAGGAAAAATATTATTGATTGTCTATGTAGATGATATCATTATTACTGGTGATGATCAAAAAGGTATTGATGAGTTGGAGCTTTTCCTACAGCATCAGTTTCATACCAAAGACTTAGGCAAATTGAGATATTTCTTGGGTATTGAGGTAGCGCGGTCTAAGGATGGTGTTAATCTATCGCAGCGATGTGTTGGATATTTTAGACGAGACGGGTTTACTGGGGTCAAAGCCTATTGAGACTCCTATGGATCCTAATGTCAAACTGTGTGTTGATCAGTGGGAGTTGCTTTCTAGTCCTGATTAGTATTGTCGCTTGGTTGGGAAGTTGAATTTCTTACCGTTACTCGTCCAGATATCTCGTTCGCAGTCAGTTTGGTTAGCCAATTTATGTCGTCTCCTCGCCTTCCGGCACTGGGAGGCTGTTCTAAGAATCGTGAAGTATCTCAAAGCCTGTAAAGACCCGTAAAAAAATTAAATAAAATAAAAATCATAGGATAATAAAAATTTTAATTAGAGAGTATTCGGTGGGTGTAATGCGTGATGTAGTTTAATTATGGACTTGCTTGTAGCACCTTAACCAATTGGGGGGTGTAGGGTATATTTATCACCATATATATATTGGATGGGATAGAGGGAGAGAACAACTTCTCTCCCCTTTTTACAGCCGACTGCTTTTTTTTTTTTTTTATTTATCTCTCGGCACTCTCTCTCTCCTCACCTCACACACCAAATCACCCTTAAACACTTAAACCCACCAAAGATCCTTCAAGTACATCGCATACATTCACTTTTGGGCCTTGGAAATCGCGTGTGGGAGCTAAGAATTTGTGAAATTCGGGAATTTGGAAGGTTAGGGGTTTAAATTTGGAGTCTAGCATGCCAGGTAGGGGATTTTCTACTCTCTCAATGTATACTTATGAAATTTATTGTGTATATCCCTTGCTTTTAATCTATCACTTTGTGGAATGTCAAAACCCAAAAAAAAAATTTACGTTTTAGCAAAGAGGAGATGTTCTTGCTTTAGATATTGTTTTGGGGTTGATTACTTATTAAATTAATGATGTATCACCTCATTTGTGACGTACTAGTGCTTTGGTTGAAGTGGAGTATTTGATCTTTTATTAACTTAGTTGATGAACCTGTTGAAAACCCAAATTCTGGGTTTGATGTCTGCGGTTACTGCTGATGTTGTTTCCTGTGGATCCTGTCCGAACGGTTTGTCCAGTGCACTCCATTGAGTTTGTTTGGTCTTGTGTTGGTCCCCGATGATATTGTCCCAGTGAGAAACGAGTGCGCCAACTTAGAGATAAATTATCTAGAGAACTTAAAGCTACATGTGGCACCATGGCTTTGAATCATTGATTTTCATATAGCATTTAGACATGGTGACATGATAAGGAGTCCCTTGGGCCTTGCTCTTTTGAATGCGGCTGCCCCTGGGCTCCTTATTTGGTTTTCGAATGCATAATTTACTTGTATAACTTGACACTTACATACATTGAGGATGAGGCGTAGTCTGTTTAAATTTTTTTTTAGAAATGGGCATCTAATTTGACACGTGGATGGTTTAGTAAAGTAGAACGGAAAATTTGCTTTACAAGTATGCTTTGACCCATCCCAATGTCATATGTTGACTCGTGGGCACGTTTGAATAATGGAACTAAGGACATACGAGTATATCGTAAGAGATGAGGAGTATTTCACAAAGGATTTTGATAGGACTATCTCACTTCCTTGTTTGGATGATTTTATTCTCTTTTTTTTTTACTTGAAATTCATTTAACTCCCAGTGCTTGCTTTCTTTTCCTTCTTTTTATAAATAGGTGATTTCCGCCTAAAAGATTGGTTGAAGTACTTGTAGGGTATGATTAGTTGTTAATACATGATTGAGAAAAAATGTCTTGTGAATGTCTATGAACACATGGAAACCTTGTGTGATGAATATTTGGTCGAAATGGACACGACATGAGAGTATACTAACTAAATGGAGAAGTGGGAGAAGGCCATATGAGAAGACGTAATGGTACGACACTTAGGCCTTTGGTCGATGCGTCTTTAGGAAGGGTACGCGTCTCATTTTTAAGAGACTAGTGTAATAAACGAAAGAAGTAAGAAGTAGTGAGTGAAAGTTTGAGAAATGCGTGAGCAGTTGAAATACGTGTAAGCATTGGTTGAGCATTGCACGGGGTCTTACATACCCGGAATATTTGAGTGGGTGGTGTACAGGATCATTCATGCCTGGAATGTTACCTGAGAGATTCACGGGACGCGCGATGTATTGAATGTTGCTAGAATCGTTAATGGGAACTTTATAAAGGACCCTTAGTAAGAAATGAACGTTTGGTTGAACCAAGCAGGTGGTAAGTGAATAACACGTGTATTCCTTGTTGAATATGTCAAAAAAAAATTCCAGATAAGTGGGTACCTTGAGGACACTCCTTATTTGGGAAATGGTTTGGTACAAGTAATATGGTGGCGCACTTTATAGTATTTCAATTTATGTTTATAGGTGTAGAAGATTTCCTACTGGGCGAAGTGAATGCTCACCCTTATTATTTTCAGGTATTGATCAAGGAGCATGTGTTGGAGTGCATGGTGTGTATTTCATCTTTTAAGAGCATGTAAGGAATGAGTCATCGCATTACCCTTGAGCTCTCATTTTGGGTAGATAAATATGTAATTTTAATATTTACGTGAAATTCGGATGAATGTAATAACTTAATCTTTAAATCATTTTTTTTTAATGGGGCATGGGTGCTCATTTAGATTTTTGTTGGTGAATGAACAGGAACAGTTGTGGTGAGACAAGTTGAAAGTAAATTTATAGAATACATGCTTGTTTTTATTTAGAAAAGTCTACTTTTATCTTTTAAAAATCGAGGACGTGACAAAGCCCATCCAGGACGTGGTTTGTTTTATAGAGCTAGTGGACACTTGCGTGTTGAGGCCTTCACTGACTCTGATTGGGCAGGAGGCCCATCTGATAGGATATCCACTACAGGATATTGTATCTTTCTTGGTGGAAACTTTATTAATTGGAAAAGTAAGAAGCATACAGTAGTTGCGCGGTCTAGTGCTGAGGCGGAGTATAGGGCATTGGCTCATATGACATGTGAGGTTGTGTGGATACGTTCGTTTCTTGAAGAGATAGGATTCCCTGTGTAGGTGCCTATGAATTGGTATTGTGATAATCAAGCTGCAATTCTTATAGCATCAACCCGGTGTTTCATGAGAGGACTAAACACATTGAAGTAGATTGTCATCTTGTACGAGAAAAGTTGACTGGTGGAGTGATTGCTACTCCATTTGTGTCCACCAGTGCCCAGTTAGCTGATATGTTTACAAAGTTGTTGTTTAGGCCACGATTGGAGTTACTTTGCGACAAGCTGGACTTATTGATACTTACTCTCCAGCTTGAGGGGGAGTGTTAGAATAGTTTATGTGTGTTAGTCCCACATCGCCTAATTATGACATGTAACGTGTTAAGTAATAATATAAATAAATCTTTCTCGTGTTAGGGTTAATTAACACCCTATACACTTTCTCACATCTCTCATAACATACACAATCCCAAAGTCTACGTTCCACGTGTCCTTAATCAACGAATACTAATACACAATCCATAAGTGTCAAGAAGCTCAAAGGTTATTACATATTTCGAATGTTGTCAAAAGATTGAAGAAAATTTCAAGTTACATAATCATCTTCCAAAAATAGAAAGTATGAAGATGAGAAAATAACTTCAAAATCATCTAATCTTCATGGCATGCGTTCACACTCCAAGCATCCATCTCATATGCCTTGCCGAGTACCAGAAATGATAGGGTGAGCTCACCAGCCCAGTAGGAAAACCATTCTACTAACGCTAGGTGTATAAATATGATAAGTACATCAGAATATGAAATGACTTGAGTGAAATGAGAAATGTATGATATAGGAAACTAAAACAAGTGTTAAGTGACCGCAAAGTACCCAAGTGTCCAAAATTATCCCAAACTGTCCAAAATCGCGTAAGTGTATCATTTTCCTCTTAACTGTTACCAATCGTGTTGCATGTCCAAATATCCAATTTTCACCAAAACACCATGGTTGTCATAAAATACCTCATTTCCAACGTTTCATAAAAATACCCTTCTATTTTTAATAGGGAGTTAATCCCTTTGCCGGATTTCATGGGTGCACCCCTGTCGAATTTCGTGGGCTCCGTTCACCCCTGCCGGATTTCGTGGGCTCCGTGCACCCCTGCTAGATTTTGTTGGCTCCATGCACTCTTTCATAAAATCATTTTCATTAATTCAAAGTATATCATTCACCAAAACATTTTCATGTATCACATTTCATTCAAAACACCACAATTTTTGCCAAAAGTGTCAACCGACTCAAAATGGTGCTTGTCCAATACGTATAACAAAGTGTTCAATAAAATCACGTGGCAAAATCTTGGTTTAAAGGTTTCAAAGTGAATTTGAGGGTTGTTATGATGCCAAAAGTCGATTATATGAAGATATGAGCAATCAGGGGGGCAAACGGCCATCAAGGAACGAACCGGGACAACACCGGAAAAATGGTTAGCTGCTGGATTTTCCGCCCGAGCGGCCCCCAATCCCGCCCGGGTGGTCGGGGCAGATTCTAGGCACTCCCAAAGTTGTAGAGTTTCACCTCTAAGGTGTGGAATTTCAACCCAAGGCTAATTTCAAGCTCCAAACTCAAATGTGATGGTCTCAAACAACAAATGTGCATAAAGGAGTCATAAATAACCAATCAATTGATGGGTCTAACAACTAGAAGTATGAATCAAAGCTCAATCAAGTTCAAAAACCTACTTTAATGGTGGAAAGTGAAATCTTCAAGAAATTGGTAGACAATAACAAGAGATATGCACAAATTCAACTAGATATAACTAGAGGGAGTAGAGATAAGTTCCCTACCTCAAGGATTGAGCTTGAAGTGTGTAGAAAATGCAAAATCCTATCCTTTTGAGACACTCCAACCGAAATAGGCTAGCTCCAAGCAAAACCAGGGAGACCCGAACTCCAAAACACGCGTAGATGACGGATCTAAGGTTGAATATTGAGTTTGGGGAGTGAGAGGGTGGATTTTATGGGGAAAATGAAGAAAATTTTGAAGAGGGACAAGAGAGGGGAGGGCTGGCTGTTTTTGAGAGAGAGGGGTTTGTGTTTTGAACAAAAAATCAGCCCTTATACACCTATATGTATTCTCCTAGTTGCACACACACCCCCCTTATGTTTTTAATGTATTACAAATGAACCCAAGTGCAATTTCCACACTCACATTAGCCCACATTATTCATTTTTATTTCCTCGCATTTCCGTAATGTTATTCCGAAAAAATAAATTAAAAATATGGGTCCTTACAGCTTTCCACGATTAGCCCCTCCAAGCATCATTGGTTGCGTGGTCGTGAGAGGTAGGAGGTCCAGAGATGGCCTGACCATCTACAAGGAGCAGCTGAGTACTTTGCAGAAGCTAGGGTAAGTATTGCATTTGCTGTATTTCCTTTCCACATACTTGTTGTCGCTATTTTCCTTATGAGTTTCTTTTGACCTTGCAGGTGCGTTCTGAGCTGACCTACCTGCCTGGGGAGACACATCTGGACTTGGCGGCGACCCACCACTTGGACGCCGGCGGTTCTTGCTAGAGGGCCCTATCTATAGGGCATGGTACTTGGGCGAGAGGGTCAGTCGCCGGTACTTGCCCTTGAGTGAGGCTCTTCAGCTCACCCCTCTTGCTCCTCCTTCGTCGATGAGACGGACCGACTCTCTTGTTGGCGAGGAGTTGTTGGCTCTTAAGGGTGCCCCTGTCAGTGACTTCTAGTAGATGGGGGACTATGCTGATTACAAGCACCAGTACTTGGAGAGTCTCCCGCCTATGGTGGCACCTGTTGCACTTGTGCCCACGCAGCCATCCATTTTTGCTAGTCCCAACTGCTGCTACTAAGGATCCATCCACTTCAGCGCCTCACTTTCCAATGCCTCCCACCACAGTGTCGTACACCAACAGTGACAGACTGGTGCAGGATGTGCACGTGCTAGAGGTGCAAAGCAAGGTCCGCTACACTATTGTAAGCATCTTCTTCCCCTTCTCCCAACTTAGCATGGGATTGCCACCCTTTGACTTGCCATAAGGGCATATGGAAGCGTAGCCCAATATGGTGATCAATTCTCCATTGAGGAACAACTTGATCTTTTGGTGCACGGTAAATGGGACTACCCCTAGACTGTGCAGTCACGACCTTCCCAACAGTAGGTTGAAGGTTGTCGGTATGTCCATGACTTGGAATTCCACTTTGCTCTTTAGTTTTCCTACTTCGACCACCATAGTTACGCACTCTAGCACTTCTCTCTTTGCATTGTCATATCCTCTTACCCCATGGCTGGATGGTTGCAAGTCAGAAATCTTTAGCCCAAGCTTGGTTACCGTTTGCATTGGACAAACATTGAGGATGGACCCGTTATCTAGTAACACCACGAGCACCCACTTTTGCATGCAACTCACTGAGATGTGGAGGGAGCGGTTATGAGCACTCCCTTCTGGTGGCAGGTCGGCGTTATTGAATGCTAGCACAGGTTGGGGTTTAGATGTCACCAAACTTACCAATGTCTCTGGTGGGGTGAAGGAGGTTTAGGTTTTAAATCCATCAAAATTTGGAACAAGGCAGCCATAACTAAACACATCTGGTTTATCATTTCTGGCGGCGAGCAATCCATGTGGTGTCAATGGGTGAAGTCCTATTTGCTCAAGGGCAAAAGTTTTTGGAAGATTAAATTGCCTAGCAGTCCATCTTGGACTTGGAGGAAATTACTTCAACTACGCCCTCTCATCCAGTCGTATATCAAATATAAAGTTGGAGATGGCAAATCCACATTTCTATGGTATGACAATTGGCATCCGTCTGGCCCTTTAGTTGTGAAATATGACAGTCGTATTGTATATGACTCTGGTCTTCCGGAGGATGCCAAAGTCTTGTCCATTTGAAGTGAATGTAACCAATGGAAATTCCCCATTACCCAAACATGGGAATTGAATGAGATCAGAAATCACCTTCCTCCTCTCACAAATCATAATTCCACAAGTGCAGACTCTCATATATGGACCCTCACTCAGGACGGGATGTTCTCTGTTTCTTCCTTGTGGGAACAACTCAGAATCAAGTTTCCCACTGTTGGTTGGTCCCATGTTACTTGGTTCACTTCTCATATCCCTAAGTGCAATCTAATTAGTTGGCTTGCCATACAGAACAGACTTTCTACTGAAGATAGGCTGGTTCTCTTTGGCATTAAGACCACTTCTTGCTGCAGCTTCTGTTCTAGTGAGGAAAGTCATGACCACCTGTTCTTTAATTGTCCCTTTACTAAGCAAGTTTGGGAAGATGTTTCTAATAGGTCACAACTTACTTGGCAAGCCCAACCACTATCTGATCTGGTCAATATCCTCTCTTCCCTTAAGAGAAAAGACTTGAAAACCACACTGACTAAATTAACTTTCACCGTCTCTATTTATCACATATGGATAGAGAGAAACCTCAGGAAATTCCAAAGTGTCCAACAAAGTGTTCCCTCCTTGGTGTCCAAGATCAGCACTGACATTAGGTGTAGAATATTATCCTTCCACAAAATTCCAGCAGGAGATCAATCACTTCTTGAGGCATGGAACATATCAATAGCTAAAAATTGAATTGAATTGCTTAGTATACTATCTTTGTACTTATTTCAATGACATGATACAATGTAACAGGTTCTTCCATTGGAGTGAATGAGGATCAAAGTGTTTTAAGTAGCTCTGACAGCCCAGTTTGGGCAGGATGTTTTTGCAGGTGCTCCATTGTGCTCAGTTGAATTCCAGGATATGATCTCATTGTGTGGCAGGTTTTTCCATTAGCTATGCTTGGCCTGCTTTTCACCCTACATATACTTTGAGTTCCCAGTGAGATGAGTGCTTGAACCTTCTTCTTGTGAGGGGTAATATTTAGTGAATGGAGTTGTGTGAGTTCTGAGGGCGTAAGGCACCACAGGCCCTGGTTGTGTGAAAAGTAGAGAGGGAGTGTGATTTTTGAGGGAGTAAGTAGATCGTGAGCTCACAAAGCTAGGGTCTGTTGTTCTATCGTGTTATGATACTCTGTCCATTGCATTTGATGAGTATGGGCTACATGTTATGGGCTTCTTCAATGTTGTATTTTGTTGCTTACTGCAGTAGGATTAGTGTTTATCAGTGCTGCAACATATTGTTGAATTCTGTTGCGTTTTGTTTAGCCTTCCATACTGTTGCATTTTGTTGTTTCTGCTGTGGGACTAAGGTCCTTGTTGCTGCAGATGTTTGGGGTATATGGCCCATCGGTCATGCCCAAATTTTTTCCAAATCTCTTCTTGTATGATCGTTATTTGAATTTCCAGTACTTCTGGCTGTCGAACTAGATGCTTAAGCATTGTGTTGCTACTGATTCCGCTGCTGCATTTCCATGTATTGGGTAGTAGTTTGGCTCATTTTGGGTCCGTTTGCTTATCACCTTGAACTGACATTTATAGGGCAGTCAACTGATGTTTGGGATTGTCAAAAAACAAGGGAAATGCTGCCCAATTTTCTCCGAAACTTGACCTATCCTTGGGGGGTTGTCCCTAGGCAATTAGATAGATCTTGGGGAGGGGGATGTCCTCCCTTACGCTGTAGATCTTCGAACTCCACTGTGAATCTGGTGCTGAATCTACCTCACTGTACTACAGTTTTCTGCTGTTATGCCATTGCTTCATGTCTGGATTGAATTCCTCAAGTCCGAGATGCCCTGCGGTCTGCCCCATGGATGTTCGGTCCTACTGGTTGCCCAGTGTTTCTCCATCACCCAAATGGGATGTGAATCTCAGCCATCCCAATTATCATGTTACTCCTTGACTACTCATAATCGTGATTGTTTTATGCAGATTTTGAATGTTTCTCCTCCCTCACTAGTGACGGGGAAGAAACATCTATCTTCCTAGTGTTTCCCATATCTCCCATGTAGCCTTCGAGGCATTCCCAATTCCTTTAGTTGTTTCTTTTCTTTTCTTTTCTTTTGTCCTCCCTGGGGTATGCCCCTTGTAGGCTGTATATTTGTTTGTCCTCTTTTTATTTCAAGCTTGGTTTATCCAAAAAAAAAAAAAAAAACAAGCACTACCATCTTTTCCAAGGCATTGCAGCCTGACGATGCTCATAGGATGTCGTAAGCAACCCCCAATTGGAAATGTCCGCCTAGACCTTCTTGAGTTGTTTCAACACCCTATCCTCCTCTACTACAGGTTCCTTGAGCTTTTCTACCACGATATTCTCTATCACAGGGTCGGGTGTGGCAACCTTTGCTCTCAAATTGTCAGGTTGGTAATGCCTGCCACTCCTGGGTAAGTGCCCCACATTTTCGTCGACCAAGCTGTAAAATCCTCGTGGCTTTCTTGCCATGCCCCTTGTTTCCACCATTCTGCGTCATGAATCACATAGAGGCCTTGCTCCTCTTTGTTTCCAATCCCTAGCTTTCCCTCATCCCATAGGCAGTACCACTCGTCGTTTGGCAAATGTTGGTTTTCATCTATGAAGATCAGGTCTTCATCCTCGCTGAGTATCGCAAAACAACTGTCTGCTGGATGGGGTATGAAGGGGTTTGGTTGCGGTTGGTCGAATGACACAATGTACGGCTTGGATCTGTCATGGAGTTAGAGTTGGTTAGGGAGTGAATTGGATCGGACATTGGGTTTCTCGGGTGGTTTGATGATGTGGTTGTCGATCAAGTCTTGGATGTCGTTTTTTAGACGGATGCAGTGGTTGGTGTCATGGCCAGGTTGTTGGTGGTAAGCGCAAGTTTTGCTAAGGTCAACATTGGCACCATGGGGCAAGCGTGGTGGCTAACCTGCAAGAGGTTTGAGATGCCCTTGGTGGATCAAAGTGGCTAGGGCTTAAGAGTATGGCATGTAAAAAGGGTGATATTCTGCGAGGGTGAGCTGGGTATCGGGATGTGTTTGAACTGTAGTTGGTGTTTGATGTGAAAGGAGTGTTGGGTGTGTAAGAGGTGTTTTGGAAGAAGTTTTGTGGGACGATGGCATCAATGGCGCTTATGGTGTTAGACGCATTGACTCGACTTGTGTATGGCTTTTTAGGCTGAGGTGTTTCTCCTTTGTCAAGGGGGCCAAGGTTTATACCATTTTTAACTTGGAGTCCAAAAGCTCGGAGCTACTTGAAGGTCGTAATAGGTTGCGGGTAGACATGTTTTAAGTATTGTGGCTGAAGGTTTTTGATGACCATGCAGACTTGGTCTTCTTTTGGCAGGCGGACTTTCAACTTGGCTACTTTCTCCCTCCAACAGGTGAGGAATGGGATGAAACCATCCTTGGGTTCCTTCTTAGTCATTTCCAAATCTCGAGTGGTCACCTCTATCTAAACATTGTACGCATACTAGGTAGTGAAAGCTTGGATGATGTCTTTCCAGCCAGTGATCTTGGCGAAATCAAGGGTTAGGAACTAGTCAAGTGCATTTGCTGCCTTTGAAAGAGCTGAGCAATCAACTCATCACACAAGTCCATGGGTTTCAAAGTGGTGATGACTAAACATACGTGACTCTTGGGATTCCCAGTCCCTTCGAACTCTTTTATGGCTGGCATTTTGAATTTTTTCGGGAGTTCGAATTTGGGTAATAGACAGAGACCATCAAAGTCGATGTGGTCCTGACCCAATTGGGCTTGATATAGGACTTGCATGATGTCTTCCACTTGTTTCTCTAAAATTTTCTCCCCAACCATGCTATTCTCATCCTCATCCACTGAGGCCTTTCTCTGCCGCAAGGGCAACTTGGCAGCACTTAATTCCTCAAATTGGTTGAACAAGCTTTTGTACAATTCCCTCATATCAGTGAGTTGTTCCTCAACGATTTTCAGTGGGCCGGACATTGGTTTAAATGGAGAAAGAGTCAAAGACTTTCTCCTAGAAATTGTCGGAGACGGTGCTTGGGCGTTCCGTTTAGCAGCGTCGCGAGTATGGTAGTAATAGTTAACCGGGATTTGCTCCTTTTTACCTATGTTGCATGTGTAATATACTCAAAATCAGATCCTGAAGCTATTGGTGGCAGGGCTACAGCCTCGGCTAGGTCCCTAGCCCTCCTGCATACAAAGAGTTTACATGAAGTATGCAACGTTATGTAGCGAGGAAGACGCTGACTCAGACTACATGTTTTTTTTTTTTTGGTAATTTAGCGTGAAATTAAAAGGGGTTAAGCGAATGTACAACCTACAAGGGGCATACCCCAGGGAGGACAAAACAAAAAAGAAAAAAGAAAAGAAAATTGCGTACTCCCCGGCACAACCCGTCGGGGTGGAAAAATAGGAGGACCAGCACAACTAGGGATGGCAATGGATCGGTTTGGTCCGGGTTTTACGATTACCATACCCAAACCCAAAGCATTTATCTATACCCAAATTCAAACCGATATCCGACAGGTATGAATTTTAGTACACCATAACCAAACCATATGGATTTGGATTTTACCCAAACCGCACCAAACCCGCATTAATCTTCATTCCATTAATGAACATATGAAGGAAAAAGATTATACATTAAAATAAAAAAAGTAACATACCATATGATTTTATCATTAAACATCTAAATTCTAACATAATCAAAGGAAATAACTAAATAATAAACTTTTCTTAAGAAATTCCTATAGAGACTCTTGAGATTTTTAAGGGATTTGAGAGGAATAAGGATGGAGATGAAACGAAAAATCACTGAAAGTTATGAATTGAAAAATAATTACATGTATATAAAATATAATATGAGTAACATTATATGGATCGGTTTGGGTTTGGGTTTGGGTTTGGGTTTGGGTTTGGGTTTGGGTTTAGGTTTGGCCGAATACTTGCTAAGACCAAACCCACCCCATGGGTAGGAAAAAATATAAAAAATCGCTCTGATGGGTCGATTTGGTTCAGGTATCCATTGGTTTTGGGTGAAATTGCCATCTCTAAGCACAACCCGCTGGGATAGGTACAAATCAGCCCACAAAATTTGAAATATTATAATTGCATACAAAATTGAGTTATATTTTGGTTTGATAAAAGGGACCCACGTAGGGCCCTATGTCGGCTGCAGTGCATCTAGAACCCAACCCTTTCAAACTTTAACAATGAACCAAGAATTAAGAATTAAGAATGTGGTCCCCACTTTGTACTCGAATTGGGTGGAAGCAAAACACACCCATTTTCCTACGCATGTACAGCTATAAAGCTATTTTTTGCCCTTTGTGATTTGATGCGTGCAAAGCCCATGTGTTTGCACTTCACCCAAAGTTGTTCCCACCGAAAATTTCCTGCACTTCATGTGCTTGCTGCCACATCTCATTTACGTGTTATCTGCTGCACATCAATAGTTGTGCCCCAACTTTGAGCCAAAAATGCCCACTTGCATAGGGGAGAGTGGATCTCACTCTCCTCTTTCTCAAATTGATTTCCAGAGCTACCATGGAGAAAAGAAATTTGCGGACCAGCCTTACGGATCCAAGACGAGCTCTATACAGACACAAAGAAGAGAATGGGGACCAACCTCACGAAGCCCTCTTAGCAGCCAGAGACTAGTTGTGGTATTACCCCACCGCCGTGACATTGAAGACACTTAACGGCAGGAACTAAGCCGCATACGAAGAGCTAGATGAAAGATGGACCGCAGGACCTCAAAGCCTTTGTGTGTGGAGCCTATCTTGGCGCTGGTAATTGATTGTTGATAATGAGAACTGGGTAAGACGCAGAACCCAAAACCCCTGCTGTTTGTAACCGGAACCAAGAACTTGAAGCAACAAACCAAGTCCTTGTTGGATGGAATTCTTCACACCGAGTATGAAGAAGTTGTGTTTGGTCCGTCCCCATGTAGGGACTGGATGTTGTGCTTTGCATTAATCCCGAGATAGAGATTAAGACGCCTTCCTCTGAGCCCTTTTTCGAGAACCCAGTGGAATAGATCTGGAGAAACGGTAAAGTAGTTGACCGAAGTGGTTTGGTGCAGTGAATAGATGATTGAAGCCTTGGTAGAGACCCCACTTGAACGGTGAAGTTGCTGAATAGAGTCTTCAAACCCAGTTAGAACCATGGCTGAAGTAACCATCTTCTTCTCCATTGAGTGTTTCTCTGCCAAGTTGCTGGAACAGAATGCTAAAAATAAGTGATGATGGATGGATTTTAGATCAACCAGGGCCTATACCTCTGGATCAGACCCATTTTTGTGGTTTTTTTTTTTTGGTTGGGGAGTGCATTCTCTCTCTATTTCTAGAGAGAGAAGCTCTCAACCCTTCACCCCTGCCCTGCTATTGTATGATTACCTCTTATCAGACTACATGTTAGCAAACATGTTTAAGGGAAAAGCAGTAAATGTGCACATAAGTTGTGATGACCCGTGTTTTTATATGATTTTTGTCTAGAATAATATTGGGGAAGTGTGGGAAATGTTTTAAAATGCTATACGGGGTCAATGTGTAGTTAGTATATGCACTTGGGTGTCTTTGTAATGCATTAGAAACACAAGGGGTGCAAGTGCAATTAGTGATGTGTATAAGTTTGTGTGTGTGGCTGATTTTTGAGCAAAAATCACACTCCCAGGTGTGGGATCAGATATTGTCCTTTGTCAATACGTATTGGCATTCTAGGTCCTGGTCAAATTGGATTGATCTTATGGGTACCATCAAGGGCAAATCTATTAAAACTCTCATCACAAAATTGGTTTTCACTGCATCAGTTTATCATATTTGGATTGAGAGGAATCATCGCAAGTTTCAAAACATTTCATGCCCAACATCGGTGGTGGTAGGTAAAATTCATTCAATGGTAAGGTGTAGATTGTTATCCCTCTTTACCAAAAAAAAAGATTGTTATCCCTGGGAAACCTTTCATCAGGATCTCAATCTCAGGGTCTGTTAGCTAAGTGGAATATCAACTAACGATGTCTCTAGTTTGTGTCTGTGGTTTCTTTGCAGGTTATTGGATCTCATTCGCTCTCAGGTCCATTCTCTCAGATCAGGCTCCTACAGCAGTGGTGTGGTTATACTTCTAAGTATAAGGTTGTTATCTTAAACTCATTATACTCTTCTATTCCACTGTCTCTTTTGGAGACTTGCTCTGGCATAATCTGTTACAAGGATGAACGGAGTGAGAGTGACCTATAATGTGTGCATCCCTTGGTGAGTTGACTGTTTGAGCCCCCCACCACCCTTTGTGAGTGACATACTCTGAGTTTGGGAATATTCTGTGAGCAGAGGGAGTTTGGAGCCTAGCGAGTGATATTGAAGCCGTGAGGTCCCGAGGGCGTTGTAGGTAAGTCACAAACATTCTAGGGTTGTTCTAAGTGACTGGTGCTACTGTTCTTAATTGATGCTTAGTTAGCCCAGATTTTGTGTTGGTTTTGCATAGCTGCTGGGATACTCTGTGATGCCACAACTGTGTCGGTTGGCAGAGTTGTGTCAAATAGCCCAGATTTTGATGACTTTGTGTTACCATGTTACACTGCTATGATGTATGGAATCTACCTTGTTTATGTTGATTTTGCATACTATGTATGAGCTGTCGGGATACTCTGTGATGCAAAGCTTTGTTGCAGTTCTGTTTGTTGTTTGTTGTGATGTACTCAATATCACTGTACATCTGCGTTGCCTTATTTTAAAACAAGATGCTGCCCAAATTTTCAAAACTGGGCAGTGTAAGCAACTCTGTGCGAACTACTTGTTAGATAAGTAAGTAGGGTTCGTTCCCTCTGATTCCAAGTACCAATTTGATGAATTATTTTTTTGGACAGCTATTGTCCACCAAACGGGACAGTCTACTGTGGGAACCTAGGGAGAGGGGGTTGTCCTCTCCAATCTTCCTGCTACTGTGGATTACTTGTAATGGCTGCACTTCTTTCATTAGTGGAAGCCTACGAAGAGGGGGCTGTCCTCTTCCATGAGTTTAAATTTTCTATGTTGGATAACCTAGGATGTGGGGGTTGTCCTATCCAAGTGAGTTGTATGCCTATCCTCCCCCAAGCTGCATAGCTAGCCTTTTCAACAGTTGTGAAGCAACTTTCAGGTCGTGATACAAATTCCAAATCGTGATGAGTGAGCCAATCTCAGTGGCTTATACCTACGGAAACTACAAATTTTGTGTGGATCATATTCAGTCCCAATCCTACTACTTTTGTTGAGTTTTTAGCCCATCTGTTAGATGGTTTAGAAACTCATTTAGATTCCCTAAATAGGTCTCCATGTTGTTGCCTTTGGCATGCTTCTATTTTCTTTCTCTCTTTTCCTTTTCTTTTCTTTTGTTTGTCCTCCTGGGGTATGCCCCTTGTAGGCAGTATATTCGTTTAGACCCTTTTATTTTAAAGCTGAATTATCCAAAAAAAAAAAAATCACACTCCCCTCTTTCTCTAACACACCAACCCTCTCTCTCTCTCTCTCTCTCTTCTTCTCCTCTCAAGTTCTCCACAAAACCCCCACAAAATCCACCCTCCACACTCATATACTTCAAGATTCAACCTCATATCCTATTGCAACGCGTGATTTGGAGTCCGGGACTCCGTGATTTCGCTTAGAGCTAGCACATTTCGGTTGGGGTTTGCAAGCTTTCACTTCCTTCTCATTTGGAGCTCAAACCTTGAGGTAGGGGAAAAAATTCTACTCCCTCTAATTGTATTTATGTGATGTGTTGCATATATCTTGCCCTTGTTCTTCAAATTCCTCAAAATCATGATTTCTCTCCTAAGTGGGTTTTGTTCAATTTGGGTTTTTGATCTATGGATTGGGGTGTTGTTTGATGCAATTGTTAGTTGTTTTACCCTCCCTCCATGTCCATTAGTTGCTTGACATTTCCAATATTTGAGCTTAAACCATCAAATTTACATTTGGGTTCAAATCCGCATTTGGGTTCAAATCCCCTCTCTTTGACAAAAATCTATCAAATTTTCGTCACTTTCTGCCTCGATGGTCCGGATGGGAATTTGGGTGGTCCGGACCAAGCCATCTGTTAAATTTTTTGTACAATCTGTCTCGATAGTCCGGACGGGGATTTGGTGGTCCGGACCATGCCATCAGTCAAAATTTTTCTTTAGTTTCAAATCATTCCTTGATGCTTGGTTAGTTCCCGTTTGCTCATATCATCGTGTATTTGATCTCTAATCTCGAGATAACCCTCAAATTAATTTTATGACTATTAAAATGAGATTTTAATACGAAAAATGGTTGGACACGTCGCGATACAAAATGGACACGCACCATATTGGGTCATTTTGACACTTTTGATGAAAGTTGTGACGATTGGAAACAAATACGATTCCTTGAAAGTGGTTTGATGAATAAATTGAAATAAATGGATCATATGGATATTTTAGACATATGAAGATTAAATGGATTTTTATTAAAATGGTGATCATTAATACTAGGGCCATCGTTTGGGTGCGTCCCTAGCCATGGGTGCACGGAGCCCACGAAATCGGACGGATGGATTCATTCCCTATTAAAACAATTGGTTATTTCATGAAGTACTTAAAAATGAGATGTTTTATGAAAGATGCGGTATTTCGGCGACATTGAACACCCGACACAAATTGTAACAGTTGTAAGTAAAACGATGGACACTTACACTATTTTCGAACATACCGGTATTTCCTTGGGACACATGGATCCTTGTTGGAGAAAGTGGAGGATTGCTCTATGGTTTGTGAAAATGAGATAATGCGGGATGGTAGAGAATAGATGAGACGTTACAAATTTAGGATAAGTGTGTGGTTGATGAGCGGATATGCTTAAAGATAGGAAGAGTCACGTTATAATAACGTCGGTCTATTATTACCAGCGTAGCTGAGCATGGTGAACGTGGCCTGTGAAACACAAAACATATTATTATTACCAGCGTAGTTGGGTATGGTGAACGTGGCCTGTGAAACATGGAACATATTATTATTACCAGCATAGTTGGGCATGGTGAACGTGGCCTGTGAAACACAAAACATATTATTATTACTAGCGTAGCTGGGCATGGTGAACATGGCCTGTGAAACACGGGATATATTATTATTACTAGCGTAGCTGGGCATGGTGAACATGACCTGTGAAACACGGAATATACTATTATTACCGGCTGGATAAGAGTATTTGGGACTTCTACATCCTAGTACGAGTTACCGGACCTGGAACTTCCAGATATTTATAAATATAGAGTTAATAGAGTAGTTGAAGTGAAAAAGAGAAACTAGGTACTTCGCACGTGTGAAACATTTAAGATTTAATGAAAGAAGTTTTCATGAACGAAGATGACAAGTTTATAAATGTTAACACATGGACTTTTAATTTGATTCATATATCATTCATGAGTCATCACTTTTCAACATGAAACATCGTATTTATCGAACCACCGTGTTTGTCTCATGCTCATTTCACATGCACTTATCATCTTTATACACCTAGCGTTAGTAGAATGGTTTTTCCTACTGGGCTAGTGAGCTCACCCTATCATTTTCAGGTACTCGGCAAGGCACATGATTTGGATGCTTGGTGTGTGGATGCATAGCATGAAGTTTATTTGCTCATGAAGTTATTTTATCCTCTCCATAGTCAATATATTTTTGGGAGATGATTATATAATTTCTATTTCTTAAATCTTTTGATAAATTCGATGTATGTAAAGACTTTATTTATTTTTGGTACTAAAGTACTTGGGTTCGGGTACCTTTGATGAGTAACACATGGACTTGTATTTTGGAAGTTGTACTTTTGACTTTGATTATGAAATGGAGATATGTTTGACTTTGATCTATCCTACGTGGATATTGTTTATATTTTGGTTATTAAAATTAAGGGCGTGACAACTTGGTATCAAAGCATTAGGTTCGAAAACCTGGGAACCATGGGGAAACTTATAGTCTCGGGGTTAAGACTACTGCATAGTTTTCTCATGAAAATTATTTTCACATGCGTTGTGTGTTTGCAAGAGTGGCATCCATCTAACTAGTTGGCATTACATTTATTATTCTTTGAATGAAATAAACTTTATAAAGGAAGGTTATTTTCTTGTTTCAAATTCTTTGGTAATTTGTGGAATCGGCAGGATTGGGGAGATGATATGATCTCCGGTATTCGGACGCGAATCAACGGATGTAATATCGGATGCCTATCTCTTTGGCTGTTCTCACGTCTTTTCCCGGAATCAACAGGATTGGGAGGATGATATGACTTCTGGCTATTCGGACGCGAATCAACGGATTGGATATCGGACGCCTACATCTCTGGCTATTGACGGAGATTATATAAATATTAAGGAATCCAATTTTTTGTCTATTTGTGCGTGAATCAATGACCTTTGATTTGTACAAAATTTGTAGCATTCCACATTCACATGTGCATTCATATAGCATTATTACTGTAAGGCGTAGGATTATTGAAGGGTATTGAAGAGAATAGAGATATGGAAACACGTGAGGGGCGGAAAGATTTGATTTTTTGTGGTAATATAGTTGTTGTTAGACTCAATTTGGCAAAGGAATGGAAATATTGACTACTAGTAGGTGATATGGTTTTTGTTGTTGTTCTCTTCTTATATTCCAGTGGTGTGATGATGCTAAACCGTGAGATTCAGAGAGATGTGGTCGAAGACAGTGATTGTCGTCATAACTTGCAAGTAGAGAGTGAGGTAAGCAAATCGGGGAAGAGTCCAACTAGGAATCGGGATAATGCACATCTGGAATAAGGCTGCCATAGCACATTTGGTTCCTTATCTCAGGTGGTGAGCAGTCATGTGGTGCCAGTGGATAAAATCCTACTTGTTAAAGAAGAAAAGCTTTTGGGATATCAAAATGCCTAGTAATCCATCATGGGTTTGGAGGAAAATGCTTAATCTTAGACCAATTGTGCTTCCTCACATCAAAACCATAATTGGAAATGGACTATCTGCTTCTCTTTGGTTTGATAATTGGAACCCACTTGGCCCACTTGCTGAGAGGTTTGGATTTAGAGTATACTATGACTTTGGCCTCCCCAGTGATTCAAGAGTTTCAACAATCATCAGAAATTCCCAATGGGTCATTCCCATAACACAAACTCTTGAACTCAATGAAATCAAATCCAACATGTCCTCTATTACTGAGCCTAATGGGGCTAATGATTCTCATAAGTGGATGCTCACTTCTAATGGTCAGTTCAGCATAGCATCCCTGTGGAATCACTTGAGGACACAATTCCCCAAAGTCCAATGGCACCATTGTATGTGGTTCTCTGGACACATACCTAAGTGTAGCTTTATAGTTTGGGTGGCAGTTCAGAATAGGTTGTACACTAAGGATAGATTGGTCACTTTTGGTACCAAATCTCACTCCTGTTGCAGTTTCTACCAGGGACATGAGAGTCATGATCATTTATTTTTCAATTGCCATTATACCTCACAAGTTTGGTCCCAAATTAATGGGCTTCTAAATGAGGCTTGGCCCTCCAAATCATGGTCCAGCTGGATATCTTTTATATCTTCCATCAAGGGCAAGTCACTTAAAACTCTGATGATTAAACTTGCTTTTACCACTTCCATATATCATCTGTGGATTGAAAGAAATCTTAGAAAATTTCAAAATGTGTTTTGTACTGAGCAAGTTGTAGTCCATAAGATCTATTCTATGATGAGACATAGGCTGATGTCCCTAAAGGATATTCCTCAAGGACATCAATCCCAATGGCTCCTTAGAAAATGGAATCTTAATTCATGAACTCTATGATTTGTGCTAATACTTTCTGTGCAAACATCTTTGTAGAGTTCTACCAGATCCATGCCCAAGCTTACCAGATCCTAACAGGTGTTGGTGTATCTTGCATTTCCCAGGTTGTCATATTTATTGTTAAATTTTGCATGCTCTATCAGGTTGCATAGTCTCCTTGGAAGGAGGCATTCCTTGGATGTCATTGTTTTATGGCTTTGCACACAAACGTTTTCAAACTGTACTTGCCTATTTGTCTCCAATGGAAGGAGGCATTCCATTATGTTTCATTTGGTGTCTCCAATGGAAGGAGGCATTCCATTATGCTCTATTAGGTTGCATAGTCTCCTTGGAAGGAGGCATTCCTTGGTTGTCATTGTTTTATGGCTATGCACATTAACTTTTTAAAGTTATTTTAAGCTATTCTGCAGTGGTTGCATCATATCATGTGGTTATTTCACTGTGTCTGGTCTTCATCTGGGCAGAGTACTCTAGATATTAGATCCTAGCATATCTCTGGATTTCATGTGGCTACACCATTGTGCCTGCCCAGAAGTGTATCACTGGTTAAGCACCAGTTTTCTGAATATAGTACTACTGTTGTACATGGTGGGCAGTGTTTACTGCTGCTGTGTTTTGAATTTGTGGCTGTGCCAATTTTGTTTTTTTTTTGTTTTTGGATAATTCAGCTTGAAATTAAAAGGGGTTAAGCGAATGTACAGCCTACAAGGGGTATACCCCAGGGAGGACAAAATAAAATAAAGAAAAAAAGAAAAATGCGTACTCTCCGGCACAACCCGCTGGGGTGGGCAATTTGGAAGTCCTAGCACAACCCGCTAGGATAGGGTAAAATGGACAAAAATTTAACGACACAAATGCCAATTGTTGATTTTCGGCACAAAGGCCGCCGCTTGGGGTATACCCGTGATACGATGTCCTTACTTGGACCATTAAAATTACCCACCGAAGTAAGTCGGCAGCAAATGTTAACCCATTGGATACATGGACACAGCTGTCCCCGTTGAAATTCTCGAAATTGACAAAAATGTGCTTGAATTGATGGACCTAATAAACTGCTTGAATCGAAATAGGCCCTTTTTGGTACGTGTAGCTTCCATGCTCTACAAAACGTGTAGAGGTGCCTTGATTTTGACCAGCCAAACAAGACTTTTACAATGTAACTAGCCATCTCCCAAGTGCGTGGGCCCCATGTTATACGCATAGTGGATAGCTTCCATGCTGTAGTTGATTTGATTACTTGTAGCTAACTGTTACACCTAGGTCGAATGGCATGTGTGTGGCTATTTGAGGGGGTGTGGCTTGTGTGTGGCTATAGTGGATTGCTTCCTATGTTGCTGCAGTTGTGGTCCCCTGATGCTGCAGCAGCTGCTGCTCTTAGTTCCATTGTTTTTAAGTCCAGATTCTAGTCGTATGCTGCACAGATTGCAGTTTGATCTTGATTATAACTATGGTGGTGTTGTTCAATGTGATGCTCACGATTTGGACCTATTAGTGTATTCCATGCTAGTGTGAATTGATACCATGCTCACGGTTTGAATCTGTTAGTGTATACCATGCTCAAAGATTGAACAGATTAGTGATACACCTCAACAAGTTTAATCATTGTTTTCACTTCATATTTGACCTATCCTTGGAGGGGTTGTCCCTAAGGCTTTTGACCTAGCCTTGGGGGGATGTCCCTTGGCATGTTTGATCCCCTTGGGGAGGGGGCGTCCTCCCAAAATTGAGCTGCCATGATTGCATAGGGTTGCTTGATGATGTTATACACAACCTGATTCTCTTAGATTGCAGTAACGGAGTGGCCATGATTGCATAGGACTGCTTGAAGTTGTTATGCACAACCTGATGTTGGAAGTCTACATCTCCACATGTCAAGCTGCATGGATGTTTTCTACTAAACTTAATGTGTGTTACCAATATGAGATAGTGATTGTGCTTTCAGTGATGAGCTACCAGTGATGAACTTCTGATCCTGTGGTTCTCTATACTTACTACCTTTTGTAACTCCTAATGGGGGGTTGTCTCAATTTGTTCCTATTAATGCTACTTTTTTTTTTTTTGGGTAAATAAGCTTGAAAATAAAAAAAGGCTAAGCGAATGTACAACCTACAAGGGGCATACCCCAGGGAGGACAAAGAAAAAGGAAAGAAAAGAAAGGAAAAGATAATGCAAGAAATAAAAGGAGGGCCACAAGGGCTACATGAGGAATAGTAGGGGAGATTACATACAATGTGTTTCTAATCCATCTCAAGGAGAGGAAGGAGAAACACACAAAAGATGGTACGTATCACATCATGGAACATAGAATTACAACAAAATATTTGAAGCCTCAATGAACTAGAGCGAACTATCAACCCAAGGCTATGGTTCTGGCCTAGAGGAGCATGACTTGAGGTGAGAGGATCCTCTTTGAGACATAGTAGTATGCTTTGGAACACAACATTAGTAGTATGCAGCAGAAACAAGTTCAGGGGCAGCAGCAAACCCGTGGAGAGTAAGGATTTGCTAGCATCAATCACACGAAGAAAATTTGGACAGCCCTTCACTTGGATTTTGAAACCCAGAAAAACCGTGGCTACCCTGGACAAAGAGTAGCAAACCAGTAGGGTTTACAATCGAAATGCAGCAGCATCAGTAATGGTACAGTAGCAGCAATCCAGTAGGGTTCAGTAGTGTCGATATCGGGCATGACAGCTTTGCTCATAGCGTGCAGCGACAACAATGGTACAACAACAGCATGAGCAGTGTGCAGCAGTAGTACAGTGCAATATCAGGTGCAACAGCACCTTAAATGGGAGGACGCCCCCTCCCCAAGGGGATCATACGAGCCTAGGGACAACCCCCCAAGGCTAGGTTAAATCAAAGAGGCCCTGAACAGCCAAAGAAAATGAGACAGAAAAAAGGTTGTGGCTATATCCTGGAAGCCAAGAGACATTAGCAATGCATTTCTGCCCAGCCATCGATAGATAAATAGACAACATCGTGGATGCTGATCAGACACACAACAGTCCAGATGAAGCCAATCAACTCTACGCAGTTAGGTCTAACAGTGGCAGGTTCTCAACGTATACAGTGAACAAACAGGAGTATAACATATTGCAATAATAGCAGATGATTGCAACAGCCCTTGCAACCATGATATATGAACCCAAATGAGAGCTCTAATGCAACAGTGATTAACAAGAGTAGTAATAGATTGCAATAGTAGCAGAGTTGCAACAGCCCTTGCAACCCACATAACAACAATGAAAACATGCAATGATAACAGTACACTAGCAGAAGCAGATTGCAACAGCCCTTGCAACCCACATAACAACAAAGATTAAGAGTTACCTCCCTTTTAATATTTGATAGCACTCTGTTTGCATATTGGAGATCCCATCTGCCTCATGGAAGTCTGGGCTACCTTAGTAGACCACATTCCTGAATCTAACCTGCCAGTACAAACTGCATACATATCTTGCCCAATTGGCACTTGTGTATCTGCTTTGCACAAACAAGGGGTATAAATGGAATTGATAAAGGTTAGTTCAATGAATTCCCCACTTATCTAACAGGCCCTGGGACTGAGGTCCATGTGGAAGCTTTTCCAAGGACAACAATCTGTACCTCACCAATGAGTGGATTTTACTCACTACTGTAGGTATTGGGCATGACGAATTTTGAAATTTGCGGTTATTTCTCTCAAGCCAAATTTGGTGAACTATGGCAGTGAAAATCAATTTGATAATCAAATTTTTAAGGGTTTTGTCTCTGAAGTTTGAAATTTGATTGACCCACTCAGCCCAAGACCTTGAGGGCCAGTTAACATTGATATGAGCAAGCATTTCAGACCAGACTTGTGAGGTGAAAGTGCAATTGAAGAATAGGTGATCATGAGTCTCCACTCCCATACAAAAACTACAATAGGAAACAGGGATAGTGCCAAACAATACTAACCTATCTCTAGTATATAGTCTGTTATGAATAGCAAGCCAAGTAATCATGCTACATTTAGGAATGTGGCCAGGGAACCATATGGTTTTGTGCCAAGGTACCTTTGGGTATTGTGTTCTGAGTTCATCCCAGAGGGAGGAGATGGTGAATTTGCCATTAGAACTAAGGATCCATCGATGGTGATCCTCAAGATCATGATCTGGTTTGGGTAGAGAATGCATAGCATCTCTAATCTCATTGAGTTCAAGAGTTTGGGTAATTGGGAGACACCAATTAGTGCCTCTTATAATGGCAACCACAGTGGCATCTTTAGTGAGTCCAGAGTCATAAATGACTCTAGGACCAAATGTTGTAGCAATAGGGCCAAGGGGGTGCCAATTATCATGCCACAGTGATGTGTGCCTGCCATTACCAATAATTACCTTAATGTGTGACTGTACTATGGGCCTAAGATTGAGAAGCTTTCTCCATACCCAGGAGGGTGAACTAGGCATCTTAACTTCCCAAAAACTTTTCCCTTTGAGTGAGTACGACTTAACCCACTGACACCACATAGATTGTTCCCCACCAGAGATGAGGAACCAAATGTGTTTAGCAATAGCAGCTTTATTCCATGTTAGTATGGACTTAAACCCTAGGCCACCTTCTGGCTTAGGACAACACAGGTGTTCCCAAGATACTTTGGCCCCAGTCTTCTTGAGGTCAGGACCAGACCATAGGAAGGATCTTAGGATGGTCTCAACCTCTTTGATGACTTTCTTGGGAAGTATGAAGAGGGAAGACCAATATGTTTGCATTGAAAAAAGGACATTCTTAATCAATTGGACCCTACCAGCATATGTGAGGTCCCTATTGGTCCAAATTGTGGTTCTAGCTGTGATTCTATCAATCAAGGACTTGCAGTCAATGTGTCTTAGTTTGGTGGACAACAAAGGTACACCAAGGTATCTAACAGGCAAGGTACCTTCTCTGAACCCCAACAGCTGGAGAATTTCTTCTCTAACAAAGTGTTGGACTCCAGAAAAGAAGACATTGCTTTTACCAGGACTTGGTGATAAGCCAGATAGAGATTCAAACTCATACAAGGAGTCCTGAATATGTTTCACTGAGCTTACGTCACCTTTGCAAAAAAGCATAAGGTCATCAGCAAAGCACAAATTTATGATTTTGGGTTTATGACATCTCCAATGGAAATTAAAGCCAGGTCTACCAGACCTCTCTTTTAGAATACAAGTGAGCACCTCCATCACAATCACAAAGAGGTAAGAAGACAGAGGGTCACCCTGTCTGAGTCCTCTCTTACCTTTAATGTTGCCGATGGGCTCACCATTGACATTCAAGGTGTAATTAGCTGTGGTGATGCAAGCTTTGAGCCAGGTAATCATCTTGGGGTGAAAGTTCATGCATGCAAGTGTATCCCAAAGAAAGTCCCATCTGACATTGTCATAGGCTTTCATAATATCCACTTTCATGGCACACTTGGGAGAGGAAGTGGATTTGTGATATCCTTGCATAATTTCCTGAGTGAGGAAAATGTTATCTGCAATTCTCCTACCCTTAATAAATCCAGATTGAACTGGATCAATAAGAGCAGGGAGAACATCCTGAAGTCTCTTGGCCAAAATCTTGGCAATGCACTTGTAAACAGTGTTGCAACAAGATATTGGCCTAAAGTCACCAACTTTGGTAGGATTAGGAACCTTGGGAACAAGAGCCACAATTGTGGCATTAGCTCTAGTCAATAACTTCCCAGATTTGAAGAAATTTCTAATTGCAGCAGTAACTTCATGCCCAACTATAGACCATGCTTTTTGAAAAAATCTAGCATTATACCCATCAGGGCCAGGGGCCTTGTGAGGGTTAAGACTCATGACAGTTTCCTTGATTTCAGTGTTGGTAACATCCATAACCATACTCACACTCTGGTCATTGGTAAGTCTCTTGGTAATGAGTTGGTTTATCCTGTCATAACCATCATAGGTAGTAGAGTGTGGATTACCAAGCAGATTAGAATAGAAGTTGACAAAAGCGTCTTTGATTACAGTCATGTCATGAGTAATGGTGGAATCACCCAAAACAAGACTAGTAATCTTGCTTCTATTCCTATTGTTATTGATAGACTTGAAGAAGAAAGATGTGCACTGGTCTCCAAGCTTTAGCCACTGAATCCTTGATTTTTGCCTAGCTAAACTTTCCTCAGCTCTAGAGAGAGTGAGGAAATGCTTGTAGACCTTTTTTCCCTCCAACTGAGTGGCAGGGTTAGTAGGATCCTTACCAAGAGTAGTCTGGAGGATCTCAAGCTGACTTTTGGTAGTAGCCACTCTGTCAGAGATAGCACTGTATTCTTTATGGTTCAGTTCTTTAAGATCAACTTGTAACCTCCTGAGCTTTTCAGTAAGACAGAACATAGGGTTACCAAGAATTATTTGTCTCCAAACCTTTTGGACAGTTGATAGGAAGGAAGGGTGGTCTGCAAGGAAATCAAAAAACCTAAAGGGTCTCTTGGGAGGTTTGGGAGGAGGTGTGATATGTACTATAGCAGGTGAGTGATCAGATATCCCTGGAGTAGGGAAGAATGCATAAGAGGATGTATGAGTCCTCAGCCAAAAGTCATTAACCAACACTCTATCCAGCTTGGTAGAAATGTGGTTAGGAGGGTCCTGCCTATTGGACCAAGTAAAGAAACATCCAGTGTATCTTAAATCATCAACTTCACATGAGTACAGGCAGTTATTAAGATCATCCATGTGTGGGGGCCAGAGATTGGTCCCACCAGACTTTTCCTTAGGGTCCCTAACGGCATTAAAGTCCCCCATGATCACCCAACACCCATTATTCTTCAAATTGCACAATTCATTCCAAGGATTTACCCTGTCGGTATGTTCATTAGCACCATACACAAAAGTAACCAAAAATTCAAGTCCATCAAGAATTGATGAGACCTCACAATGAATAAGTTGATTGGTTGTATGTAAGATCCTCACATTAAGAATGTGAGGGTTCCAGCATACCAAAATTCGCCCAATAGGGGCGGGCAGAATTGTGAGTATGGTGCCACAAAGGGCAAATGGATCTCACAATCTTCCTAATGTTAGGGTCTTTAACTTTATGCTCAATTAAACCTATTAGTGAAATTTCATTGTTCTTCAAAAAGAGTTTAGCAGCCCTTTGTTTGAGAGGGTCATTCAAACCTCTCAAATTCCAAAACCCAAAATGCAAATTAGATTGTGAAATAAGCATGGGATTATTGAATCTTAAAGCATAAAATAGATAAATGGCAGAAAATAGAAAGTATTAGGATACTGCCCAAAAGGATATAAAAGCATCAATCAATGTCCTTTAGAGGAGCCGGATCTCCCATTGATGCCCTTCTTTTTGTTCTTATTCCTCTTAGTGCTGCTGCCTGCTGATTGTGGGCAAAGGGGTGGGGAAGAGCTTGTTGAAGCTGGACTCAAGGCAGTAGAGCTGTTCAACTGTTTGGTAATGCTAGAGAGCTGTCCTTTCAAGGCCTTAGTGCCTTCAATAGTTGGACAAATATCAGCTACAATCTCCTCTAGCTCCTCAGAGGAGTCATCCACCTCTTCTGTATCCACTATTTCTAATAGCCCAACAGGGACTGTAGGAGTTAATGTTTCACCTGGTTTGCGTAATGGTGTAGAGGATTCAATCTCACTGGTGACAACATCTAGAGCATTGCTACCTCCCTTCTCCAATGCCAATTGCACTTGATGTTGGATGATGGGATCCTTATTGGAGATGTTAATCTGTTTACACACAATCTGCCATGTCTCAACTGAAGCGACTGGAGCTGGAGCAGCCTTTGGAGGACATTTGTGGCCAAATACTTTACATTCAGAGCATTTAGGGGGAAGCCATTGGTATTCCACCCTAATTGCTACTGATTCACCATTTGATTTCACAACCACCTCACTTGGTAGCTCATCCCCTGCAGATATTTCCACACATATTCTGGCAAAATCCAGCCTTTTCTTACCCGTTGTAGCCTCATCAACATGTATAGGCCTTCCAATAGAGCTAGCTATACGGCTGAAAGCTGCTGCTGTCCAACATTCAAGCGGTAGCTTGTGAAATTTTACCCATGCTGGGATTGAAGGGGGATGTTTAGTTGTGGGAATTAACATCCTCTTCCAATCCGTGAGTACAAGGTATCTCTTGGAGAAGAAATAGGGCCCTCCTTCTAGAATTTGCAATTTAGTAACTTCATCTCTGAACTCGAAGAAAAAACAAGCTCCAATTTGTTTGATAGATTTAGGAGCATTCTCCTTCCAAACCGAGCGTGCTGTGGCACACAATAGATTGTAAGGCATCTTCCCATCGAGGAAATACCCAACTAAGCAGTTATCCCAAGAATTGGTATCCACATCCGTGTTGTCTAGCTCGACCACAGCGTCTATCCCTTGTTGCATTTCTGGATAATGCTCTAATTTCATAGACTTCGATGGAGCTTGTGCCTGGAATAATGAAGCCCATTTCTTTGTATTGTCTGTTTTACTGATGTTATTTGGTTCAGCTTTGTTCATGTGGTGGGGGGAGTTACACTCAGTTCTAACAAAGTCTCCTACTAAATTAACATTGGCACTGGATGAAGTTATCTCAGGATTGGAAAGATCGTCACATACCTGGAGGATATGGGATTTAAGTCGAGACAGGTTGACATTGGCCCCAGAGTTGTGCATTTCATCCTCAATCAACTACACTAGAGAAGAGATACGGTCCTCACAAGCTTGCTTATCCCCTTCCCGCTGGAAAATATCCTGCAGCTTGCGAGCAGGGCTTGGTCCAGACCGAGTGGGACTAGTAGATTTGGGTTGACTAGGGGTGGAAATGTGATGGGTATCAAAAGATTTTGAAGGTGTAGATGGTACTGGGTTTGGGTTAAGTTCAGACCCACCAACAGGGTTCGCTGAAACCGAGCTAGGGTTTTCCGGGATTTGGTTCTGGTTTCGATTCGGGCATGAATCAGAGGGCTTTTGGTTTGTAGGGTATAGATCGAGGGGTTTGAAGGGACTAAACTTGGTGGGAGTTGTGTAGACAGTACCTGGAACAAGGAGTTTGCTATGTCTTCCTATTGCTGTCGAATCTTCCATGGCTGTCTTGGACGGATCTTCCATTCTAGGGTTTAGCTTGCCTTGAGTCGCCAATCGCCTTATATCATCAGGGTTGTTCGTTGGGTGGGTGTACCCCACTTGTGGATTTGCTTCCATGGGAGACATTGAGGTCCCCGAATCTGAAGTTTGTTGAGAACTTAGGTTTCTGCGAGGATTAAATTTCGTGGGTGCAGTGTAATCCGTACCGAATCGCCTCTGAGGATACACGTTGGACTGTTGAAGATGCGGTGCTTGGATCTGTTGTCGATTCTTATGAACCTCAATGGAATCAATGACTTTGATCCCTAGGCCATCTGCTTGTGATTGCTTACCGTCCACCATGGCTAAATTATCGGGATCCACCATGGAAGGAGGAAGATTGCTCGACATTGCAGGGTATCAACCGAGATCCCCAAATCGCCTAGAGAGAGAGAGTCCCATTTTTTTTCTGAGTTACCTTTGTTGCGGTTGAGGGGACTGAGTAGGGGTCTATTAATGCTACTTTTCACTACTTAGTTTAAGTTCCCTGATTTTGAGTGTTTCTCCTTCATCCTTTAGATGAGGGATAAACACTTTACTCCTCCCTATGTTGCCACTTGGCCTTCCCCACTTTTATCTCTTTCTTTTTCTTTCTTTTCTTTTCTTTTGTTTTGTCCTCCTGGGGTATGCCCCTTGTAGGTTGTACATTCGGTTAGCCCCTTTTATTTTCACGCTTATTTACCCAAAAAAAAAAAAACTAGGAATCGGGATGTGATGGGACGAGGAACTAGACAAGCTATTGACGTGTGTGTGAGGGTATTGGAAATAAAGGAAGGAAAAGGGGCAGGGAATCGCCTCAGTCTTCGCGATGTCACCGATGTGGCTTGGTGGGTCATTATCGCTTTCAGTGTACGCAATCTTTGAGGACCTGTTATTTGTGTGGTGGGTTTGATCACGTATCGGGTAAATGTTCCCAGAAGATTTCGGCTACGTCTCTAGCGTTGTGCCATATGTGTGGCCAACCGGGGCATCTTCGTTGGCAGTGCCCTCGACTTCCTAAATCTTGTCACCGTTGCGGCCAGCTTGGCCATTTAGTGAGAAATTGTCCATAAGGAGCAGGAGCTAATAGTGAGTCGAATTCCGTATAATCGTCGGGGTTTGGGCAGAGTGTTAATCGGCAGCAGGGGGTACACATGGGCAATCACAGCATTGACAAGCTGCTTCAGGTCAGGCGTCCCACGTTGAATATGGAACGAGTTTGTCGGTGTCGAGTCTGGGTTCGGGGCAGAGGGATGATTACACGCAGGGTCAGAGTACTCCGGGTATGGTCTACGTTGTTGCTACCGCGATTCCACCACCACCTTCCACTTCTTAGCATCCACAGACTTCGGTCTTAAGGGGTACACTTCATTTACTCTTCTCCCTTGCATAAGATTCTTTCGATCATAAAGCACCTCTCTCATTCAAAATCTTAGTTCTCCTTTGTTAATTGATGCATTGTGCGTCGGTAGGACATGTCATGATCATATTGTCAGATGGCGAGTTAGTTATTCTAGATCGTCGCTTTGTCTTCAAGTTTTTTTTTGTATTGGGTGGGACGAGGTTTGATTTCATCTTGTGTATGGAGTAACTATCTAAGTAAAGTGTGACTGTGGCTTGATGTAGATGTCAAATTTGTATTTGTCCTTTCAAAAAGTATTTGCTTTACGCTTTATGGGAGCGCCGGAAACCGTTGGAGCATTACTCGTGTGGATCACTTTCTCATCTATTTGCATATGTATTTCACATCGTTACTCTTACTTTAACTATTGCCCTTTTACTCAAGGATTAGTGTTGGTACTGGAATCTAATTGAGTTTACAAAACCCAAACAATCTATTTGGTAAATTATCCAACCAGCCTTAAGAATACGGGGCTACTCCACAAAACGATCTGTTGCACGAAAAGGTATAATGATTTTCGGTTCATCCATGGAGGTCATTTCTAGCTCGAGCACAATTTTCCAAAGGGGGCTTCACATATAAACGTATCAGATCTGAGGTTCACTTTCCGACATATGGCTCTTCCGCTGTAGTTTAGTTCTCTCCCGTTAGGTGTCGCTGGTGTCACGGCAGAGGAGGTAATACCAATAATGGTTTTGGGTTTGCATAGGTGAGTCACCATGGAAGATGACTTTAGTTCTCCCATGGTTCTGCTATGGAGCGGGTTTATGGAGATTGGATGTTGTTCAATATATTCGAATGGCCCTCTCATGTATAACACCCATTTGTGGAGTTTGAGGTATTTTATTAACATTTAATCCAAGTTTTTCCAGCAAATGAACTTCATATTTCGTATGCTCATTTTCTGGTACTGTTCGGATGAACTGGTGAAGTTTGGGGAAGGAGAGTGAGTCTCACTTTCTTTTGTGAGGCTGGGCAATTATTTGCTCACCATGGTACTTGATTTAGGCATATTTTATTGGTGGTCCCCTCCTTTTCGTTGGGATGTGGAAGGCTAGGCTACACGAAAAAGTCATATGCAGCTGTCTTATACTGATTTTGAATTCTAATGGGGTACAGCTGTATTGCTTGCAAATTTTCTCATGGCAAAATTGTACTGCAAGTGGGTGTTTGCATTTTATTGTGGGACCCAAAGGATTGACTTCTCTAGTTTTGTTTGGACTTTGAGCATTACCAAGGATCATCCATCACTAGTCATGACAGCAACGTGTGACATGGGGGTCCACCACTGGTCCCTTATTCGGTTGAAATTACTCAAACAATCTAGCTATCCACAGTACTTGTGGCTGGACCGAAAGGTATACTCAGGGGGTGTTCCACTAACAAAAAACTATTTTTTCCAAACATCAAGACAGGTCATTCTCTCACAACACATCACATTAAAAACCGTGAAAAACCAGTTTTTTCAAAAAACTGAGTTAGTGGAACACCCCCTCAATAGTGGACCATAGCTGCACATTAAATTTATCAAAACCGTGGGCCCGTGTATTGGTATTCCAGTCAGTGGGCTGTGTTACCAGTTAATTTGTGCACACAACATTATATACATGGGACAACACGCCAAATTAATTATGGGCCGAACTCAAATTTAGCTCATTATGTGCAGACTTTGTGCACAAAGTACTATTTCTTTTTTGGGTAACTTAGCTTGAAATTAAAAGGGGTTAAGCGAATATACAGCCTACAAGGGGCATACCCCAGGGAGGACAAAACAAAATAAAGAGAGTAAAAAAAAAAAGAAAATTGCGTACTCCCCGGCACAACCCGCCGGGGTGGGAGAATGTGAAACCAGCACAACCCACTGGGATAAGTATAATATGCATAGCAAAACAAATCTATTAATCTGTGTGGTAGAGCACCAAGTGCTTTTGCGGGCCCACGGAGAGCCACACTACTTGAAATATCAGTCACAAAACTTGGTATAAGTTGGATATAGCTGTAAAGAACAGCTTACACATTGTACCGTATGGTGTATTCCCCAAAAAGGAATCCAGTGTGGGCCCTACTGTTCTCTTCCCCAGGAAGGAAGGACGTGATTCCCAGACATCAAGATTTCCGGATATCAATCTGGTTCTTCTTCCTCAACCCAGATATTACACAAGAACTCCAGACATCAATCCGAAATTATTGAATAATATGAACAAATTAACGTAAAATAGCCCCAAAATGGAGCTCAAAGATTCCAAGAGAATAGATTCAATGCACATGAGAGAAACCCAGATCTAATACTGCCGTAGACTTACCTGTGGCGCCAGGAACCTCAATGGAATTACCTCCTCCACCGTGACACTATCGACACATAGCGGAGTAGAACTGATACGCGTGGAAGAGCAATGGCTGTGCTAGAACTAAACTCCAGATCATTAGTGCGTGAAAACCTCCATGGAACCCTTGCATTTGGGATAACCCGCCCATGAACTCACCCAGAAAGAAGCCCTAGCTGGCGTGAAATCCATGGCTGAAGCTCCATGGATGAAGCTTAGTGAATACCATCAGCCCCAGATGGTGTTACCCTCATCTGGTTATGCAGATTTGAGATGCAGACGAGCCATAGAACGAACCCTTGGAAGCCCAATCAAACCCTTGCAGGCCAATCGATTGTGTTGATTGAATAAAGGATGAGGACCGGAGCTTTCCATCAGATCCCCTTTGCTGTTGTGGTAATAACGAGCCAGATGGGAAGAACCCGGATCTGCAGCTCCTTCGTGTATGTTGCTGTTGCAAATTTTCCTGGGATCTTGGCTTGAAATCTGCCACTTTGGTCGGAATCCTAACCTTCGAACGGCACATTTGGACCCCTGAAATTCCAGATTTGGACCCTGGAATGATGGGGCGGTGGTCACCATGGATCACCGACTATTGATTTTTGCGGTGTACACCATAGATGCACTGAACGTTGCTCTCTGTGAAGGTAGCACACTGTGAACCGACCGCCACAGCCGACCCACACCATGACCTGACTGGCAGAGATGAGTAGAAGAGACTGGGTCCAGATCCCCTTTTGTTGAGCCATCTGAGTTTACACGAACAGTTGTAGCCCAACCATCTGCTAGAAATCGATAAAACCCCATCTTGGTTGTGCAAAACACGATTGACCCAGTTGGGTACTTGAGTTTGTTGTTCAGATAGTGAATCCATCACATGGTTCGAAGCCGTGAGATCGACCCAGGTTGGAACCGCTGCACATGTAGATGTTGAGAAGACGAGATTCTCAGATCCCCTTTTTTTTTATTAAGCCCTTGTGTAGCGAATTGTTGTGTATTCACCTATTGATTGAGTGAATCTTGAAATGTAGAGTGATTTTCCCTTCAATCAGGATGATTGAGGGCCTGATTTTAAAAATTTGGGTAGAAAGATTTCAAAGGGGAGTGCATTCTCTCTCTACGTAGAGAGAGAAGCTCTCAACCCCCACTTTCTTCACAAAGTACTATTTCGGTATACTATATACAAGGTTTGTAGTCCTCGACTGGGTTAGACTTAGACTGAATTGGAATTTGGATATAGTAGTTGGGAGCGGGTGTCAGACTAAGCATGTGTACCCGCGGGCTGGGGGATCCTTGGGTCTAGCTGAAATGTCAGGGGCTTATCTCTATTAGTCTGAGTTCCTTGTTGTTGGATCCTCGTGCGACAGACATTCTATGTATTAGATAACCATAAAGTTCTATTTTCTCTTGCTTGGTTTTGGTTGTGCATTTGGAGTCTGGATGTGGCTGTTTTCAGTGTTTGGTGAAGTTTGACTTCGGTCTGAAGGGGTGGTTACTTAGGTTTGATGGGCCTCGTTCTGCGGGTTGGGGTTCTCCGAAAGGCACGGAGTTTACTCTAGGGCTGGCCCTAGTCATGATTCTGCCTTAGCACGGTTCAAAGGTCTCATCCACCTCTGACCCCGAATTTCTTATGCGTGTACCATTTCCAATACATGAGGCACTTTTACGTTTACCGTGTGTGGGATTTATGGATTAGGATAGCTGCACTGTTTGGGTGATTGTGTATGTGCAGAGCCCGATGGCAGAGATTGCCATAAGATGTGTTCTACATAGTGGTGACCTGGGTTTCTCTGATCCGGGGATTATTCCTTGGGGCTGGCTCTGTCTATCATGATCTTTAGCTTGGTTGGGGAGCTCACCTACCCCTAGCCTATCCTTGTATTTGATTACACCGCGGGCGATTCTTCTACATGATCTGCTCTATCTCTTATGGGTTATTATGACGACTGTGGAACTTGGATGAGGGTGTTTGTAGCTTCGGGTGAACTAGGCTTATGTTCAGTGTAGGATTCTATGGGGAGTTCCCTTGGGCTTTGCCGGTGTTCCACTAGAGACTCGTACCCTTGGCGCCGAGTTTTCTGTTATTGTTACTACCGTAGTGGAGATCAGGCGGATCTTAAGCATTTGAGTTGATGTGTTCATCACTCTTCGTACCTCCCTTACTTTGGGGAGGCATTTGACATTTTCACCACTTACATATGGTTCTTCCGCATTGCCCTTGCTCATGTCCTTGATGCCTCTATTTCCTTTGGGATAGCTAGGCTAATGGGACGCGAGCACTGGCGAAATCACATTCCTTACATTGGGGTCTTCTTAGACCCACTACTTGTTATCCATTTATGTGCATGTTTTACTATTATCCTAGCCTTGCGGGTTGTGCATGGCATTAAACAATTATCTACTTCACTTATTGCATGCTTGCTTATTTACTCCTATGCTGGCGGGATGTGCCAGTAATTCTTATTTTCCCATCCCGACGGGTTGTGCCGAGGACCACGCATTTTTCTTTTCGTTTCTTTCTTTTCCTTTCTTTCCTTTTCATTTTGTCCTACCTGGGGTATGCCCCTTGTAGGTTGTACATTCGCTTAACCTCTTTTAATTTCAAGCTTATTTACCCAATATATATATATATATAGTTTGCAAGAGCTTTTCCATGTTTGACCTGATTGATGATGTTGTTCTCCTTAATGTCCAAATTTAGTGATACTTTTCATCTTCGAAAGTAAATTCTTCGACCAAAGTTTTCAAATGCAATTTTGTTGAAAATCTTGTCCATTTTTTGTTTATGCCTTGTCTTCTTTTACTTGTTGAGGCTCTATGTCCTTGTGAGGTCTTCTCACCAGTTCAAGCTTTATCCCTACTGTATCTCTCTCAGAATATAGTTTAATTACCTTGTTAAGATTTCTCTTCTATTTCCTAAATTGTGGAGTCATGGTTAACTATTCATGTTTTGATCCTCAGAATGATAACAAAATGATGTGTTGAGTTCACGTTTAGTCTTCTTTAAATTTGGTCTTTCCGTTGATCTCTTTAAGGCTTGGAAGCTAAATTCAAAGTGGGCCGGTGTAATTTCAGTATCTTGCTTAGTTTTACCGTCGATGAGTTCCTTAACAAATCTTAGATTCCAATAATTTTATTTCGCTTAGTAAATCTCCTTTGAACATACCTTTGCACATCATAGATACTGAATGTATTGTTTGTTAATCGATGAACTTTACCTGTCCGAACCTCTCTTGGTCATCCTTGTTGTTGTTTTTGTGGAGGAGCGTCAATCTCATCTCGTCGTTGTCCTTGAACTGTTGAGAGAGCACCATTTGCATACTAAGATTTATAGGTGTGAGTTTTGGTCTTGCGATCCGGGCTGGATGTATGTTCGAGATTTCGAGTTCTTTTGAGTTTGGCTGATATTATTGTCCTCTATTCTAGATTTCTCTCGTTTGGCTAGACGGTGTAATGCGATACTTCTAAGGGGGGAAGAGTGAGTATGTGTTAACGTTAGCGGGACGAGTAGCAATGTTTGGGTTATAGAAATTGAAGGTACATAGGCATAACTATCTTACTCATGATTTAGAACCTACGGCCAATGTGCCCTATGGGGAGAAACTGATATGTATCCTGGATTCACGCGATCAAATGTTGAGGGGTAAGATTACACAATTAGTGAAGGTGTCATGAAATAACTTTGGGAGCGAGGAATTAGTGTAGAAAAGGGAGGACGAGGTGAGAGAGAAGTATCCCGACTTTTTTTTTTGGGTAAATTAGCTTGAAATTAAAAGGGGTTAAACGAATGTATAGCCTACAAGGGGCATACCCCAGGGAGGACAAAATGAAAAAGAAAGAAAAAAGGAAGAAAAGAAAAGTGCGTGGTCCCCGGCACAACCTGCCGGGGTGGGAAAATAAGAAGTACTGGCACATCCCGCCAACATAGGTATCAATAAGCAGAAATGCAAAAAGTGTAGCAGATAGTTGTTTTAATGCCGTGCACAACCCGCAAGGCTAGGATAAAATCAAAACCATGCTCACAATTGGAAGATATGAAGTGGGTCCCAAAAAAGGCCCCACTGTATGGAATGTGATTTAGCCGGTGCTCAATGTTTTGAGTACGGGTAATGAGGTGAAATATATGGAACGACTGACCTTCAATTATGGAAACAACTGTAGCATAGTAGCCTGGACCAAATGAGATAAGCCTATAGCGTTTCGGCAAACATGCCTAATCTGCCACTGGCTCCAAACATCACAGTCCAAGCTTCAATGTCATCATCCATCCATAGTATCCAGTGGCCATCACATATATCTCATATGCTAGAGCCTTATCAGACCTCTACTATAGTAATGTTTTCCAAATATATCAATGGTTTCCAATCTCAACAATGGAGCAACAACAATATAGAACTCGATCCGGAGGAAATGGGCCTCCAGTATTTCGGCAAGCAACAAACACAAATGGAACCTCCCCATAGATCCCAGTATCCTGCACCATGCCTAGTCTACCATTCGTCCAACATCTCTTAACCAAGCTCCACCACCATCATCGATCCAGAGCTAAAATATGGTTCAGAACGTAGCATTTTATGGTAACTAATACATAGGATGACCAACTCTCATGGTACCAACAACAGTGAACTCGAACCAAGTGAGGAGCCTCAGACATTTCGGCAATCTATACACTCAAGAGAACCTCCCTATAGAACCCGTGGGATACATGCCTAATCTGTCACCCACTCCCGACATCTTTATCCAAATTCTAAAGTCAGTCAAACCCAGTCAAGGAGTACAATCCGTGTATTTAGTACACTGAAATAGTACCCTATGACTATCCAGTCGGCTAGCCCATAACAACATTGAATCAGATTTACAACAAACAAAGATGTGGGTGTGGGCATCGATGACCCAGTTCCCCTCCATGAATTAAACAAAGAAGCACAACAAATAGAGTCAATCTGTAAATGAAATGGCAGTAGCCACTTCGAGGTATAGATACATATCATCTTCTTCCTCATTTTAGGTCTAAATCAGATGTCAAAAACCCTAACTCAGGATTCAGATACCCTCATTTTAGCCACTACAAATCATGGCATAAATCAATTTCAGCATTTCGGAACCCCGAACTTAGGATTCTAAAACCCTACCTCAATTTTAGAAACTCCAATTTGAAAATCAAGGATTGAGATATTATTACCTGCCACAGGAGATCGGCCGCCACTATTCCCACACCAGCACAGCTGACCAAAACGCAGAGGAGCAGAATATTTTGAACCCTTAATTCATCACGGATGAGTTGAACTTTCGAAACCAAATCTGAGTTGGGAACCCCTTGTGAAACCAAGGAACCCCTTGCGAAACCAAGGAACCCCTTGCGAAACCCAGACGTTAGTCTGTCTTTGGGATAACTGAGGGTCTGAGAGACCCGTTGACCCTCTTGAAGCTTAAACATCATAAATCAAACCGAACCTCAGGTTTCAAGAACGATTGAGTGTGATCGCTGAAAACCCACTCATTTTTTGAGTTGTACGTTGGTGAACGATCTACAGGAGACCTTTTTTGTATGGAGTTTTGTTGTAACTGAGCATAAATTACCTCAGTTTACAACCATAGACGGTAGATTTGAGAAGGGGAGTGCATTCTCTCTCAATTCTAGAGAGAGAAGCTCTCAACCCTCCTTGGCTAGAAGTATTCCGACTTGCTTTCTATTTATCGATTAAATTTTTCCTTATTATGAATGTTGATGTTTGTGGACATGTTGGGTTCTTTAAGCTTATCATTTCGCATTTGGTGTGAATGTTGTTTGACTTAAATTATTGTGGTTTTATCAAATTTTGAGGACAAAATTTTTCTAAGGAGGGTAGAGTGTGATGACCCATGTTTTTATATGATTTTTGCCTAGAATAATATTGGGGAAGTGTGGGAAATGTTTTAAAATGCTATACAGGGTCAATGTGTAGTTAGTATATGCACTTGGGTGTCTTTGTAATGCAATAGAAACACAAGGGGTGCAAGTGCAATTAGTGATGTGTATAAGTTTGTGTGTGTGGCTGATTTTTGAGCAAAAATACACTCCCCTCTTTCTCTAACACACCAGCCCTCTGTCTCTCTTCTTCTCCCCTCAAGTTCTCCACAAAACCCTCCACAAAATCCACCCTCCACACTCATATACTTCAAGATTCAACCTCATATCCTATTTCTCTCCTAAGTGGGTTTTGTTCAATTTGGGTTTTGATCTATGGATTGGGTTGTTGTTTGATGCAATTGTTAGTTGTTTTACCCTCCCTCCATGTCCATTAGTTGCTTGACATTTCCAATATTTGAGCTTAAACCATCAAATTTGCACTTGGGTTGAAATCCCCTCTCTTTGAGAAAAATCTGTCAAATTTTCGTCACTTTCTGCCTCGATGGTCCGGATGGGAATTTGGGTGGTCCGGACCAAGCCATCTGTTAAATTTTTTGTACAATCTGTCTCGATAGTCTGGACGGGGATTTGGTGGTCCGGACCACACCATCAGTCAAAATTTTTCTTTTGTTTCAAATCGTTCCTTGATGCTTGGTTAGTTCCCGTTTGCTCATATCATCGTGTATTTGACCTCTAATCTCGAGATAACCCTCAAATTGATTTTATGACCATTAAAATGAGATTTTAATACGAAAAATGGTTGGACACGTCGCGATACAAAATGGACACGTACCATATTGGGTCATTTTGACACTTTTGATGAAAGTTGTGACGATTGGACAAATACGATTCCTTGAAAGTGTTTTGATGAATAAATTGAAATAAATGGATTATATGGATATTTTAGACATATGAAGATTAAATAGATTTTTATTAAAATGGTGATCATTAATACTAGGGCCATTGTTTGGGTGCGTCCCTAGCCATGGGTGCACGGAGCCCACGAAATCCGGTGGATGGATTCATTCCCTATTAAAACAATTGGTTATTTCATGAAGTACTTGAAAATGAGATGTTTTATGAAAGATGCGGTATTTCGGCGACATTGAACACCCAACACAAATTGTAACAGTTGTGAGTAAAACGATGGACATTTAGACTATTTTCGAACATACCGGTATTTCCTTGGACACATGGATCCTTGTTGGAGAAAGTGGAGGATTGCTCTAGGGTTTGTGAAGATGAGAGAATGCGGGATGGTAGAGAATAGATGAGACGTTACAAATTTAGGATAAGTGTGTGGTTGATGAGCGGATATGCTTAAAGATAGGAAGAGTCACGTTATAATAACGTTGGTCTATTATTACCAACGTAGCTGGGCATGGCGAACGTGGCCTGTGAAACACGAGACATATTATTATTACCAGCGTAGCTGGGCATGGTGAACATGGCTTGTGAAACACGGAATATATTATTATTACCAGCATAGCTGGGCATGGTGAACGTGACCTGTGAAATACAGAATATACTATTATTACCGGTTGGATAAGAGTATTTGGGACTTATACATCCTAGTACGAGTTACCAAACCTGGAACTTCCAGATATTTATAAATATAAAGTTTTTTTTTTTTTTGGTAATTTAGCGTGAAATTAAAAGGGGTTAAGCGAATGTACAGCCTACAAGGGGCATACCCCAGGGAGGACAAAATAAAATAAAGAAAAGAAAAGAAAAATTGCGTACTCCCGGCACAACCCGCCGAGGTGGAAAAATAGAAAGTCCAGCACAACCCGCTGGGATAGGTATAATAAGCATAAAGCAGTACAATAAAGCTATTAATCTGTGACAAAAAAACATCCTATAATAATCTTGATAGAAGTTGTTAGCTTGGTAGAGCACCAAATGCTTGAGTGGGCCCAAGGAAGGCTGTATATCTTGAAACTATCAACCACAAAATCTGGAATATACGTTGGTCCTACCAAAATCTGCATATCTTGTTGGTCCCACCAAAATTTGCATGTTTGCGTGAGAGGTCCAACTAAGGACCCACTTTTCCACAGACTAATTTTCCTTTGTACCAAACAGTGGGTAGTGGACCCAACTTTCCAAGTGTGGAAAACCACTTTGCGTGTAGTTGCTCATGTACCCATCAGTTTTTTGTTGGCATGGTGGGCCATACCTCCCTTGAAAATGATCATTTGACTAAATAAAGGAAAGGCAACATGTATCTAATAAATACCGGACCCACCCCAACTGTAGTCCACCTTCCTTTTTCATCCCCAGATGCATCGAGATCCCTCCCCTGGTTCCAATCTAAACAATGCCCAGACGCAGGTAGGGCGTGGGGCATACGTGCCGCCATCCGAACGCGTCAAAACCAGAAAATTTCCGGTCTTACATAGAGTTCAAACGCAGCAGTGCATCACGCATCCCAACCAAAGTCATCCAACCAGAACCAAGGTAAGAAACTAGATAGTTGTGACAAAGATATAGAAAGTGGAAAATTGGTAAACAGCTTCATGAAGCTCATCAACAGCAGCCATGGCCGCTACTTAAGAAACGATGAAGGACAATCCAAAGATATAGTTTCAATGCATAAGAAAAGAAGCCCAGATCTAGTACGGCCAAAGACATACCTGTAGCGCCAGGTTCCATCATGGTATTACCCCTTCCACCGTGACACCAACGACACATAGTGGAAGAGAACTGATACGCAAGGATGAAGAGTAGCGGTGCTAGAACTAGTCTCCAAGTCTGTAGTGCGTGAACCCCTTGAACTATCCTCAATGGCGTGAGTGATTGAACTTAACAGATGGATGAAAATGACCCTTACGGAGTGTGAGGTTGGGTTCAAACCCAGATTTAACCATGGTTGTGGGACTGGATTAAACCCAGATCCCCTTTTTTTTTCCAGAAATCGATAAACCCAGAAAACATAATAGGGTCCAGATTGATGTCCAGATTGTGAACCACTGAGTTTTGTTGGAGTAGCTTGAACTTTTGAGCAATTTGGAGACGAAATCCATCCCTACGAAGTACGGATGGGTCTTGTACTCCAGAAAGTTGTCTTGTACTCGTGAGAGAATGGAGAAAACCCATCTAAAGATAGACCCATTATGGTGGGAGCCCGTTGGGTTTGTTGGTTACCCAAGGAGAGGGACAGACACCATGACAGCTGAAACCCTTGTGTTGATAGAGACGAATCAGAGGATAAGAGGCCCCTGATCTACTCCATGATAGCATGAAAATATGATTTTGGCCCTGTATCAGAGAGATTTAGGACTGATTGAAAATTTTGGGGTAAAAATATAAGGGGGAGTGCATTCTCTCTCTAGTCTAGAGAGAGAAGCTCTCAACCCCTTGATCTTATAAATATAGAGTTAATAGAGTAGTTGAAGTGAAAAAGAGAAACTAGGTACTTAGCACGTGTGAAACATTTAAGATTTAATAAAAGAAGTTTTCATGAACGAAGATGACAAGTTTATAAATGTTTAACAGATGGACTTTTAATTTGATTCATATATCATTCATGAGTCATCACTTTTCAACATGAAACATCGTATTTATCGAACCACCGTGTTTGTCTCATGCTCATTTCACGTGCACTTATCATCTTTATACACCTAGCGTTAGTATAATGGTTTTTCCTACTGGGCTAGTGAGCTCACCCTATCATTTTCAGGTACTTGGCAAGGCACATGATTTGGATGCTTGACGTGTGGATGCCTAGCATGAAGTTCATTTGCTCATAAAGTTATTTTATCCTCTCCATAGTCAGTATATTTTTGGGAGATGATTATATAATTTCTATTTCTTAAATCTTTTGATAAATTCGATGTATGTAAAGACTTTATTTATTTTTGGTACTAAAGTACATGGGTTCGGGTACCTTTGATGAGTAACACATGGACTTGTATTTTGGAAGTTGTACTTTTGACTTTGACTATGAAATGGAGATATGTTTGACTTTGATCTATCCTACGTGGATATTGTTTATATTTTGGTTATTAAAATTGAGGGCGTGACATAACTCCTACCCTGTAGGTCCTGTCCTAGTTTGGAAAGTTTAATGGTTTTCTACGTATGCACAAGGTTTGGGTAGTGTCAAAAGGGACCCCGTTGTCAGGAAAGGCCAGCGACATACCTCGAGGGTACTACTAAAGGTACTGGATGGTGGGGTTTGCTTGACCTTCCAACATAGCCCGTGACACAGCCCCTCTGTGGTAACCTGCTGGGATTTCAGTCGGCCCAAGCATGGCTTATGCAAATGTATAAAGACATAGACAAGCAAGCAACGCTATTTTGGTTAAGCTTTTCAAGTCTTGCTCACTATTTCCTCAGCGGAGTCATCAAAACTGTGGAGGCCCGCCCCATAGCGCCCCTCCGCCCATGTCGGTGCTCAGGAGCTTAGGTGCGTGGTTGGTCTTTCTCCACACACTGAAGGTTTATGAACGGATGGGATAGCCAGATGCGTGTGGTTTATACTTGTCATTTTTTGATCCATTGGCATGTTTAAGACTCTGTTGCATCTAGCTTCTTTAGTCCACAATGCACATTGCACATCACCTACTTGATAATCTAGGGTACTCAATGAGCAGCACCTACAACAGTTCAAAGTTGCTACTTGGTTTAGGCTAAACCAAGAAAAAAAACCTGACTAGAGATTCTAGTCGTGGATTCGGGAGCCAATGGTGCGGCGAGGGGAAGGTGTTAGGCACCCCTCTCCGCCCAGTCTTGCAATCGGCCTTTACTTCACTTAACCAAGATCGCTTTATTTGCTTGCCTTGTCTTTAAAGCGTACAGATTTTAGGTGGTTTAGTAGTTATGGGTGACGAAAGCAGTAAACATATGTCTAGAAACAATAAAGTATAAACCAGAAGGCTCTGCTGTTGAAGCAACTGGCTGCCAACATTCTCACAGAATGTTGGCCGCCACTTAAAACGTCGGTTGGCCTCTTGAAATGTCTGTCGATATACAAAAAATCACGGCCAATGGTCAATGAGCACTATGGATTATCGAGTAGGTGTTGCGCAATGAACACTGTGGATTATCGAGTAGGTGCTGCGCAATGAACACTGTGGATCACAATCTAGATGTGACAGAGTCTTAAACATGCCCACGGATTCAAAGCAACGAGTATACACCACATGCATTTGGCTATCCCACGCTTCCATAAACCTTCACCATGTGGAGATAGGCTGACTGGTGTGCTCGAGCTCGCCTCGACGCATGCACCTCCACAGTTTTGGCGACTTCGCTTGGGAAATAGTGAGCCAAGACTTGAAAGCTTAACCAAAATTGCCATGTTTGTCTGCCTATGTCTTCATACATTTGCATAAGCCACGCTTGGATCAATTAAAATGCTGTCCAATTACTGCAGAGGGGCTATGTCACAAACCCCACCGTCCAGTACCTTCGGGTATATAAAAAGAAGGATCACCATGCAGTACCCTCAAGATATATCGCTAGCCCTTCCACAACTGGGCCCCCCTGGAGACTACCCAAAACCTTGCGCATATCTAGAAAGCCATAGAACTTTCCATACTAGGACATGACCTACAAGGTAGAGTTATTTGAGCATTTACCTCTTTTCCCTTAAACCTGTTTGCTAACATGTAGTGTGAGTTCCTCGCTACACCATGTTGTATATTTCCTATAAATTCTTTGTATGTAGGAAGGCTAGGGACCTATCCGAATCCCTATCTCTATTGCCAATAGCTTCAGAATCTGATTATGGGCATATTACACAGGCAGTATAGGTGAAAGAAGCAAGAGCGCCACTTCATTCACACTCTCCTACTATCACTCTTTGAGACCCATGGATTCATCTAGCGCATTCTTTGGCAAGATCACAGGTGTCTGGGAGAATTGAACAAAGGCGTCGGGGACCTCATAGCCAAAGTCAATGACATTGTTAGAATAAGTTTATATTAGTAGTTTTATGTTTGTCCCACATCGCCTATCTAAGTCATGTAATGTGATACACAATGATATAAATAATAGTGACTTGTGTTAGGGTTAGTTAACACCCTATACACTTCTTTCTCTCTCTCAAATAACATGGTATCAGAGCGTGATACGAAACCACCATAGATTCATCATTGTCAACGACAATAGTCCTTCCAAACCCTAAGCCACGTTACAAACACCTAAGCCTACAACCCCCTTCTCTTCAGCAAATGTGCCCAACTTCAACTTTGGTTGTGGAGCCAAAAAATTCTGCTCCCTCAACTCCTGTCTTGACAGAATTTGATGTCCAAGCTGCTGCCCCTTCCCTTCCTACAAACTGGGCTGCTAAGGTTAAGGGTTCAAATCTTAACCGTGAATCTACTTCCAAAACGGCCTCTTCTATGTTGCACAAGCTATATTCCAACTCTTTCCACGTGTTGGAGGAGGAACCCCCTCCTGATGTAGAGTACCAAGAGGTAGATTCCCAGTTTTTGGAAGCTGCTATACCTCCAGATAAGGACCCTTATTTGGAAGGCATCAATGATCCCAATGTTGAGGATGAAGCTGATTGCCAAAGTCCTTCCTCTCCGGTCACAAATCCCATTGAGTTCTATCCGAGTGACTTGTCATCGTCTGAAAGATAAAAAAAGCAGCAAAAGAAGGCGAGAAAAATTGCTAGGCAAAGGTCTTCCTCAAAATCCAACCACTAAAGGGGAGTTTCTTCTTTCCTTTATCTCATTCTATACAATCTGTTGTTGTTAAGTGGGTTGCAAGGGCTGTTGCAATCTACTGCTACTATTGCTATTTGATATTACTCTTGTTGTTCATTGCTGTTGCAAGGGCTGTTGCAACTGTTAATTTGCATGCTTCTATTGTAATCTGTTGATTTTAAGTGGGTTGCAAGGGCTGTTGCAATCTGCTGCCACTATTTGCTTCTGTTAGACCTGCTTCTGTCACTATCACTGCATCAGTTGATTAGTTTGTTTTTGCGTATCTTGTATTTTACCCTACTTACCCTCATGTAGCCCTTGTGGCCATCCCTTTTAATTCTCGCAATTTTCTTTTCTTTTTCTTTTTCTTTGTCCTCCCTGGGGTATGCCCCTTGTAGGCTGTACGTTCGCTTAGCCTTTTTTAATTTCAAGCTTTTTTACCCAAAAAAAAAAAAAGCCTACAACCCCCAGAAGCTGTCGTCACCCTCAAAACCCTAATTGTCACCTATCATCCTACCATCTTCGCTAGTCGACAACTCTAAACCCTATATACTGTACGACCTCTAAACCTTCAAACCCAATACTCAAAACCTCCATGACCTCCATACCCAATACTCAAAACTTCCCAAATTGACCCATATGAATCCCACTCGACACCTAAAATCCCCAAATTGACCACAAATCGATCTCTAAAATCCCACAATCGAATGATACAAACCATACAAACCTCGAAACTACACTATTTTAACCTCAAAACCCTAGTGCGACTCTTCGTTGGCTATCGTCTGCCTCTGGTGACCTCTCGTCAACCAGTGTTTGCCTCCGACGATCTCTCGTCAGCCATCATTTGGCTCCGACGACCTTCATCTGACTCATACATTATGTAATCTGCTCAGTTGTTTGCTACTCTTAACTGGTACTTAATTGGTGTTTGAACTGGTACTCGTTTGGTGATTTAGACTCAGAATTTATGTAAGTTGATATTTCATTGGAATTTGCTCTATTCGGTATATCTGGGTTGGACTATTTGGTTCTCTAATAGAGTATATGTCATTTTGGTTGTTACATGTTGGTACTGGTGGGTCTGATTATCTCATGAATGTGGTGCTCTTGATTTCTATGTCCAACTCAGTTATAGTTTGTTGGGTACTGGAGTTATTGGTGCAATATTTTATTTCTTTTTTTGATACTGGGTATTGAAGTTTGTGATTTGATTAGTTGTCATTATTTATCAGTTACTCATTCTTCTGCTGACAGTAGTGTGACTATCTCAACAGAGGAGTACCAGTAGTATCAGCGTCTTTATGTCGATTCAGCCTTCTGCTGCTACAGCTTCTCCTTCCACGACGACGTTTGCTCAGATAGGTTCCTCTGTTGCTTGTCTTGCCTTTTCTTCTTCTCTTTGGGTTATTGATTCTGGTGCTACGAATCATATGATTGGTACTTCTACTATCTTGTCTCATTGTCAATCTATTGGTCAAAAAGCTCATGTTACCTTAGCAGATGGTTCTACTACTGAGGTTATTGGGTTAGGTTCTTTTCCTACTTTTCGTCTCTTACTTTAAACTCTATATTACATGTCCCTCGTTTACCTCTTAATCTTATGTCTGTTAGTCAACTTACAAAATCCTTAAATTGTTCCGTCTCCTTTTCTTCTCATGGTTGTGTGTTGCAGGATTTCAAGACGGGAAGGAAGATTGGTGGCGAAGTTGCTGATAGGAGGACTCTGTGGACTGAAGAGCAACAGACTAAGCAGGACTAGTAGTTAGGTAATACAGGTCACCACGTTACATACCTTTATCTTATGAAAGAGAGATCAGAGTTGAAGTCTATTTTTAAATCATTTTTTTTATGGAAATAAAGACTCAGTTTTATACTTACATTCGTATGTTTCAGTCTGATAATGCACGCGAATATTTTTACAATACACTATGGGAAATGATTTTCACACCCCAAATTTTATAATCCACACTCCCTTTTTGTCTTTATCTTACATGAATTTACAATATTGCCCTTTCTCAATACACCTTTTCATACATCCAAGGGTAACATTGTAAATTCATGAAGATAAAAAACAAAAAAGGGAGTGTGGATTGTAAAATGGGGGGATGTGAAAATCATTTCCCATGCACTATCTCAGCTTTTTGATGATCATGTTATTATTCATTAGTCATCGTGCGCTCGGACTTCACAACAAAATGGAGTTGCCGAACATAAGATTCAACATTTATCAGAAGTTATGTGTGCATTGTTATTTCAAATGCAAGTCCCTAAGTCTTACTAGAGTGACGCGGTTCTTGCCGCCTGTTATTTGATTAACCGTATGCCCTCTACTGTCCTTGGCGGTGAGATACCCCATATAATCTTGTTCCCCGGTCATCCAGTCCACTCATTACCCCCTCGGGTTTTTTGGGTGCACGTGTTATGTCCATGTTTTAGATTCTAACCGGAGCAAATTGGATCCCCGATCCGTTAGGTGCATCTTTCTTGGCTACTCTCACACTAAAAAAGGGTATAATGTTACATCCCGTCTTTACGTCATCATTTTGTGTGTGCTGATGTCACATTTACTGAGTCACTCCCTTTTTATTCGGAGTCTGTCGCCACTAATGATTTGCTTACATGAGTCTGTGTGTACTATAGCCATCCCATCTAGTATTGTTCCTCCACCACAACCTTTGCAAGTATATACTCGACGTCCTAAAAATCCACCAGTGTTATCTCAGCCAGCACCATTTAAGCAAGAGCCATCTCCGCCAGCAGCCCCACCTTCACCCACCACGCCGTCTTGCCCTCCGTTGCGGGATCCTAACAACCATGATTTTCCTATGGTCCACCGTAAAGGTATTCAGTCATGCACTCTCCATCTTATTGCTCAGTTTGTTTCCTATGATCATTTGTCACCGTCCCTCCATGCTTTTACTATTTCTGTTTCTTCCATTTCTGTTCCTAAGTCTGTTTAGGAGGCCTTATTTGCATCTGAGTGGCAGAGAGCTATGGAGGATGAGATGTCTGACTTTCATCATAATGGTACTTGGGAATTGGTTCATCTTCCTGATGGTAAGACTACTGTTTGCTGTTGTTGGGTATTCATTGTCAAGTATCTTTCTGATGGCACTGTTGAACGCTAAAAGGCTTGCCTTGTTGCCAAAGGCTACACCCAGACGTATGGTGTTGATTATTCGGAGACGTTCTCTCTTGTTGCCAAATTTAGTTATGCTCGAATTCTTATTTCTCTAGCTGCGAATCTTTTTTTTTTTGGGTAAATAAGCTTGAAATAAAAAAGGGCTAACCGGATGTACAGCCTACAAGGGGCATACCCCAGGGAGGACAAAGAAAAACAAAAAGAAAAGGAAAGGAAATACAGCCAACACATCCCGTAGGGGAGGAAGGCCAAAACAAAATGTACAATAAGTAGAGTGTTCTAGAGATGTTTCTCTCCCATCTATCAGAGGAGAGAGAAACACCACAGAAAATTGACTTGAACTGCTTGAACTTAAAACTTGATGCTTGAAGCTTGAACATGAAATTTGATGCTTGACCATGATACTTGGAATTGCAAATATGACTTGGGGCTTGGAATAACATGGCTTGAACATGATACATGGGCTAAACTTGAGCTTGAGACTTGGCTTTGCAAATATGGCTTGGGACTTGGAGTAACTTGGGAGAACTTGGGATAGAGCACCTGCAGCAACAATGGGCCTTTACAATTGCAAGACTGCTGCTGCATCGCCAATACTGCTGCTGCACCATACGGCAGCACCATCCAAGACTGCTGCTGCTGCTGCATAGTAGCCAAAACTGCTGCTGCATCAACTGCAGCACTGATCTGCTGCAAATGATCCATGCTACTGCAAACTGGATGGAAACTGCTGCTGCAGCAACAGATGTGGATCTAGGATTCACTAAAGATGAGGCCGGTTGCTGCCCAGATTGTGGCATTCCTGGGGCACAGCAGCACTTTGGGCATGGACACCTTAGGAACGGGAGGACATAGCTAACAGAAACGGGAGGACGCCCCCTCCCAAAGGGGATCAAACTTTGCTAAGGGACAGCCCCCCTAAGCTAAGCTACATCTCCTAAACATTGTCCAAATACAAACAACACATTGAAAACAACAGCTCTGCCCATAGAGTGGCAGTCCATAAAGCAACATAATATCATCCCACTATTCTACAAGTACACAATGAGCATAAACTGTCCAGAAACTAACAGCAGCTAGTGTTCACACTTTTAGTATACAACATACAGAATGCAACAGCCCTTGCACTCCGTATAACAATGCGAGATGCAAACTTAGTCCACAATTGAATAAAGACTCACTACTAGATGCATAATTGAGTAAACTGACAGTATACCAACATACAGAATGCAACAGCCCTTGCGAATCTTGGTTGGCCATTGTTTCAACTGGATGTCAAGATTGCCTTTCTCCATGGGGATCTTCATGAGGAAGTTTACATGGAGCAACCACCTGGGTTTGTTGCTCAAGGGATGTCAGCTTTGCAAAGCTCTTTATGGCCTAAAGTAGTCTATTAGGGTCTTGTTTGGCAAGTTTACTGATGTAATTTTGAGATTTGGCATGCATCATAGTCAGACTAACCATTCTGTGTTTTTCCTCAATTCTGATCGAGGGAAAGTATTGTTGATTGTATATGTGGCTGACATTATCATTACTGGTGATGACCTACAAGGCATTATGAGCTAAAAACCTTCTTACATCAGCAAGTCCATACTAAGGATTTGGGAAAACTTCGGTACATTTTAGGTATTGAAGTGGCACGATCCAAAGAAGGTATTAGCATATCTCAAAGGAAGTATGTGCTGGATATTCTTGAGGATACAGGTTTGTTGGGAGCTAGGCCTATTGAGACTCCTATGAATCCCAATGTCAAACTATGTGTTGACTAGAGGGAGTTGCGTCACAATCCTAATCAATATCATCGGTTGGTTGGTAAGTTAAATTATCTCACGATTACACGTTCGGATATTTCGTTTGCAGTTAGTTTGGTGAGTTAGTTTATGTCAACTCCTCGCCATCCACATTGGGAGGTTGTCCTCAAAATTATGAAGTATCTTAAGCTACATCCAGGACGGGGTTTGTTGTATCGAGCCAGTGGACGCTTACGTGTTAAGGTGTTCACTGATTTTGATTGGGCAGGAGGACCATCTGATAGGAGATCTACTACTCGATATTGTGTCTTTCTTGGTGAAAATCTTGTTAATCGGAGAAGCAGATAGTGGTAGCCCGGTCTAGTGTAAAAGTAGAGTATAGAGTTACGTTGTTTGGTTACGATCGTTTCTTGAGGAGATAGGGTTTACTGATGTATTGTATTATAATCAAGCGACTATTCACATTGCCTCCAATCCAGTATTTCATGAGAGGACTAAGCATATTGAGATTGATTGTAATCTAGTACGTGAGAAGTTGACTGATGGTGTGATAGCTACTCCATATGTGTCTACTGGTGGGGATTTTCTACCACAAAACCTAATCCTAATTCACCACATTTATGAAGGGAATATATTCCCTCATGATTAGGGAATAAGAATATATTCCCTCATGATTGCCTAAGATTCTTCATGATTCACCCTAGTCTAATAGGCTTATGCCTATTGTTGTGTATAAACTAGTACCCAAAACTCTGTAAAACAAAGGTGGCCATGCAAATCCTGCACAAACTAGTGCACTAGATGTTTACTAGGAAACTTCCTAGAACTTTCCTACTAGATTTTTAACATCATAGCCTAGGATTATATAGGTACTTAAGGCTATAAAATTCCATGATTGGCTAGGATTTTATTCTCCAAAATCTTAGATATTATTCTCTCATTAATTTTGGCAATTATGGATCACATGTGATGGCCAAAGGGGGGAGGAGTGGTGCCAAACTTCGCCTATAAATAGTGGCCACTCCCACACTTGTTTCCCACACCAAAACCACTCCTCACTTTGTAGTTCATGTAAAAAATTCCAGAGAGAGAAGCTCTTATGTTTTCTTGAGTTTCAAGAAGAAACTCAACATTGTTCTTCCATATTCAAAGAGAAACTACCTCCCACCACCACACAAAACCACCCTTCAATCCTTAAAGTAGTATTAAAGTTGTTAGAAAGTCGTTCGAGCCGCTAAGATCTAGACGTTACTCCGCCCACCAATCAACCTAGCTTTTTGTCTTCCGACTTACACTCGGAACAAAAAGTAAGACATTTCAACCCTAGTCTTAATCTAGTTATTTATTTTCACGTAGTCGTTATAATGCTCAAATTTTTACTTAAAGTTTCTAGTCATTACTTGTTTAGTCTAACGGTAAAATTTATCGGAGATTGATAAAATCACTTTTCAAATATCATGTAGTTGATATAATGTCCGATTGGAAATCAACTGTTAAAAAATATGCCGTTATAATGACCGACTAACTTTTGAAAAGAAAATGTAATTGATTAAACTTTTCAGGACACGAGATTTTGCTAGCCACCTTTGACTGTATGGATGACCCCTTTGGAGTTTGTCAAAAAGATTAGCTTCGCGCTGTCTAAGAAAGGAATGGTGATTCTAATTGGACTCGTCTCCTCCAATCTGGAACTCCTCTGTTGTCTCACTTTTCAAAGGTTAATTGCGCAAAACAAGATTTTCTTAAAAGTGACTAAGGAATTGATCAGTACTATTTTCTACCAACCCTAGACTGGTTTTGAAAAGAATTGCACGTGGAAAAGTCGCTATTTTATGTGGCACATTTTTCAGGAAAAGATGCATAAACATGAAACGAGTTTTATAAATCATCCTGCATATTCACGACACGATACGATATTGACACGACACGACACGATTTTCGAGAAAATGATCGATTAAGTTGATGAGAATGAAAATGGTTTGAAATGAATACGGTGGTGCAGCGAGAGCGCCGCCCCAACTTCGCGGAGAGAACTTGGTGGTTAGGGCTAAGCATCCACAACACATAGTGGACGGACCTTGTAAACAGACTAGTTAAGTTAAGTGATACAAGACAGCCGAGACTGTGTACTTGTGAGCCGTAGGGTGGACAAACCTTGTAAACATGCTGTTAAGATCCGTGATACAAGACAGCCGAGACCTTGAGCGAAAAGGTTGGTACCGTCAGTTGAAAGGAGACAAAAACAGACCAATAACTTTGTGAGCGAATTGACTGTTGGTGCGGTGGTTGGAAGCAATGCAGACTAATAAATTTGAAGAAGAATGCTGACATTGATGTGCACAATATACTCTGGTCCGCATTGACATTGATACACTCTTATTTCAAGAAAGATATTGTTTTCTGTAAACTCCTGCTTTACTTTACCTGTTACACATGTTGTTCTAGAATGGCTAGTTTAAGGTTAAAGTAGAACTGTCTGCCGGGCATCCTCGCTCACGGTGTCACACTTGTGTGACCCTGGCATAATACCACCACGATGTTACTTTGCGACTCTAACGTATTATGTTAGATTACTGAGATGAACAGGAGGAGTACTACAGCCAGAAGAGCTGCCAACATGGGGGACAACCAGACAGAGGGATAGAAGAAGCCATAGATCCCACCCAGTTGAAATAAATGTACTTTATGGAGGAAGGCTCTATTGTATCAAACTTATTATTATTACTTTTTATTTATAATTTGTAATAATATTAACGAACCCAATATTCCGGGGCGTTACACTTATTGCATGGTATCCCGAAGCCAATCAAATAAAGAGATGGTCCCGTAAAAAAAAAGAACAAAAATTGCACCAACGGTGGTATCTAGAAGCCAACAAAAATTTCTTAGGGTGCTAGTGCTTTCGACTGAAGTTACTCTTAAATTGTCTATCACCAAAATCAACATCCGTGTCTGACAACTAATCAATTGCATTGTCACATATCATATTTTATGTCATCCTTACATGGATATCGATTTTGGTGATAGACAATTTACCTGGTTCTATTTTTCCTAAAAACACTAGTTCCCACCCCTGGTTTCCAGACACCAACGGTGGTATCCTGAAGCCAATAAAACAGAGAGATGGCCCCGTAAGAAACAAGATCAAAAATCACACCAACGATGGTATCTCGTAGCCAACGGAAATTTCTTAAATAATCACACTATTACTAATTGCATAGGGTGCTAGTGCTTTCGACTGAAGTTACTCTCAATTGTCTATCACCAACATCAACATCCGTGTCTGACAACCAATCAATTGCATTGTCACATATCATATTTTATGTCATCCTTGGATGGATATTGATTTAGGTGATAGACAATTTACTTGGTTCTATTTTTCCCAAAAAAACACTAGTTCCCGCCCCTGGTTTCTAGACACCAACGGTGGTGTCCCGAAGCCAATAAAATAGAGAGATGGCCCCGTAAGAAAAAAGAACAAAAATCACACCAACAGTGGCATCTCAAAGCCAATAGAAATTTCTTAAACAACACTGAAAGCGCTTTCCTGTGTTATATGATAGCACAGGAATTTCCTTAGAGTGTCATCCTTACAATTGGACTGCAAAATGGATTCAAACATGTATCCTCGTGTTGGAACTTTAATTTTGGGAGAATCACGCCATCACTTATTGCATAGGGTGCAAGTGCTTTCAACTGAAGTTACTCTTAACTTTCAGCTCTCTGAACACTTAGAACACAAATACTACAAAGGTGGTGTAATGGTGTGAAGAACAAATGAAGCATGTGGTGTATTTATAGGCAACAAAAGGCTCCTCTCTCTCTCTCTCTCTCTCCCCCTCAAAATCTCCCACATTAATGGAGCCAAGGTAACCTAATGATGAAAATAGTGTGGGAGAGGACTAGGTGAGGAGAATAAGATTTTTAGTACACTATTAGGAGGATTTTAGGGTACATTGGTAGGGTTCTTGTAATAGGATTGTAGATATACTAGTACATTACATTTGTTTTGACAATCTGGCCTTCCATTTCTTCAGAAAAAACCTGAACCGTTCGAAAAGTTAACCTTTATGATCAACTTGATTGTTCATGTAAATGATTTACGTACTAAAACTTATAAAATAAAAGATTTCATTTTTTATCCAATATAATCCTACTTTATAACCGTGGGTGCTTGCAAAAAATTCTAGGAGTAGATTTTGAGATTTTAGTAAAAAGCTATTAGGAGTATTTGCTAAAAAGTCTTGCAATAGATTTTGAGAATCTAGAGATTTCTTAGATTCTAAAATAGGAAAGAAAACCAAATTTTAGAGAAACTAGGTTTGAGGTGCTTTTCGGATAAGATTGATTTTAGATTCTAATTACTCTAAAATAAATTTAAATTCTATTTTAATTAAATTCTAAAATCTAAATTCTGCGGGAGAATCTATACTTGGAGTCACAGTTATCATCACAAACACCCCAAGAGGAAATGAGAGTGAAAATGGGGTTTCAACCCTCAATGAATAAAATGCTCGTTACTTGCTTCAGCAAGTGAACTAGGAGGCAACTTCTAAAAAGAAGGCCTTTTTTTTTTTTTTTTTTTAGCCAAAAACATAAACTTCACTACTAGAAAATTATAAATTACAAAGACAGCTTCGCGCAAGATTGTGAGCAGCCCTCACATCTTGACGAGCGGCCTTAATTACAGATACATAGTCAAAAGAAGCAACCACATCCAATATATCTAAAATAGTACTCCTAACACATACATTGATAGTGATAACATAATTAAGTGCGGAGACAACCTCAAGGCTATCTGTCAAAATTTGCACGCTCCTCAAACCGAGGGTTTTGGCCCATCTCAAAGCCTGCAAAATAGCTAAAGCTTCCACTCCAGTAGAAGATAGCACATGAACTCAAGTGAATCCGTGAGTTGGCTGTCCAAGAGCAGCCTCATCCACGCACCAAGCCGACACTCCCTTTAGCGACTCCTTATGCTAGGCACCATTCACCACCATTTTCACTTCTTGGCCATTCTCCACCTGCAAACTGTGAGAATATTCTAAAATCTGACCCTTACCCACTCTCCCAACACTTCTATCCTCTGCCGCAATCCCTCTCGTCTTCATCAACATGGAGAAATTATATTCAATGTTAGCAAGACAATTATGAAATAGAGGAACAACCAAATCAAAGTGTGCACGATTACGAGCACACCATATTTCCCATAAGATACACACAAATTCACACAAAATTCTATCGCTTGGGCCACCCCTCAACCACTCGACAAACCATTCTTTAAAGCATAACACTCCATCAAAATTAATTCCCAACTGCGTAAAACTCCATAATTTCTTAGCAAATGGGCATTGACAAAATAAGTGATCAACTCTTTCCCCCTCACTACCACACAAAGCACACATACCATCCCAATGATATTCCTCCTATGAAGCGCTTCCTTAAGGGCTAAAATACCATGAATAACCTTCCAAACAAAAAGACTATTTAGTCGGCAAATTGGTCGCCCACAACTTCTTCCAAAGGGAGGAAGGAAAATTACCCACCCCGCCTGGATACTTCTTATACAATGCTAGGAAATATGCTGACTTGACCGAAAAAATACCATTCCTCGTGCTCCCCCAATACCTACGGTCTACTTTGCCTCTACTAGGAATGTACATAGCCTTAATCCTCCGGGCAACTTCCTCAGGAAATAAGGCCTCGACCAACGGCTCTTGCCAAGAGCAAGATCTCCAATCAATCAAGGAACCTACCCGCATGTCGGAAATTCATCATATCTTGACCCACGAAAGGGTTGTCTATTCCAAAAATCCATTCATCACCAAATACTTTAGTGTCTTGACCATTACCCAGCTCCCACTTAAGACCTTTAAGCAATAAATCTCTACCCCATAAAATACTTCTCCAACCCCATGAACAACCCGAAAGTGGGTTAACCATCAAAAAATTCTTGTTTGAGCAGTATTTGCCCAAAAGAACTTGGGCAACCAAACTTTTCTTATCCTCAAACAACCTCCATGCCGTCTCGGCTAACAAAGCCTGATTAAAACAATCAAGATCACGCAAACCCAGACCCCCTTCACTCATAGGCTTGCACAAATTGACCCATTTCATCCACGAAATTCCCCCTCCATCTCCCTTTCCCCAAAGAAATCTAATAATAATACTGCGAATCTTATCTACAAAGTAACGAGGAGCTTGAAAAACCAAAAATAGATAAATGGGAATAGTGGATAATGTGTGCTTGACCAAGGTTACTCTCCCAGGAAATGCTAAAAAGTTCTTCTTCCAATTAGCTAATTTACAAAAGACTCTATCCAGAACTCTCTTAAAAAGATCACCCTTACGTCTGGTCTAGTCTAGTCTAGTCTAAGTCCGCCCCCAAGTAAATACCAGGTTTATCCACAATTTTAATCCCCAAAGTATCCACCACGAACCTCCTCGTTTCACCCCTGCAATTAGGACTAACCACAATTTTTTATTTAACAAAATTGACTTTTTGACCCGCTCTTCTACAGTACTCATCAAGAAGTCTCTTAAAAAATCCAGCATGGGAAGCTTCAAATTCCATAAAAAAAAAACTGTCATCAGCAAAAAAATAAATGCGACACCCTTGGCGATCTCCTACTCACTGCTACTCCTTTACACAAACGATTAGAATAGAGAGAAGCCAACGAAGACAAAAGAACTTGACTAACTAGAATGAAAAGATAAGGAGACAAAGGGTCCCCTTGTCTTAAACCACAAGATGGCTTAAAGGTCTCCGATCTACTCCCATTAACCAACACTATAATTTGTAAAGGACGCCGTAGATATACATTGAAAGATCAAGTCCACCCATTTAGGATTGAATCCCATTTTCCTCATTACTTCCAAGAGAAAAGACCAACTAATTCTATCATATGCTTTGTTCATGTCCAACTTGATAGCAAGCAGCTCCTTATTACCCAACCTTTTATGTCGAATGAACTCCAACAGTTCATAAGCCAAGAAAATATTATCGAAATATGTCTCCCCGGCACAAACACATTCTGAGACTCAGAAATCAAACCCCCCCAAAACCCTCTTAGCTGATTTACTAACACACGGGCAATGATTTGATCTAACCCTTTCAGCCGATTTACATAACATTACACAAATTGATCGGTCTAAAATCACTAACCGATTGGGGGTTTGGCGTCTTGGGAATAAGCGTAATATATGTATGATTGATTTCTCTCAACATAATCCCCGAATGCAAAAAACGACAACGCTACCTTGGTTACCTCACCTCCAACAATGTCCCAATTTTTTTGATAAAATGCGGCAATAAACCCATCCGGCCCTGGGGCTTTAGACCCACTCATTTGGAAAACTGCTGCCTCAACCTCAGAGGCCAAAAAAGGGCGATCAAGATCAGCTCTCTGATCCGTTCAAAAAGATCAGCTCTCTGATCATTAAAAAGACAGACATTAAGGGAAGAGATTAATGCCATTCATCTGGCTTAGAGATGACCCATGATCCCCCAATACTACATTACTCCCATAATCCCCACCAAAAATGCAACGAAAATGATTAACAAAAGGTTCCATAGTTTCCTGTGGATCAGAGACAAAATCCCCTCTCTCATTTTTAAGACAAATTATCAGATTTTTACTTTGTCTAATAGTAGCCGCTTTATGAAAATACCTGGTATTTTTGTTACCCAAGGCTAGCCATCTTTGTTTAGCTCTTTGCGCCCAAAAAATCTCCTCATCCTCCATCAACATATCCAGCTCTTCCCGCAACTTTCTATATTCCTGGATCAACGCTTGCATACCATGATTGGGAGTGCTTGAACCAACAGTTTGCTCAGAATCAGTCTTCTCACCAGCGATGCTCCTTTGAATCTGCTCCAATTTACCTTTTATCTCCCCCATTTTCCTTTTCACTGCATTAAACGATAAATCTCCCCAATTACGTAGATGCCGCATCAAAACATTTTTTGCTTCTGAACTAACTGAAAACTTAACGATCCATCGAATTTCATACTCCAGACACGAGCGATAATCTGGCGTATGCCCTCTCCTCTAAGCCAAAACTCCTCAAACTTTTTAGGCTGCAATTTTGGTCTAGCAATCCAATGCGTATCTGCTACTAAAGGGCTATGATCTGACCGCTGGATAGGTAGACACAACACAACTGCCTTGGGAAAAAAAGACATCCAGTCCCTGCTCGCCATAGCTCTATCCAATTTTTCATATGTGGCTTCAAAACCCCTTCTATTATTAGTCCAAGTAAAATGTACCCCAAAGGTTCGAACATCAAAAAGCTTACATCGCAGAATGAATTCCTGAAGCCATTCCACCCCATAAATACGACTTGAGCAATAGCTAAACTTATCATCAGGATTCAAAACTTGATTGAAATCACCCACCACTAGAGTAGGCAGACTCAATCTAAGCAAGCAATCACCAAGAGATTCCCACACCTTCTTCCTCTCATTCAACTTAGGATGCCCAGGGCCGGCCCTGACATTTGGGTTGCCCAAGCCCGACCTCAATATTGGTTGCCCACTTTTTATTAGGCCAAAAAAATAAAATGACATACAAGTCAGAAAAAATTCAATTTTACATTGTACTTTTAGCTTAAACAACATTAAAAAAATCACAATAAAAATGCAACTCTCTGGTTATAGTGCTTTAAGCATGATCCGATTCAAATAAAACTTCTTATTGCATTTTTTAAGCAAAATTTTCAATTGAGCATTGTACTAACTTAATAAAGAACTCATTTCTCATTGAGAGCATAACCAATCCTTTGTTTTTTTTTTTGTGACATTGTACTATAAAAGTAAGTTTTTATCAACTTCAACTTACAAAAACTTCTATCCGCTCAAGCGACTGTAAATGGTAGTGTGCCGACCATAATATTTTATGGGTCTGAAGAAAAATTCCAATATTAATGAGCCCCTTTCATCTTTAAGAGTTCTTTTAAAAAATAATAAAATACAAAAATTCAAACTAAAAAGATACAAAGATAAACGTAAAAAGATATTATTGTACAAGTTTGTTTTGAAGAAAATAAGAAAGTTTGTTTTACACTATGATTTTTTGGGGGAAAAAATAATAAACCGTGTAAGCTCACTCATTTTTTTTAAAAAAATTTCCACCATTTTTTTAATCCAATGTAAGATAATATCATTTATACATTATTGTTGTGTTTGTTAAATACAAAGTTTCTAACAAAGAAATTGCTTATTGTGGTTTTTGTAAAATTGTGGATTGGGAGGGAGAAAAGAGCCATTAATAACAAAAATAAAGAAAAAAAATGGAAAAGAAAAGCTTGAAGGAGGCCAAAATCAAAGAAAAGAAAAAGAAAAGGAGAGCAGGGGATTCGAACCCAGCTTATCACGCATAATAGGCCTATTGGCAGCTTTCTATGACCACTTCAACAAAAATCGCCTTTAGTCTCCTATGGAAACCTGATTTTATATATAGATATATATATGTAACTGATTTTTTTTTTTGGTTGCCCCGGCCCGGGGGGTTGCCCAAGCCCGGGGGCTTGCTGGGCTCACCCCTGGGCCGGCCCTGAGGATGCCCATACAGTAAACATAACGCCCATTCAACGTTTCTTTCATCAATAACCTTAAGAATCAAAAAATTGTAGCACATATAAAAAGAAGACTTGTATTATCATCAAATGAGGTTTTCGTGAGCCCATTTAGCAATGACATGAGAATGATTGCAATCTAGCTTTGGCTAAATAAAGCAAGTGGTTTATTTTTTTTTGTGCTTATTAAAAAAAAATTCGCATTTATTAGTTTGCATCGATTTTTTGTGGCTTATTGGTTCGTCTCGACGAGAAGAATCTAAAAAGTATAAAATTATTAGTCAAGCTTAAAATTTTATGAATAAAGACAAAAATAATCCATTAGACCACAAAAAAAATTGGATTATTTTTGTCTTTAGTGAACTTTTTTTAAATTTAAATGATAATTTATACTTTTTAGATTTCTCTCGTCAAGACGAATCAATAAACCACAAAAAATTGATACAAAACTAACAAATTTTAAACCATTTTCAAAAAAATAAACCATTTGGGTTCATTTGGCTAAAGAGTCGGAACCGGGGTGCTGCGTAGCTGCGTGCTGGTAGTGTGTTGTGCGGCTACTGATGCCGCTGTGCCGGTGTTGGTCCGATGATCAGAGACGTTCACCGCGTAGAGTTCATCGAGTATTACAAGGGCTCCAAAAATTAGCTCAATTGAATATCGTTAGGTCTCTCATCTGAATATTATGCATGATTCTAAATGGATTCGGAACACTAGATCAAAACCATTGCAACAAGTTATATGTGTTCCGATGAGGCACTTATCGATATTTGATTGAGTTAATTTTTGGTGGGCCTGTAGAACTTGACAAAATCTACGTGGTGAACGTTTCCGATCTACAGCACAACAGTGGCTCGGCGGTGCTGTGCCCACACAGTATGCTGCGCAGCACCCACCCCGGGTTGGAAAGAGTCTGGTAGTGCGATACTATGGTACGTCGCGATGCATACAAGACAGCAACTGGAGTGGATAGAACTGGGAGCCCGACACCCACCCCGGGTTGGAAAGAGTCCAGTAGTGCGATACTATGGTACGTCGCGATGCGTACAAGACAGCAACTGTGGAGTGGATAGAACTGGGAGCCCGATTACCCCCGGCAGTGGATAACAATAACAAGCCATCAGGGGACACAGAGAGAGAGAGAGAGATCGTGGCCATGGAGACAACCACCATGTCCATTACTTCCCGCCATCTCTCTGCAACTTGTTCAAATTCAATCCGTACCCACAAAACCCTATCCCCTAATTTTAGAAACTCAGCCAAAATTACATCTTCTTCTTGGGCCGCCTCATCTCTCTCTTTCTCCACAACTTCTTCCTTCGCCGTAAGTCCAACAACAGCCACCCTCTCAATCTTCATTTCATATACTAATTTTATCACTCCGGCTGTGTTTGGGAGTCTTGCAAGCCATTTCTGTTTTTTCCATTTTTTCAATTTCAGGTGTTTGGCCACATATTTTGAAATATATTATACTCAAATAAAATCTTAAAAGTGAACCCAAGACTGCAAAGTTTAAAAATCACGAGCGTTTTGAATTGTCGTATGTTATGCTTCTTAAAAATAAAAAAATCTATTCTGCACACACATTATTGTTCAAACAATCAGCTTTGGCAAAAAAAACACAGTTGAACAACAATCACAATCATGCTGGACGCTTCATAGAACATAAGCCAGTTTTTATTTCTGTGACCTTTTTCTCAGAGAGAGATGCGGGGTTTGGTAAAATCCAAGAATGGGGTTGGTACTGGTAGGAGAGGAATGCGCGGTGTCATCAGGGCGGAAATGTTTGGCCAGCTAACGAGTGGCCTCGAAGCAGCTTGGAACAAGCTCAAAGGAGAAGGTTTTTCTTTATCCTTTACTAATTCTGATGTCGAATACATCTGTAGTGCATCTCCAATTTTATTGTATAGTTAAGTGGCTAGATGTAATTTACTAATTTAGCAATGAGCAGTGAAAAATATAAATGTACACAATGTTGCTTTAGTGATGCAATTGAGTTATTTTAGTTCCTTTACAACAATGTCATACCAAAATGCCACTGTGGGCTTCATTATCAGAGACATAGCCAGTAAGAGTCTCCCTAGATTTAGCTATTGTTGGACCTTATGCTAAATTATGCTAGATGAACTCAAGTTGTCATTTGCAAAATGGAGATGCCAAATCCATAATTCGGCATGCTACATCGTCCAATGGCCAACTTTTAGCAATTTTGCTCTATTGATGCCTTTTTGGAGAAACTATCATTTTCTCGTACCTATCACCATTGATCTCCTATATTTCTCTTAACTATAGCCATCAATGATGAGAAAAATCTTTTTTGTTTCCTGTCAAATGGCGTTATGCTAATAAATTGTAGCTTAGGGCCACTTATGTTGAAATTATAGATATGGTGGTCGGAAATTTTCTCTCCTAGAGTGTAGCTTTTAGTATTCTTTATGCTCACTTTTGTCTTCTATGTAATTTCATTTCCCTTCAGAGGTCTTGACCAAGGAAAATATTGTGGAACCTATGAAAGATATAAGGAGAGCTCTTTTAGAAGCAGATGTAAGGCTTTTAATTTTTTAGATTTATTATTGTTGTGAGATTTTGACTCAAAGCTGACTCGATTTTTTATTCCTTTGCAGGTAAGCCTTCCAGTTGTGAGAAGGTTTGTCCAAGCTGTGAGTGAACAGGCTGTTGGTGTTGGTGTAATCCGTGGAGTGACACCTGATCAGCAATTGGTCAAAGTATGCATCTCCATTGAGTTAATAAGCTTTACATATGTAGACAGTAGAATTGAGGCTTGATGGAAATGTGCCAAATCATGTTAGAGCCTTCACTGGCTCTTTCACTGACTGAGTGATAGACAACAAACCATTCAATGAGACAGGCAGCGGAGAGAATGTACAGTATAGAGTACAGAGAGCTCGAAGCAAATGAGAGTGACGTAGAAGCAGTAATTCTATTTATAGGATGTGAGCATATATGCATATAACTGCATCTATGGAAACTAGGCTGTTGAGGAGGCTGTTGGCTGTTTGTACGAGTTAGGGAAACCGTGGCTTGGAGGAAAAGGAACTAAGCTTCCAATGTGTTTTACATCTTCGTTTTATAATATTATTTTACTTTTCTCATCAAAAAAATTTGAGGAAAAACTAAAACACGTTGATAACTGCTTTCATTGCCAAACAATGGGTTTAGTTTTCAAACATTTGGATACATGAAAAAGAAGGGGTGATTCTATTACCAGCCCCTTATTTTCTCCATGTAACCCACAAAAAACTCCTCCATTTCCACTACTGTGTAAAGACCAAAATGCCCCTACATAACACTTCATCAGCCAAACTTATCTTCTTCTTCACTGTGAATTTTTTTTGAAGTCTCTGTGAAACAAAATCCCGCCACTCCACCTCCACTGCCACTTTCACCGCCACCCCTTTTCCACCTGTAAACTTCTTGCTCTTCTCACTCTCAATGGAGAATGAAGGAGTAGACATTCAATCAATGATGGGTTCTCATTTGAACATTCGAACACCAAGAACAAATCTGAAAAACTGCGGTTTTTTTTCGACATTCATACCCCGAAATATGTAAACTTTTTCAACATATCCATGTTGAAACTTTTCATTAACCGAAATTATGCAAGACAAAGTTCAGTAATAAATTGTCGACTTAAGTTACTTTTTTCATCATCATAATATCGGATTCTACACATTACATCAACATTTGCATTCTGAAAACGATACCTGAGAAATTCACATGTTTGATTTCACAAATTTTGACATTAAGAAGCTGAAAAAATGGTTATATTTCGACATGTTATTGTCGAAAACAGCAATATTTTATCCACATGTATTTAGTTCGACATTCGAAAGTTGAATATAGACATATATTTCGACAGAATGATGTCGAACATAGACAGGGTCCTTTCCCACAAATTTCACAAGTATTTGGTTCGACATTAAGAAGCTGAATAGAGACATAAATTTCGACATGAGGATGTCGAAAATAGACAAGGGTCCAATTTTTGAAAATTCGACCTTCAATATAAATCGACTTGTGGTTGTCGAAAATGGGTGTGTATTTCAACATTCAAAGTATGAAAACTGGTCGCGTTTTGGATTTTAATTTGCATCACTCTACAAACCCAGATGGTGAATTCAGATTATCAAACAGATAGTGGAGAGAGAGAGAGAGAGAGAGAGAGAGAGAGAGAGAGAGAGAGAGGATAGTGGTGGTGACGGGTGGTGGTGGCGATGGCTGGTGGTGGCTATGGCAGACGTCGTCGGTGGCTATGGCAGAAGGTAGAGAGAGAGACGAGAGAATAGAGAGTGGGTAGACGATCGGTGTATGGGGGGTGTGGAGAAGTTAGATTTAGGGCTTTTTTTATGGTTAAGGGTATTTTGGGTAGTTTAGGTGTATTTTGTGGGTTGTATGGAGTAAATTGGTTTGGGGAAATTTTAGGTGTGGGTTAAATGAAGAAAATGGGTTACAAGGAGAAAATAATGGGCTGTTAATAGAATCACCCAAAAGAAGTGTTCTTCACTCGCTTAGAAAGTAAGTTTTCAGTTTTCTTGTCTTCTTTTTTATTTTCTTTGAAAACCAACTTTGGGTTACATACACATGTTCATACTAACAGATGAGGATTGGTAATGTCAGAAACAGTAAGGGAGGGTTGTGACATTTCAATAAATCTACTCTTTTTTCAAATGGATAAATCTTAAAAAACTAGTAAAATCATATGTTTATGATTTTCAATGACGCAAATAAATGTCCTCTTGGGTCAAATACGAATAATCTGTGTGGTGATCCTTCCAATTCCCCTTTAAGTAGATGTTTCCTCGTATGGCAATTATGCCTTCATGGCCCGTCCAAAGAGGATTGGGATTGTGACTCCCCTTTAAGTAGATGTTTCCTCATATGGCAATTATGCCTTCATGGCCCATCCAAAGAGGATTGGGATTGTGACTCCCCTTTAAGTAGATGTTTCCTCGTATGGCAATTATGCCTTCATGGCCCGTCCAAAGAGGATTGGGATTGTGACATTTGCATTTGAAGTTATGGCATTTTATGCAGTACTTACTGTGAGTCTTTTATGCAGTACTTGCGGTGAGTCAGTATAAACCAAAAATAGAACTTGGTTTACATTGAATTAAACTTGTCATGGGATCAGTGGTGCTGGACTACCTTTAAGAGAAAACGAATTTCTGATGTACGCAGATTGTAAGTGACGAACTTGTAAAGTTGATGGGTGGAGAGGTTTCTGAACTGGTTTTTGCAAAATCTGGGCCCACGGTAATTTTGTTGGCTGGTCTACAAGGTGTTGGAAAGACAACCGTTTGTGCAAAGTTAGCTTTCTATCTTAAGAAACGGGTGAACTTTCTAAATCATAATCTCTTCATCTCTCCAACACACACACGCAGGCACACGAAATGTATACAACAGGCAGCTATAAGCTGTGGTCCTACGTGGTTCACAGGGAAAGAGTTGCATGCTTGTTGCTGGAGATGTCTACAGACCTGCTGCAATTGACCAACTTGTTATTCTTGGTGAACAGGTATATGACTTCCATTGTGAATGACATGTTCCATTTGCAATTGCCATTTGTCGTTTGTTTTGTTCCTGCTTTGATCTGGTTGAAGACATCAAGGCAGACTGCAGTCTATGAATTATCTCCATTTTCAAGTTATTGAGCACAATGTTAAGAGTCTTTGTAGATAGTCATTCTAAATGAAACTAACCTTCTCTGGCTAAAAGATAGATAAATGTTGAGAGTACTTTGTTTCTTCTATTATTTGTGTCTTAGAGGTACAATTGTAATAGTCCCATGATATGGTTTGGTATATTAAACTAGTAGATCAAGGGACGAATCAACGCTTCCTAAAAATCTGTTCTTTTCTCCTCCTCCTCCTCCTCTAACCCTAAACCTATGTTCTCAATCCGTTGCACTTGAAGTATAAATACTGTAGGAAGTCTTGTCCGGATAGAATATACTTATATTAACCTTCTTCAAATAAGGAAGACGTACTCAGTCTGAGTTCTTTGAAGTCTAACTCAGTGGATTTTCATGGTCAATGACAACCACTATGAAATCTCTTCTGAGCTATGAAGCACGGGTATGCAGGAAATCTCGCCGTACGGACACCGGTTAGGCGTGGGTGCTGCTTGGTTACGCGAGAGCTAACCTAAAACGAGAGGAGAGAGTCTGACTGAGAGGAGAGTGTGTCGCCAGAGATAGATCAGTCGCTGGAGGAGAGGTCATTTCAATCGGTGCCGGCAGAGGAGAAGGCAGATCTACTGTCACCTACATTCTTTTCTATTTATCCTAAGCCAAATTACCACTTTCATACCCCATCTTTTAATTTATTACTCCAGAGCCCCCATATTGCTTAAAATAAGAACTTGTCATATGTTTCTATAATGAAGCATGCTAAAATTATGAAAAATATATAAAAAATTGCCGTACCCGTACTCTACTTTTTTTGGTTTTTTCTGTATCTCGTACTCGCACCCGTACCACACCTGTACCCGCACCCGTACCACACCTGTACCCGTGCTTCATTGCTTCTGAGTGAGTACATGTGAAGTAGTATAGGTAGTGGTTATGAAACTGTCATGTCCTCATATTAAGCCCACCTTTTTATTCGTAAGTAAACAAGTTGGTGTTCCTGCCATTAAAAATTGGTGATAAAGCTATATGAAAATACTGATTAACAACTGCAGAACGAAAGGTCTAATTATCCTTGTTGGTGATGCTTGAAATCCCTTCAAAGCGAGTACAAAAGGATAGGGCCGTAGTACTAGTACAGGGAGTTGGATATGAAACTGTTGTGTCCTTAGATTACACCCACCTTTGTATTGGTAAGTAAACATTCGCAGTTGGTGTTCCAGCCATTAATAATCGGTGATAAGGCATTATGAAGCTATTAATTAACACCTGCAGAAAACAATGTCTGATTATCCTCGTCGGTGATCGATAGCACTCACAGAACTACTTGGATTTCTTTCCATGGACCTATTTTAGTTTTACGTGGTTTGGATAATTTCTTGCAATGAAGGGTATTGCTTAAGGCACTAGCCACTGCTTTTGTAAGTTTTACATGCCAGCCCTTTGGATTTTAGGTTCTCAAGTGGCGCAAATCTCATTTTGCCATTGTGTCTTAATTGATCCTTTGTTTCAAATTTTCCCATCCCTAAACTTTCTCCTCTGTGTAAATACCGTAGGATGTATTGTAAAGTCTCTCATTTGAAGTTATGAGGAAAAGTTGTGTTCTTGAAAAATTTGTGTGATTTGGACCTGAAAAGAAGATGTGCTGGACAATTTCTGTATTCAGTACTTTTCTTTGTGCATGGTTACCCTTCATATCTGATTCAACAGCTGGATCATTTAATTCCTTCTCATATTCAGTGATAAGCTTTGGGCAGGTGGATGTTCCTGTTTATACAACAGGAACTGGGGTTAAACCTGCAGAAATAGCTAAGCAAGGTCTACAAGAGGCCAAAAGGAAGAATATAGACGTGGTTATAATGGATACAGCTGGAAGACTTCAGGTTATGTCACCTATCTTTTCGAGGATAATTTTACTAAGGTCTGTTTTCCTTTTGTGTAGTTTGTCACCTTAGTTAACTGTTGTATGTATCTCAGATAGACAAGATGATGATGGATGAATTGAAAGAAGTTAAACGGGTGTTGAATCCTACAGAAGTTTTGCTTGTTGTGGATGCAATGACTGGCCAAGAAGCTGCAGGTGTCTAACCTTATTTTACTCATCTGTCTGATGAATTTCAATAATGGGGAAGTGTCTCTTAAAAACAAAGATGGGGAAAAAGGCATCCAATTGTACATGGTCTCCATTTTAGCTCGCAATAGGCTCGTGGAATCAATGTAGTTCGTGTGGTGACACAAACTGGATGCCTATGTAGTTTTGTTCTCCCTTCTTTATATCCTATGGCCATTCTGGTTATTATGTCTGCTAAATATGAAGACATTGGCGCTCTAGGGACTGATTAATTGCTCAGCCTATGTCCCGCCCCTACCTCCACAACCTAAGTCAATATTTAAGTTTCAGCTTGGTATCAAAGCATCTGATACCCGCCCCTATATTACGTCAAAATAATGCGATTGTCCAAGGCTAACCGTAACAACCCTTATAGTATATTATCACAACATTTAACCCCTTAAGACTTACAAAATTATGTATTTAATCCCTGATTAACCAAGCCGCGTAATTCTTCGTTAACTCCCGCCTAAGCGGCCAACTAATCCTGCCTACTGGCCGACTAATTGTCCCGCTGCGTAATTTAGCGCCTAGGCCACTAATCAAGACGGCAGACCACAACCTAAGAGAAGTTTTAGAACCCTATTTAAAAGGCTCTAGGTGCACCGAGACTCCATGCTCCCCTTAATCAAATACTTCTAGAATTCTAAGTATCATAACGCATAACATTTCAAATGTTTAAACCACCAAAACATAGCATCTATAATTCAAAGAAGAAGAAGATCAAAGAGAAAAAAGGAGCAGATCTGGACTAGGGCCTCCAGAGTTCATGATATTCCCTCCTCAATTCTTTTGTTTGTTGCAGCTCGGGTTACCAATCTTTGCCCCTTTAGCTTGAAGGATTTTATTAAGTATATCCCAACTTATGAATTAATCGATGAGATGAGATCTTAAATAGATCTGAAAAAAAATTGCAGCTTGCCTCTCATGAGCCTTGCGTCTTGGCATGAGCCGTGCGCATCAAGCTCCTCAAGAACTTCCCTTTCACTAACCTACTCGCTCAAAAGCTTAAGCCCTTGGGAAATATGCCCATGATATATATCGCTCATACCAACTTGCTTAGATATACCCTTTGGATGGTGAAGTGCTTCTGACACTTCTAGATTGAGGCTTATGCCTATGCCATCATGTTCATATTTCTGTAGCAAACCCTTCGTTTGATAAGTTGTAGATGAGTTTTTTTTTCCCTTCTATCAGTTGGCTTGATCTTTTTCCCACTGCTACTGCTCGGAGTGAAACATTGTGTTCGTACACTGAAAATGTTTCCTACTGCTCTTCCAGTCAATAAGACAAGGTGAGGATGGAAGCAAGTGCTATTTATCGTTTGTGGAGGGTTTCTACTTTTTAGGTTCGTTTAAAAATATGGCTTCCAAAACACTTGGCCTCTTTTTTTTGCTGTATTAGAACTTGGTGTTTGGCTATGTTTATAAGTATGTGAAGTCTTTAGTAAGTGGGGAAACTGGCATATTGTTTGTACAAAATCAGACAAGCAGGTATCACTGTTGTCTCTTGCTTAAACGCTAAGGATCATTTTAAAAGACCATTTTTAGTCTTCAACTATGGTTGTGAAAGACGTGGTTGCGTGCTTTCATATGCGTCAGAGGCAATTCAGTAGTTAATTGTACTCCTGGAAGCAGAGAGTATCAATACATCCATTGACTTCACCTCTCTATGTTTAATTGTTGAGAGTTGCATGCCTTAATTGTTTTTTTTTTTTTTTTGCCCAAACCAATTTCATATCTCCCTTCCTTCTAATTGATTGCAGTGAACTTTCAGGTTTGGTCACTACATTTAATCTCGAAATTGGAATTACTGGTGCCATTTTGACGAAGCTAGACGGGGATTCGAGAGGTGGAGCAGCATTGAGCGTTAGAGAGGTTTGCCTATTTCTTTGGATGTTAAAATTCGTGATTTTTATTTGATTTTCTATTTTGTTCTCTCTTTTATATAGGATTATGATGTCCTTATTCTGTGAGCCCCATGCTCTGCACATCAAACAATTAGGTGGTTAATTTCACCAGGGGATGCTCTTGCATAGTAAATTACATACTGATTATTGTTAGTTATTGTGCTAATTATTGTTGTTACATGTTATTCATCTTACAGAACTTAAAGATGTTGTCTTATAGTAATATTATCGAACCCCTACGCTGGAAATTTGAATACATTTGTGCTCTTATGGGTTATATGGGAGTGATTTCACAACATTTGCTAGAAATATGTAATGCATACTGGTGGTGTGGATGTATACTCAACCAAGTTTAATTCTTAAGGGGGCTATATTACTGTTTTTTGGAGTAACTAAAGTCACATTTAGACTTTTCTAATGTTTGAAAAATTAGTTATATGTAACACATGTTATTATCCACGGCTTTGTGATGAGTACGAAGTTTGTAAGACTATTAATAGCTTAGAGATTTTAGAATTTTGTCTGCACTCCTAAGTCTGACCAAATTGTTGGTGTGCCAATGTTATCTAAATTCTTTTTTAAGTTACATGATTTAGGAGCACCAACAAATTGGTACAACTCAAGTGCAATACTTGTAGAACTTAAAACGTGTACATGTGGATGAAGAGCTTTTTGTCGCACAGTAACATAGTAAGCATGTTTGCATGTGCTTTTTCTTCTACCTAAGTGGGAAGGGAGTGTTCATTGGAGGGAAAGAAGGATTAGGACCTTTTGAAGGTTGCTTTGTGCAACTTTTGGGAGCCCAAGTTTTTTTTATGTGAACGTAGCTTTCTTTTGAAATTAGTTGTCATAACATGGGCAAACATGTTCAGATTATTTCTTCCAAGTTGTAAATATATTTTCCTTGGAATTTTATCCATAGTAAAGTTATGTAGGTCTATCAATAATAAATAGCTTTGTGAATCATGAAAATTATAAACTCGTGGATCATATAGGCATGGTTGGTGAACTATGTAGCATGGACCTGATACGGATACGGATACAGGATATGGCAATTATCAAAAGATTAGGACACAAACACGGCTATATAAAAAAATCGACACCCAGTTGGTACTCATTAATGGGTGTCTGGGATGACGAATGTTGAGGACAAGCCTAACCTTTGGTAATAATACACAAAGTAGCTGTGCTCATACTCGAACCCGAGATTTTGGGCAGAGTCTTTTATCACTGCACCACCAGTGGTCCCCTACACTAACACGGCTATTCTTCTTAAAATAATTCTTTTAGTTATGCAAATATTCAATGTAACCACTAAATATTCAGGTTAAGAATCCTATTCGAATGTTACCCATTGTGATAGACATGTTCTATGTTCCACTTTTGGCCCAACAATAAGAATATTATAATTTAATGGACATGCCACGTGACGTGTGCCCGGGTGTCCTTGGTGTGTGGGACACGAATGCGGCAATCTCTAGGAGTGTCGGTGCTTCATAGTAGGTAAATAAACTGACTATGGCCTTGTAAGAGGTTAGGGGTGCTTGTGTGGGATTGATGTGGCAGGCATGGATAAAGCTTTCAACTCTTGATTTTTGGACCAATGATTGCTTTCACTCTTTTTTTTTGTGGAGCAATGATTCTATGTTAGCATTGCAATAAATTGCTTGTGTCAGTGAGAGCTATTTGAGTATCCCCCGTTGACCTTCTTTGTAGATAAAATCTTCAGTGAGTGGAAACAAGCAACAAACCGAATGAAAGGAGGATCATATGACTCGTGGTCTGTTTAGCCAATACAATAATGTTCTGCACAATTTGGAGTTGTTAAGCGGAAAAGGTGCTTTAGTTAGTTTTTGCAATTCTGTTCTATAAAGGCAACACACATGCAATGTTGGTTCCATACTATTTTGTGCAACCTGTGAAAGCGAGTAACAGTGGATCTTGTTATTCTGCTGGGATGGAATATTTGGCGAGGTGTTTTAGTGTATGACCTACAGTTAAGCTACTTTTTCTAACTCTCTCTAACTGAAGCCTGAAATGGCAATTGGTATAATGTCCTTTTCTAGCACGGTCATTTCCCTTGTTGGGCCCGTCAAATTTTTGTAAGTCACATGCTTAAATATTGGGCAATTGCAGGTGTCGGGAAAGCCCATCAAACTTGTAGGACGGGGAGAGCGCATGGAAGACCTGGAACCTTTCTACCCAGATCGTATGGCAGGACGAATCTTAGGAATGGGAGATGTTCTCTCGTTTGTGGAAAAGGCTCAAGAAGTTGTGAGTGGCAATAAGTTTCATATCCATTTCTTTTACATGTTTTTGTTTGATTTAGTTCTTGACCAACTTGTGAGTAGATGCGCGTAGAAGATGCTGAAGATTTGCAGAAAAAGATAATGAGTGCAAAATATGACTTTAATGACTTCCTAAAGCAAACTCGGGCCATTGCACAAATGGGTTCCATGAGTCGCGTTATGGGAATGATTCCGGGCATGGGAAAGGTATAGATCTGTTTTTAGTTGCACACATACATCGTATTTTTCCTGTGGTCCAGGAACCGGTAACAAAGGGTGGATGATTTCATAAACTGTACATTGGCATTTTATGGAAACAGGTTACTCCTGCACAGATTCGTGAGGCTGAGAAGAGCTTAATTTTAATGGAAGCAATGATAGAAGCAATGACCCCAGGTTATTCCTTTCCTTTCCTGTTGAATTGGGGCGTGTTTGGAAAGTAAGGAAGAGAAAATATTTAAATTGTCCTCCTTAGGTTTCTAATCTAGACAGAAAAATGAAAACTTCACAAAGCAAAGAGATGGAAAATTGTTTCCTTCTTACATTCCTTTCCTTTTTCTTTCTTCTTTCCTTCTTCATTTTCTTTGTTAAGTTAAATGTTTATTTCTTACATGTTTTCTTTAGAAGCAAACAAGGTGAAATTAATTGAAATCCATGTTCCTTGTCACATAACAATTTGGCATGTGCCAGTTGTTGGAATAAGTTATGTCCCACATCGGTTATCTTGTGTTATGTAATGAATTACTTAGTAATATAAATAAACATCTCATGTGTTAGGGTTAAAAAACACCCTATACACTTCTCTCTTTCTCTCTAAACAACATGGTATCAGAGCCACCTTAACCCTAAAACATGATCTAATCCCAAGGCCTTTGTGCCATCGTCGTCTGCAAGTCACCGCCCACCCAAACCCTAATTTCTCTTTGATTCTCATCATCTACCCATCGATAGTCCACACATGTAACCCAATACATAACCCTAACCCACTCGAAACCCTAGATCCCAAATTGAGACCCACTCAAACTCTAAATCGAGACTCGTACGACCCACAAAACCCTAAATCGACCAGCATATGTCCCTGAAACCCAATACTCAGTAGCTTACGGCCTCCATACACACTCGAACGTCATTACCAAGTATTGTACAACCCTAAAAACCTTCGAAATCCCTTGCCTGGTGATTGTTGATGCTTGAAATCCATACCTAGTTCGATTTCGAACATTACCCAGTACTTTTCCACCACGAAACCAGCCAAAACCAAGGCCCTACCACTCAGAATCCATACCCAGTTACTTTCAAAGCCCTAATACTCGATTTCAGACCCTAAAACATCAAACCAAATCACTATACTGTTCAAACCCTTACCCAGTTACTGTTCACAATCACTGTTTGTGATGTTACTGTTTGTGATTACTGTTCATGATGTTTTGATCGCGATTACTGTTCAAAACTTATGAAGGATGAAGGAGAATATATATTTAAAAATATATATATATATCTAGCCGACTAGTCCCCTAGTCGCTAGTCAGCAACCATCCGACCTGGGAGCGACTAGTGACTTTTAGAACACTGCTGACCGAGGGAAAGTATTTTTAATAGTCTATGTGGATGATATTATCATTACTTATGATGATCAGCGAGGTATTGATGAACTTAAAACTTTCTTACATCAGCAGTTTCTTACTAAGGATTTGGGAAAACTTCGGTACTTCTTGGGTATTGAGGTGGCACGATCCAAAGAAGGTACTAGCTTATCACAGAGGAAGTATGTGCTGGATATTCTTAAGGGTACCGGTTTGTTGGGGACTAGACCTGTTGAGACTCCTATAGATCCCAACGTCAAATTGTGTGTGGACTAGGGGGAGTTACTCCCTAATCCTGATCAGTATCGCCGGTTGGTTGGTAAGCTAAATTACCTTATGGTTACTCGTTAGGTTATTTCTTATGTTGTTAGTTTGGTGAGTCAGTTTATGTCGGCTCCTCGTCATCCAACATTGGGAGGCAGTTCTTAGGATTGTGAAGCATCTTAAGTTACATCCAGGATGGGGTTTGTTTTATTAATCTAGTTGACACTTACGCGTTGAGACGTCGGATTCTGATTGGGCAGGAGGACCATCTGATAGGAGATCCAGTATTGGGTATTGTCTTTTTCTTGGTGGAAATCTTGCCAATTAAAAAGGCAAAAAGGAGAGATTGGTTGCCTGGTCTAGTGCAGAAGCAGAGTATAGAGCAATGGCATACACAACATGTGAGGTTGTATGGTTGCGATCGTTCCTTGAGGAGATAGGGTTGAGTGTGCCAACTGCCCATGCCTTTGTAATGTAATAATCAAGCAGTTATTCACATTGCTTCCAATCCAGTATTTCATGAGAGCACTAAGCATATTGAAGTTGACTGTCATCTAGTACGTGAGAAGTTGACTGGTGGTGAGATAGGTGCTCACTGGGCTGACATGTTTACTAAATTCATTGTTCAAATCACAATTAGAGTTATTATGTAACAAGGTGGGACTATGTGATATTTATTCACCAGCTTGAGTGGGAGTGTTAGAATAAGTTACGTCTCACATCTGTTATGTTATGTTATGTTTAGTTACTTAGTAATATAGATAAACTCTCATGTGTTAGGGTTAAAAAAACACCCAATACATCTCTCTCTCTCTCTCTCTAAACAACAAAAATTAATTATTGCTTGTCTATAAGAAAAATTCAAAACAAAACAAAAGTGGTTTTATATTGTCGAATGCAAACAATTAATAAACCTTGATTCCCTTATAGAGTCGTATCGTTTTTGCGTGAACCGTGAATCGAATTGTGAATCGTACAATTCACTGCCGATTTTATATAAGCCTCGATTCACTTATAGATTCATATTGTTTTTGCATGAATTGCGAATCGAATCGGGAATCGTGCTATTCTATATTTTGTGCACTTGTTTTCCAATAAATACAGAGTTTGTTTTCTGTTTTTATCACCAATTACTGGTATTTCTGGTTTAAACCATCTGATATGCAGAGGAAAGGGAGAAACCAGAACTATTGGCTGAATCCCCTACCAGGCGGAAGCGAGTTGCGCAAGATTCTGGGAAGGCAGAACAGCAGGTACGTAAGGTCACAAGGTGTAGTCTGGATATTGGTATCGAGAATACTGATTCTTTGTCGTTTCTGGTGTAAATCAATGCTGGCCGTGTGCTTTAATAAGATGATATTCATTTTTTGCATCAACTTTAGGTGAACCAACTTGTTTCTCAACTATTCCAAATGCGTGGGCGTATGAAAAAATTAATGGGTGTCATGGAAGGTGGATCTATTCCTGCTCTGAGGGATCTTGAGGAGGCTCTTAAATCTGAACAAAAGGTGCCTTCTGTTGCCTATGTATGCATGTTGATTTACCACTTAACATTAACAGCAGTTCATACACTTTCATTTCATGCTTTGAATTCCAAAATGCTTTGAATTCCACCCTTCCATTTTTTCCCCATGAACCGCTAATCTTATTGGTCTCCATGGTCTGATTTGATGCGAACTGAGTTTTTAAAACCTTGATTCTGCTTAGTACTGAGGATGATGCTTGAGCGAATAAGAAACTGTACTATGTTTTCCGATTAGTTTGAATCTGGAAGGGAAGATGGGATACCGACCTAATCTTTTGCAATTATTGGCACAAAATGGTTGCCCGCATGTTTGAACCCACAATCTCAAGTTTACACAATCAGAAGCTCACTCGTTTGAGTTTAACCACAATCAGTGGCCCTCTGTTGAGGATGATACTTACAGAAATGTATACCATGTGTTGTTCCTGTAGTTGTTAGATTCATATTCTTGCCTTTATTTTGAGCCATCTTAAGAATATTGACCACAGGCCTCCTAGTCAAAACGGTATCCTAGATTGGTCTGCTGGATTGAGTTTTTAACTCCCCCAAGATATCGTCTAAAGGAATACGCTAAGTAACGATGATCTCTCAACACCGTAAAAATAAGTACAGTGCGCTCAATGCGAGATTTCCAAATTGGTGAAGACCAAATTTAAAATCAATCCCTATATTTTTTGGAGAAAGAATAGTATGGCAGTAAGAAAAGTTAGGATTTGAAACAGTAACAAAATTTGGGTCCATGTTGGTCTTCCAATTATGCTTCAGAAGGTTGAATCCTAATCATCTTTTTCATATATTTTTTTTTTTTTTGAACTGATCTTTTTCATATATTTGAGCTCCCAAAAAGTAACAACGTACGTTAAAGTAACCTGTTCCGTCCTTGTGATGCGTTTTAGCAATGATTATTACTGTAACCAAATCAATTGAAGAAAACCTATTCCCTCTTTTTGAAGGCAACCTAAAGGCCAAGCTGCAACCTCATTCTAGTATACCCGTTACCAATATGGTTTGGTATATGGATCATTCAAAAAGAAGGAAAAATAAATTAGAAGGGACCTTTAAAACATTGGTGGATTATTAGGAGATATCGTACCAGGCATTTCTTCTTTGGGCGAGTCACCACTCACCATATGCGTTATATAATTGGCACACAAATCATGCTGCAAACCTCTTCCCTCCTGAATTCTGTATGTTTTTCCACTAACATATTCGAACTTCTGTTTCATCCTAATTTTTAATTTGCTAGCTCTCCGGCGTCGTCCGATATTATTATGACTCAAGCTGACAAAGTGAAACATTTACTACTATCTTGTCAGGCTCCCCCTGGTACAGCAAGGAGGAAAAGAAGGTCATACTCAGACCTAAAGTCGAGGTATGCGGACTCTGCCTCATCAAGGCCAAAGCCTCGTGGTTTTGGGGGCAGGAAGTGAGTAAAGGTTATCAGCTATTCTAACATTTTTTGCATGCACATCGTCTCAGGAGTTGTTTTGGCCGAGAGTTTGAGCGTATGCCTTCATTTACTCAAAATAACGTATGGCTGTGCATATCTTGCATGATCAATATTGGTTCTGATATTGGGAATGCTCTGAAACAACCCCTCTCCTTGTGTTGCATTTGTTAGGCGTTGAAATAACATTTGTTATCTTTTTAACCGTGTAGCTTTTAATTTCTGTTGGTAATGCTCTTAAAACAGAAGAGATAATTACCGGACAGCGACGGGGACAAGAAACAATTACCACTGTCATGGTCCCAAGTTCTAAAATCTCCAAGACACGGTAGAGCCTATAATAATGACCAATACCGGTGTCCATGACTTGGCCAGACCATTTTGCCCTTACACCCCACACTCTGTGTATTTCTTTTTGGACTTCCCCTTTTCCTTGGACGGATTTGGTCTTATAATTTCATTACTTGCTTCCTATTATGGTGAGACTTGCACCCTACAAAGACCTGCACATTTTTTATTTAGTAAATATTTTATGGGCTCACTTTGGGTATCTATTTTTTTGGCGTGCTCTTTATATTAACGGTTATTCTAACAGGCGCATTCCTGCGCCGGGTAAAACCAACAAAACTAAATATGGTTATCCCAGTAAAGTATAGCAATCAATTACTAGTAGGCTGATGCTAAAAAAAAAGAGTACTTGTAGCCTTCAAGGCAGACGCAACTTTTTCTTCTGACACGGTAAACCTGCACTCCATGGTAATTGTTGTGGGAAAATGCTAGCATGTGAAACGTGCATAAAAAAAGGTAGAAATATATAGAAAAATGTAAAATGTGAGAGGGGGGTAACTTTTTTTGGGCTTATTGTGTTAGCAAGACCTATTTTTGTGGGATTTTTCTATTCATCTACTGAGTAACAATAAGGCAAGAAAAAGATATATAAAAAAAAATACAAACTTCAGTGTACTTTCTTTCACTTTTCTATATATTTTTACACATTTCTATACATTTTTCAAACTTTAACGATAGCCCTATGCGCTGATTTTAGAATTTTTCATTTTTGAGAATAACACCTTTAACTACTGGCAAGTGATTTTGGCACCTACCAAATTCATCTTGACATTTGGAGTGGCAAGATCAATTTTGAGCGCCTAAATCAATTTCCTCACTAAAAAATTATAGAGAGAGAGAGAGAGAGGAACTTTCTAGTTCAGGATTCCCGGAGTCCGGGATCCACCTATCCGATATTTTTTTTTATGATCCGAACCGTCCAATGTGTTTAAACGTGTGTTTAAGGGTTCCTGCGAGAAATTGTCACAAAAAAAATACCGGAAAGGGCTTAATCCGAGCAGTTTTTCATAAAATTGTATATGTACAGTTTTTGGGAAAAACTGCTCTGATCAAGCCCTTCTGGGTATTTTTTTTTTATGATTTCTCGCAAGAACCCTTAGAAACACGTTTTAAACACATTTGACGGTTTGGATCATGCAAAAACAAGTTTTAAAACCTTCAAAACACCAACAACAAAAAAAAAAACCAGTGCGGGATCCTTGACTGGAAAGTGGGTGTATATATATAGGGAGGGTTTCCAAACAGAGATTCCTTAAACTGCTTAAAGTGCGGACCTCACCTTTCCGAATTGAATTTTGATGATCTGAATCGTTTAATGTGTTTTTAAGGGTCTCTGCGAGGAATTATAAAAAAAAAATGATCAAGAAGGGCTTGTTCCGAGCAGTTTTTGATAAAATTGTACATATGTAGTTTTTATCAAAAATTGCTCTAATCAAGCCCTTCCCGATCAATTTTTTTTATGATTCCTCGCGGGGACCCTTAAAAACACATTCTAAACACATTGGACGGTTCGGATCATCAAAATTCAATCGAGAAAGGTGAGGTCCTGACTTTAAACAAAGTTAGGAATCCCTGACTAGAAGATTTTCGTGATTTTCGTGTATATACACACGAAAATCTTCTAGTCAGGGATCCCTGACTCTAGGTTTTTGGGTGTTTTGAAGGTTTTAAAAATTATTTTTGCAAAATCCGAACCGTCCAATGTGTTTTAAAACGTGTTTTTAAGGGTCCCCGTGAGAAATCATCAAAAAAATTACCGGAAGACCTTGATCCGAGCAGTTTTTCACAAAAACTGTACATAGCGAGAAATCATAAAAAAAAATACCAGGAAGGCTTGATCCAAACAGTTTTTCACAAAACTGTATATGTACAGTTTTTGTGAAAAACTGCTCGGATCAAGGTCTTCCCGGTAATTTTTTTGATGATTTCTCGCGGGGCCCTTAAAAACATGTTTTAAATACATTGGACGGTTCGGATCATAAAAATAAAATATCGGGAACGTGGAGTCCCACATCCCGGACTAGAATATATATATATATCATCCGGTTCTAGTGCGGGAATCCCGTTTCCGGACCTCCATGATCCGAACATTTTTTTGACGATCCGATCCGTCCAATGTGTTCAGAAGGTGTTTTCAAGGGTCCACGCGAAAAATCTTCAAAAAAAATACCAGGAAGGGCTTGATCCAAGCAGTTTTCGCAAAAATATATAAATACAGTTTTTGTGAAAAACTGCTTGGATCAAGCCCTTTCCGGTATTTTTTTTTGAAGATTTTTCGCGTGGACCCTTGAAAACACCTTCTGAACACATTGGACGGCTCGGATTTTCCAAAAAACATTTGCAACACAAAAAAACACCATTTTTTCTTATTAACGGGAGGTGTGGACTTGAACCCCACGGTATAAATATATATCAGAGCCAAGTAGTGAGTAGTGAGTAGGAGATGGTTATGCCGGGTGGTTAAACCTGTTTGCTGTAGGATGTAGGGTACAGTTATACTCCATATAATCCGTGCATTATTTTCAAGTACTCGCAATTGTTTAATTAATAGTTTGACCGTAGATCTGCGAACTACCACGCTACATCAGGTCACCCAAGTTCCTAGGTTCCCATTTTAAGGTGTGTAAATCCCGAGGTAGGGTAGCCGTTTTTGGGTGTGGATGGGGTATGTACTTGGTGGCGTATGTGTCTTGTAGGAGATAAACAGTCAAATTATTAAACAAAACAATTCAAGTAATTGAGATAATTTACAGATTATCTACGGTATAAATTACTCTACACTCTTACTCTTTTGGTCTAACTTACCTTGCATAACTACTCCTATTACACCTACCACAGTATCAAATACCCAAATGATAAAAGAAATTAATCCACAAAAACATACAAACTTACCAAATTACAATGATCCAATAACATCTACGTATTTCTTTATTCATGGTGAAAGATTATCAAAAGAATTTAATACACTAGGAAATGCAGAGCGAAGAAGAAATTATCGACAATCATTTACTAAAAAAGAACAATATCATATTTTCTCCCAATGGCAAAATATGTTAAATGAACAAAAAACAGATATCCAATTCCTAGATTATATTGAAAACATACATACAAGAAAATATGAAAAACAAATTACAGAATCTTGTACAAAGATAGAAACTCAAGAACTAAATGAAAACGACATGCTCAATGAACTAATCAAAAATCTAGAAGATCCACAACTAAAATCACAATATACGAAGAAAATGGAAGAAATATTTAAATCAACACCTATCAAAACAATTGATAAACCAACTTGTCATATGTCAGAATTTATTATAACTTCAGAGAATCATGGAGTTATAAACAAACCAAGTTTAAAAAATATACAACCTACAAAAAATGAAATTATTCTAAACAAATCTATAAATACAATTACAGAAACCAACAAAAGCGTAAAAAACAAGATTACTTCACAAGAACTCAATCACGAAATCAAAAACATAAAAAAAACAGATAGTAGAATTAAAACATGCTAAACCAACAAACAAAGAATCTCTAATTATTTGTTCCACTAAAAATAACTTTACAAATCTCCCATTACAACCACAAATAATTTCAATTCAAAGATGGAATACTTATATCAACATCAAAATTCATGATATGGAAATCGAAACAATCGCACTAATAGACACTGGAGCAGATATGAACATCAAGAGGGATTAATACCCACAAAATATTATCATAAAACAATTGAACAATTAGTATCTGCCAATGGAAGTCAAATGGATATTCAATACAAATTACCCAAAGTACATATTTGCCAAAACAATGTTTGTTTCCAAACATCTTTTATTTTAGTTAAAAATATGACAGATAATGTAATTTTAGGTCTACCTTTTATTGGTATGATATACCCTTTTACAACAAATAACATCGGTATAACTACAACACATTTAGGAAAAGAAATAACTTTTAAATTCTTCAAACCTCCTGAAAAACGAGAATTAAAACAATTAACACTTCTGCAACAAAAAACTCAACAATTAAATTATCTCCAAAATGAGTTAAAATATAAACAAATAGAAGAACAACTTACAAATACTCATTTACTTCCACAAATAGATAAATTCAACAATCAATTAGAAACAGAAATATGTTCAAATATACCCAGTGCCTTTTGGCATCGCAAAAAACATATAGTTACTTTACCTTATACCAAAGATTTCAAAGAAAGCAATATACCAACAAAATCTAGACCTATTCAAATGAATCCAGAAACAATGGAAACTTGTAAACAAGAAATTCAAACATTACTTGATAACCATATTATCCAAAAAAGTAAATCACCTTGGTCTTGCCCAGCTTTCTATGTCAACAAAAATGCAGAAATAGAAAGAGGAGTACCTCGTCTAGTTATCAATTACAAACCACTAAATACTGCCTTAGAATGGATCAGATATCCAATTCCCAACAAAAAAGACCTCATTAATAGATTACATAATGCTACAATATTCTCAAAATTCGATCTTAAAAGTGGATTCTGGCAAATACAAATTCATCCAAAACACAGATACAAAACTGCCTTTACAACCCCTTTCGGACATTATGAATGGAATGTAATGCCGTTTGGATTAAAAAATGCTCCTAGTGAATTTCAAAATATAATGAATGATATATTCAATCCATTTAGTCATTTTATTATCACATATATTGATGATGTACTAGTCTTTTCTAATACAATAGACGAACATTGGAAACATTTAAAATCCTTTCTACAAACCATCACACACAATGGCTTAGTAGTTTCGGCCCCCAAAATTAAACTATTTCAAACAAAAATTCGATTTTTAGGATATAATATATATCAATCCACTATAACACCAATTGATAGGTGTAGACACCCCGATTTTGACTCGAGAAACTTATCAAGCATCCCCGATGATGAAAATGCCCGATAGAGCACGTGAAACTTGATTGTGAACTTGGAAACCTCTCCTAAACTTTTCCAAAATAAACCCAAGCCTACACCACCTTCTAGTACATTCAAAACCCTCTTTATCGATATATAATTTGTCCCAATCCGTTTTGAAATGAGGGAGATATGCACGTTTTACCAAAATAATTCATTTTTCCGACCTTCTGAGGGTAAAATGGTCACATATTTTGATGTACAAATTATATTTGGTTCAAACCACTTGGGTTAGAAAGTAGACTTGATAAGCTTTCCAACGCTTCAAACCATGCGCAAAACGGAGTTCGGTAGCACCCGGAATGGCCCCGCGAAATTTGGAATTTTGTGCTGTCTCGCCATCCAGGCGCCTGGATTCACCTATTCCAGGCGCCCGGACTCAATCCAGGCGCCTGGATTGCCTTAATGCAGGCGCCTGGACTCACTCCAGGTACTTGCTGCCCAAGTTCAAGTGAGTGGGGAGGAGCGTCTTGGGGGATTCTTTGGGGATTTTCTGCAGAAAAATAGTGGAGGGAATATAGAGTACCTTATTGCCCCCTAACCTTGACCCCTAAGCCAACTTAATGGCCCTTTTTGAACCCTCCTTTGCCTATATAAAGCCCCTCATCTCTCTCATTGAAAAGGACCAGCTCTCTCCCTCATTCTCCTTACTGTTATGCTGCTGCAAATCATCCAGAAAAATTCATCCCCAATCCATTCCCTTTTGTTCTACCCATTTCTAACCTAAAAACCCTTTTTTTTAGCCTAAAAACCCAACCTTGATCACTAGTAACCCACATACTTCAATCATCCATCATCAAAACCCACCAGAACAGAAATATTCAGTTTGCTTTTACTCTGAAAAACTCATCTCAATCTATATAACCACCAAAAATCCTTCAAAATCTTGTTCCAAGCTCATCAATCAAGCTTCCAAGGTAGATTTTCTACCAAAGTGTTCAATAGGCCCTGAGGGGGACTCAATTAGGCTCTTTCTGGTCATCTATACCAGTAGAGGGTTTGAGAGAGGTCAGATAATCATCAAGAAAAGTAATCAGATTGTGCATCAGAAACTCAATCCAGGCGCCTGGATCATCACCTTCCAGGCGCCTGCATTGGGTCCAGGCGCCTGGATCATCACCTTCCAGGCGCCTGGATCCCCTTTTCCATTATCATGTTTTCTGTTTTCTTTCATATTTTGATTAACTTTGGTTCATCATTTGCATGCCATAATCCTCATTTAATTACATTTCATGTTCTGATCCTCATTTAAAAGTTCATTTGAAGTATTTTGAGTCAATAAAATGGGATTTTAAAGTTTCTGTCTGGAAGGCAATCCAGGCGCCTGGATTGACTCCTTCCAGGCGCCTGGATTGACTCCTTCCAGGCGCCTGGACCCAATCCAGGCGCCTGGATTGACCCTTTCCAGGCGCCTGGATCCTATCCAGGTGTGATGTTTTGAATGTATGTGATTAATTTCTGGGGTATCTTAAGGTAGTTTGAAGGCTATTTGGTGAAATTTTAGCATCTTCTGTATATAAATCACTCATCCACAACACTTTGCACAAGCATTCACTTATATTTCATAGACATTCTTAATGTATTTGCCATGCTCTCCCATGAATTTGAGTTTAAAGTCCGTTTAAATAACATTTTCAAAATCTTTTCAAACATTTAGTAGAGACCGGTGGCCACACCGGGCGTGAGGGGTGCTTTAAATTCCTTCCCCTCGCGTAACCTAGCTTCCGGACCCGAGAAATCTCATTTTAAAGACCGGTAAAGTATTTTCCATTTCAAGGGCAAAAGAGTCATTTTTCAAATGGTTTCTCGGGTAAGGTCCTCAAATCCGGGTGGCGACTCCATTCAATCAATCAAAACCATTTTCCAAACCGCAACCGTTTTCGTGGGCATGCCACCGCGGGGTGTTCACAATAGGGCCATCAAATTTGCTGACAAATTTCCAGATGAAATTACTGATAAAAACCAATTACAAAGATTTTTAGGATCACTAAATTATGTGTCAGAATTTTACAAAAATCTCAGAACAATATGTCAACCACTATTTGAAAGACTAAATAATAATCCACCAGCCTGGACATCAACCCATACTAATATTGTACAACAAATCAAAACATATGTCAAAATATTACCATGTCTAGGGATTCCAACAACAAGCTCGTTCAAAATCATACAAACAGATGCTTCTGACATAGGGTATGGAGGCATTCTTTTACAAAAAATCAATTCCACTTCTCCTGAACAAATCGTTCGATATTATTCAGGCGTATGGAACAAAACCCAAAATAATTATAGTACTATTAAAAAAGAAATTTTGGCACTCGTATTATGTATCTCTAAATTTCAAGATGATATTTTAAACCAAAATTTTTTAATTTGAATTGACTGCAAAAGTGCAAAGCATATTTTAGAACAAGATGTAAAAAATGTGGCCAGCAAACAAATTTTTGCTCGTTGGCAATCAATATTAAATATTTTTCACTTTGATATAGAATATATTAAAGGTGAGCAAAATTCAATTCCTGATTTTCTAACACGAGAATTCTTATTAAATTAATTTTGCAGATATTGCAGAAAAGAACAAAAAAGATAGCAAGATAGAAACAACACCACAAAAACAGTTAGCTCTCACAACTAGCACTATGGCTATTCCCCCAATTGAACTAGTCAATAGATACCAAGTCTTTAATCCAACACCAAAAAGCCAATACGGATCTAGTTCTTCACTAGCCTACCCACCAATTATCCAAAATTATACCCCAGTCAACCAGGTCATAGGAACCTCTTCCCAACCCATTATTCCAGCAAAAACAATTTATATTTCAAAACCTCAATTACAAAATCTATTTTACATAGAACCATCTTTTCAACATATAAAAAATCCAAATGATTTGGCTCTACATTATTTCCCAGACAACTGGCACTTTGTTCCACATAATCCAGACAAATCAATATCTTTCTATAAAAATATCCTTGAGCATACTCATTCCGTTGTCTTCAAACAAGTTTATGACCCAAAAGATAGCAACGTTATCAATTACCAATCATTTTACATCCACAAAATAATTAGTATTTCTGAATGGGGTCATCCCTCCAACCTTCAACCACTACCAGATACTAACTTATTTTTCAGTTACTATGATTACATCAACGCTTGGTCTTATGCATTATTATATGAAAATTCAAAATTCTCCCATTCTTGGTTCCAATTTGATCAAAATTTCAATTCACCATTCCCTTCTTGGTTTCTCCGTTGGTGGACTCAAATGGGAGCCAGCAATGACATCATCCCACAAAACCTTCATGACCAAGTTGATTATTTCTACTCCAAACAGAAGTTAACCCCTCATCAACAACAATTTCCCAAGCTCCTCCTCTTTATTGCAAAATATAAAATTGCTTGGATATTCAGATGGAAATATGTTATCTCCGACAATCTTGTCTGCCGGCAATTCTTGATCAAATGGTGGAATAAATTCAATATTCAGCAAGTTATTGATCAAGTCCAAAATGACTTTAAAATCAAAGTCCCAAAACCAGTCCAAATCCATGATAGGCCTCCTTCACCATATATGATTTCCAATATCAAGCTTGATAGTCCTACTACAAGCTCCCCACCTCCAAAATCACCCAATCAAACAATAATCAAATTCGCCCAACAACTCATCCTACAAGCTGCTCAGAACCCAAATCAAGAAGCCAGCAAAGCATTACTCCAAATTGCTACGGACATGCTTAGTCAAAGTCAAGAAACTGAAGCATCTACTTCTTCAACACCAGACCAAAATCCATTCGATACTCTATTTCAAGACTCCCAGGATCCCAATGAATTATAAGTACTAATTTTCTTTTTTGGATGCAGGGTCAGGTATTACTATTCCTCAAGAACATTACCTCTATTATCACTCACTGATAGTAGCTTAGAATCAATCATCCCCACTGGATGATGGTGAAAGCGTGAGTATAATATCAAAAGTGTGTAAAAATGAATCATGATCAAATTGAACTTTCCCTTTTAATTAATCCTTTAATTACTTGGGATGAGCTCAATAGAAGGAGACAAATCCGCCATCAATTACAAAATATCTGGACCCGATTCATTTTAGAACCAAAAACCAAAATCAATATCAAGTTTTGGATTAAAAGCATGAATTATCTTCTTGCTTTTTATGATAAAACTGCCTACAGCCATCCAGCTCTTAATAATGATATTATTTTCTTCAATGATAATGACAAAACGGATTATTACTGGTATAAATTCGTAGTCAAAAGACTACAAAAGAAACTTAAACTACTTTCACAACCATAATCCAAAATCATCAACCATGATACAATTACTTTGGAAACCACCTTTCCTATTATCTTTACTTTCCCAAAAGACAAGCCAATTCCAGTCATCCACAGCAAGAAGACAATTCCAAATGGGAACCACCTTTCCCACCAACATTACCATCCAACGATGGCATCATGCAATAATCCACCAGGTACTGGAACTTTCCACCTAAAAGAGAGCATCAAAGGTCAAAAGCCAAATGATGACCAAGACAAAAGCCAACAGGAGAAAGCAATTAGCATCTCTTTTCCAAAAAAGAACACTCAAGACAAAATCAAATGGAGCACTGAGATACCCACAAGTCAATTATTCCTCCAGCAAATTATCAATACATCAGATTCTCTTCTCCACCGAAAGAGAGCCTCCAAGACAAAAACATCAAGTATTTCTCTTTTCCACCGAAAGAGAACACCAAGGTCAAAAGTAGCATTATTAGTTTTACTTTTTCAAAATCAGAATGATTGTAAACAGGGTTCCTTATTCTATAAAAGGACTCTCAAGATCAGTAGTTAGGCATCGGTTTTTTTTACCACTCTTCTTCTTGTACTACTTCTCTCTCAACTTTGCTCTCCCTCTCATATCTCGACCCATCTCTCTTCAGACTCTTCCTTCCCCCCCATATGTACCAGTAGCTTCAAGTAAGCCTTTCAATTCAATACAATGATTTGAATTTACATTTTCAATACTGCTTTCAATTATTGTCTTTATTATGGCCGGTTCTACCGCCCTTATTATTATGCATGATCTATGGCTGGTCTAGACCGCCTAATTTGATTACTCTGCTTTGATACCATAGGGGGGGCGGAAGGGCGAGTCTTAAGAGACATATTAAAGTATAATTAAAACAGAGTAATCAAATTAGGCGGTCTAGACCAGCCATAAATCATGCATAATAATGAGGGCGGTAGAACCGGCCATAATAAAGACAATAATTGAAAGCAGTATTGAAAATGTAAATTCAAATCATTATATTGAATTGAAAGGCTTACTTGAAGCTACTGGTACATATGGGGGGGAGGAAGAGTTGAGAGAGATGGGTCGAGATATGAGAGGGAGAGCAGAGTTGAGAGGGAAGTAGTAGAAGAAGAGTGGTAAAAAAAAACCGATGCTTAACTACTGATCTTGAGAGTCCTTTTATAGAATAAGGAACTCTATTTACAATCATTCATATTTTGAAAAATAGAAACTAATCATGCTACTTTTGTCTTGTAGATTCTCTTTCGGTGGAAAAGAGAGGCAATTTGATGTTGCTTTTGAGAAAGTAAAGACCACGTGATATTTCTTTTGACTTGGAGATTCTCTTTCGGTGGAAAAAGAAAATCTGATTGACTTGGGGTCTTCTTTTGGGGGAAGATAATTGCTGTAGGAATAATTGTTGTTGGTCATGTTGGCCATGTTGCTCCACTTGCAGATGTCTTTTGATTCTTGATTGCTGAGTGATGTCTTGCTTTGTGGAAAGTAACATCATGATTTTGCTTTTAGACTTTTGGGTCTTCTTTTGGTGGAAATGGATGATCATTCACGAGCGTTGGTCTTAAACTTCTTCATGATTTTGCCTTTTAATCATGCTACTTTTGACAATTGGTCTTGATGATGTTGGATCCCATAATTGGACTTTAGAAAGAGGATATTGCTCCACTTGCTAATGAATTTCGTAAGTGAGGGAAATTGAACTTGCTTTTTCTGTCAAGGTTGAGATAATAAAGACAGTTTTCTGTGTAGTCGCTTGACTAGTAATTTATACCAGTAATAATCAGTTTTCTCATTGTTGTTAAAGAAAATGATGTTGGAATTGAGATCGGGATGACTGAAGGCTGTTTTGTCGTAAACAGCAAGAAGATGATTCATGCTCCGTAACCAGAATTTGATATTGGTTTTGGTATTGGGTTCTAAAAGAAAACGTGTCCAGAGGTTATGTAATTGATCTCGGATATGTCTTCTTCTATTGAGCTCATCCCAAGTAATTAGTGGATTAATTAAAAGGGAAAGTTCAATTTGATCATGATTCATTTTACACACCTTTGATATTGTACTCACGCTTTCACCATCATCCAGTGGGGATGATTGATTCTCAGCTATTATCAGTGAGTGATAATAGAGGTAATGTTCTTGAAAAATAGTAATTCCTGACCCTGACCCTGCATCACAAAAAGAAAATTAGTACTCATAATTCATTGGGGTCTTGAGAGTCTTGAAATAGAGAATCGAATGGATTTTGTTCTGGCGTTGAGGAAGTAGATGCTTCTGTGTCTTGACTCTGACTAAGCATGTCTGTAGCAATTTGGAGTAATGCTTTGCTTGCTTCTTGATTTGGATTTTGAGCAGCTTGCTGTATGAGTTGTTGAGCGAATTTGATTATTGTTTGATTGGGTGATTTTGGAGGTGGAGAGCTTGTAGTAGGACTACCAAGCTTGATGTTGGAAATCATATATGGTGATGGAGGTCTGTCGAGGATCTGGACTGGTTTTGGGACTTTTGTTTTAAAGTCGTTTTGGACTTGATCAATAACTTGCTGGATATTGAACTTATTCCACCATTTGACCAAGAATTGGCGGCAGACAAGATTATCGGAGATAACATATTTCCATCTGAAAATCCAAGCAACTTTATATTTTGCAATGAAGAGGAGGAGTTTAGGAAATTGATTTTGATGAGAGTTTAATTTTTGTTTGGAGTAGAAGTAATCAACTTGGTCACGAAGACTTGGGATGATATCATTACTGGCACCCATTTGAGACCACCAGCGGAGAAACCAAGTAGGAAATGGAGAATTAAAATTTTGATCAAACTGGAAGAACCAAGAATGGGAGAATTTTGAATTTTCATGAAGTAATGCATAAGACCAAGCATTGATGTAATCATAATAATTAAAATATAAGTTATTATTTGGTAGTGGCTGGAGGTTAGAGGGATGACCCCAATCGGAAATACTGATTATTTTGTGGATGTAAAATGATTGGTAATTGATGACTTCATTATCTTTTGGGTCATAAACTTGTTTGAAGACAACAGAATGAGTATGCTCAAGAATGTTTTTATAATAAGAGATGGATTTGTCTGGATTATGAGGAATAAAATGCCAGTTTTCCGGGAAATAATGTAGAGCAAGATCATTTGGATTTTTGATATGTTGAAAAGATGGTTCTATATAAAATAGGTTTTGTAATTGGGTTTTGGCAATGTAAATAGTTTTTGCTGGCATAATTGGCTGGGAAGAGATTCCTATAATTTGGTTAACCGGGGTGTAATTTTGGGTAATTGGTGGGTAAGCTAATGAAGATCTAGACTCGTATTGGCTTTTTGGTGTTGAGTTAAGGACTTGGTATCTATTGACTAGCTCAATAGGGGGAACAGCCATAGTGCTAGTTGTGAGAGCTAACTGTTTTTGTGGTGTTGTTGCTATCTTGCTATCTTTTTTGTTCTTTTCTGCCATATCTGCAAAATTAATTTAATAAGAATTCCCGAGTTAGAAAATCAGGAACTGAATTTTGCTCACCTTTAATATATTCTATATCAAAGTGAAAAATACTTAATATTGATTGCCAGCGGGCAAAAATTTGTTTGCTAGCCACATTTTTTACATCTTGTTCTAAAATATGCTTAGCACTTTTGCAGTCAATTCGAATTAAAAAATTTTGGTTTAAAATATCATCTTGAAATTTAGAGATACATAATATGAGTGCTAAAATTTCTTTTTTAATAGTACTATAATTATTTTGCGTTTTGTTCCATATGCCTGAATAATATCTAACTATTTGTTCAGGAGAAGTTGAATTGATTTTTTGTAAAAGAATGCCTCCATATCCTATGTCAGAAGCATCTGTTTGTATTATTTTAAACGAGTTTGTTGTTGGAATCCCTAGACATGGTAATATTTTGACATATGTTTTGATCTGCTGAACAATATTAGTATGGGTTGGTGTCCAGGCTGGTGGATTGTTATTTAGTCTTTCAAATAGTGGTTGGCAAATTGGTCTGAGGTTTTTGTAAAATTCTGACACATAATTTAGTGATCCTAAAAATCTTTGTAATTGGTTTTTATCAGTAATTTCATCTGGAAATTTATCAGCAAATTGGATGGCTCTATCAATTGGTGTTATAGTGGATTGATATATATTATATCCTAAAAATCGAATTTTTGTTTGAAATAATTTAATTTTGGGGGCTGAAACTACTAACCCATTGTGTTTGATGGTTTGTAAAAAGGATTTTAAATGTTTCCAATGTTCGTCTATTGTATTAGAAAAGACGAGTACGTCATCAATATATGTGATAATAAAATGACTAAATGGATTGAATATATCATTTATTATATTTTGGAATTCACTAGGAGCATTTTTTAATCCAAATGGCATTACATTCCATTCATAATGTCCAAAAGGGGTTGTGAAAGCAGTTTTGTATCTGTCTTTTGGATGAATTTGTATTTGCCAGAATCCACTTTTAAGATCGAATTTTGAGAATATTGTAGCATTATGTAATCTATTAATGAGGTCTTTTTTGTTGGGAATTGGGTATCTAATCCATTCTAAGGCAGTATTTAGTGGTTTATAATTGATCACAAGGCGAGGTACACCTCTTTCTATTTCAGCATTTTTGTTGACATAGAAAGCTGGGCAAGACCAAGGTGATTTACTTTTTTGGATAATATGGTTATCAAGTAATGTTTGAATTTCTTGTTTACAAGTTTCCATTGTTTCTGGATTCATTTGAATAGGTCTGGATTTTGTTGGTATATTGCTTTCTTTGAAATCTTTGGTATAAGGTAAAGTAACTATATGTTTTTTGCGATGCCAAAAAGCACTGGGTATATTTGAACATATTTCTGTTTCTAAATGATACTTGAATTTATCTATTTGTTGAATTAAGTCATTATTTGTAAGTTGTTCTTCTATTTGTTTATATTTTATTTCGTTTTGGAGATAGTGTAATTGTTGAGTTTTCTGTTGTAACAGTGTCAATTGTTTTAATTCTCGTTTTTCAGATGGTTTTAGGAATTTGAAAGTTATTTCTTTTCCTAAGTGTGTTGTAGTTATACCAATATTATTTGTTGTGAAAGGGTATATCATACCAATAAAAGGTAAACCTAGAATTACATTATCTGTCATGTTTTTAACTAAAATAAAAGATGTTTGAAAACATACATTATTTTGGCAAATATGTACTTTGGGTAATTTGTATTGAATAGCCATTTGGCTACCATTGGCAGATACTAATTGTTCAATTGTTTTATGATAATATTTTGTGGGTATTAATCCTTCTTGAATACAATTCATATCTGCTCCAGTATCTACTAGCGCAACTGTTTCTATTTCCATATCATGAATTTTGAGGTTGATATAAGTATTCCATCGTTGAATTGAAATTATATCTGGTTCTGCTGGAAGATTGTGGATATTATTTTTATAGCTTTTTATTTTATTGATTCTAGAGTGACGTCGTGCTTGGTTATACTTGGAGTTTTGGATACTCTCATCATATTGTTTTATTTCCTTAATTTGTTTTTTGACTTCTTTTATCTCATGTTGAAGTTCTTGTGAAGTAGTGTCACGTGTTTTGTTTACCTGTGTAATTACATTTAAAGTTTCTATTACTGGTTCTGGTTGTGTGATAATTTGACTATTTGCCAGACTTGGGTTATTTTGATTTATGTCCTCATAATCCTGATTTAAGATTATAGGTTCTATTTTGTGAAGATTTGGTAATATTTCTTTCAATTTTTGAGTATAGAGTAATTTTAGTTTTGGATCTTCTAGTCTACTGATTAGTTCAATTAGCATATCTTTGTCATTTAATTCTGGAATTGTTGTTGTTGTACATAACTCCTTGGTTGTCGTTTTATGTTTGTTAATATGTATATTTTCAATGTAATCTAGGAATTGAATATCCGTTTTATTTTGATTTAGCAAATTTTGCCATTGGGAGAAAATATGATATTGCTCCTTTTTAGTAAATAATTGTCGATAATTTTTTCGTCGCTCTATATTTCCTAAGGAATTAAATTCTTTGGATAATCTTTCACCATGGATAAAGAAATATGTGGAATCTAAAGGTTCATTATTTTCGTTTATCATTTTGTTATTGAACATTCGAAGTTGTGGTAGGAGTAATAGGAGTAGTTATGCAAGGTAAGTTATACCAAAAGAGTAAGAGTGTAGCGTATTTTATACTGTAAATAATCTATATATTATCTCAACTACTTGAATTGTTTAGTTTAATAATTTGACTGTTTATCTCCTACAAGGCACATACGCCACCAGGTACATACCCCATCCACACCCAAAAACGGCTACCCTACCTCGGGATTTACACACCTTAAAATGGGAACCTAGGAACCTGGGTGACCTGATGTAGCGTGGCAGTTCGCAGATCTACGGCCAAACTATTAATTAAACAACTACAAGCACTTGATAATAATGCACGGATTATTTGGAGTATAACTGTACTCTACATCCTACAGCAAACTGGTTTAACCACCCGGCATAACCACCTCCTACTCACTACTCACTACTTGGCTCTGATACCATAGGGGGGGCGGAAGGGCGAGTCTTAAGAGACATAGTAAAGTATAATTAAAACAGAGTAATCAAAGTAGGCGGTCTAGACCAGCCATAAATCATGCATAATAATGAGGGCGGTAGAACCGGCCATAATAAAGACAATAATTGAAAGCAGTATTGAAAATGTAAATTCAAATCATTATATTGAATTGAAAGGCTTACTTGAAGCTACTGGCCATAATAAAGACAATAATTGAAAGCAGTATTGAAAATGTAAATTCAAATCATTATATTGAATTGAAAGGCTTACTTGAAGCTACTGGTACATATGGGGGGGAGGAAGAGTTGAGAGAGATGGGTCGAGATATGAGAGGGAGAGCAGAGTTGAGAGGGAAGTAGTAGAAGAAGAGTGGTAAAAAAAACCGATATCTAACTACTGATCTTGAGAGTCCTTTTTATAGTATAAGGAACCCTGTTTACAATCATTCTGATTTTGAAAAAGTAAAACTAATAATGCTACTTTTGACTTTTGGTGTTCTCTTTTGGTGGAAAAGAGAAATACTTGATGTCTTCTTTTGACTTGGAGACTCTCTTTCGGTGGAAAAGAGAGACCTGATGTTGCTGAGTGATAACTGGTCTTGCTGTTGTTGATGCTGTGGTAGATACTTTTTCTACTTTCGGTGGAAAAGCACGCCACACTGTCTTTTGGTGGATGATGATGTTGGTGGAAAGGTGGAGGTTCCCATATTTGATCTTGCTTTATTCTGTTGACAAGGAGACCTTCTTTGTGGAAAATTTTGGTCCACTTGCTGATGTTGATTCCATAATTGAAATTGGTTCTTGCTGTTGATTTTGCTTTTGGAATTCTGGTGATAATGGAGTTAGGGGTCCATTGCATTGTTGATGTTTGCCATGGAATCATCCGAAAGATTATCCCAAAAATCGGTGTCGTCAGGATTATGATAATGACTTTCGGATTCTTGCTGGATATAATCTTCAAAAATTTGTACTGCTGTAGTGTTGCAGGTATGGAAACGAAAAGGGACTTCCCCATAATAATTGATGGTCCGAATCTTTTGGATTGGATCTTCACTTTTGGAATTCTGGTGATAATGGAGTTAGGGGTCCATTGCATTGTTGATGTTTGCCATGGAATCATCCGAAAGATTATCCCAAAAATCGGTGTCGTCAGGATTATGATAATGACTTTCGGATTCTTGCTGGATATAATCTTCAAAAATTTGTACTGCTGTAGTGTTGCAGGTATGGAAACGAAAAGGGACTTCCCCATAATAATTGATGGTCCGAATCTTTTGGATTGGATCTTCACTAAATAATTTAAATTGATAAGGCTGGAGAGTATAAACATCATTATCTCCAATGTGACTAGCAATTTGATATGCAATATAATCTTGAATTTGACTGGATATTGGGTTGGAACAATTCCAGGTTGGAGTCTCACAACCCATTAAATGAAATTGGCTTGGAGTATAATGGGGGTTGTAATTTGGACTAGAGGTTACATGGATAATATGTTGGGCTGGGATAATAGTACCAAAAGATGTCCATTCTGGCATTTTGCTTTGGATAATAGCTTGACAAATGGTTGTGAAAGGTATAGAAAAACAGTTTTGAATGCAGATGGCTAATCTGCGAGGTAAGATGTTGGTTTGTTCTGGCTGTGTAAAAATTATTTGTTTAAGGAATCCGTAATCGAGGAGGGTCATGGGTGTAATTTTGACTTGTTGGTTTTCATACGGGATAGTAATATCTTGAAAAGTGGTCATATTAATACATGCTTTGGGAATGCTATAAATGAGGTTGCATTCATAGTTAGATCTTTCTAATGGGATTTGTTGGCAATGAAGTTTGGTTTTTGGACATTGTTTTAAGTTTGGATATTGGTAATAAAGGGTATCCCAAATAAAAGATAGGCCAGGAAGAATTTCAGGGTATTGGAATGGGTCTTGGCCAGCGATTTTGGTCAATGTTTGGAAAAGGAATTGATGAAATTGTTGGCTGCGTTGTTGTGCTTGGTGTTGGATGTTGGTAATAATGTCTGTGGGGAGCTGTGTTGGCAATAAGGATACTGTTTTAGGTAATGCTAAAGTTTTGGAAAATAATTGACACACGCTATCACCATCATCCAGTGGGGATGACTGCCCATGCTCAGCTATTACCAGTGGGGTAATAGAGGAACGCCTTTTGAAGTATTGAATTTGCTGTTGTAGCGTCTTGACTTGATCCATGAGCTTGTTATTCCTGCTAAGTAAATTCTTGTAGCAAACAGGAAATGGATTAGTAGATGTGGATGGGTTAGAGAAAACTCCATCCTGGGTTTTGGAGAGTAAAAAATGTTTTGTTTCACAAAAATTTTGGTTTTGAAAATAAATGCTTAATGCGTCGAGGGATTTTTTTAGATGTTGATCATTTGTAGCACTCCATATGTTATCTAGGAGACATTGCTGAGTGTCATCAATGTTTCGTAGATAACAAGGTAATTGGAATTTTTGCTGAGATTCTTGTGCGAAAATTGGTAATGAAATTTCTCCGAAGTGCATGTTCTTCTTCATTTGCAAAATGAATTTGTTAAATATGGATGGAAGAATGTTGTAATTGATTTAAATAAGTAGAATCCTGTGCAGAAAGAAACGAGAATGTAATTGGTTTGCCAAGTGGTGAAGCAGTTATATTAATGTTGGATGTAATAAATGGATAAAGAAGAGATATAAAGGGGATACCTAAAATAACATGATTAGTCAGGTTTTGGGTGAGGACAAAAGATGTTTCGAAGTAAGTTTGGTCTTGATGAATTAAAACTTTAGGCAATTTATATCTAATTTTTAATTTACTTCCTGTTGCTGAACATAACTGATCATTGGTTTTGTGATAATATTTGGCGGGAATAATGTTTTCTTGAATACAATTTAGATCAGCGCCAGTGTCTATTAAAGCTACAAGCTGTATTTTAAAGTCATCTATAATTAATTCGATTTTTGTATGCCATTTCGAAATATGAAGTTGGTTAATTATTGAAACTGTGGTTTGTTCCTGTAATGTTTCAGGAGTATTTTGTTTTGGAGGGTCTTCATTAAATGATTTTGCTAATTGTAAAAGTTGTAATTTGTTATTTATTTCGATTATTTGGAGTTGAAAATTTTGGTTTTCATGTTGGAGTATAGTGATTTTTTCTTGTAATATGTCAATATTTTCTTTGATATTGTATTCTTTATTTGTTTTTGTTTGACGGAATCGTTCTAAAGTTTCATTTAGATTAACAATTGGTTTAGTGATTTTTGGTTCATTATTTTTGTTACTAAGCACATTTTTTAATTTTTTGATATATTGTTGTTTTAATTGATTGTCGTCAATTTTGCTGATTAGGTCAATTAATAATTCTTCTTCAGGGAGATCTTTGGTAATAACATTGAGTTGCTGACAGCATGTATTGTTACATCCGAATTTTATTTGGTCATCTTCATTACTGGAATCAAGGGAATGGTACTCGGAAGAAGAGTTTATGTAATCAGAATTACTATCATTATGTAGATTTGAGATTTTGAATATTTCTAATATAGCTAGTTTATCTGTTTCTGAGATTTCTAATTGATTGATTTTGTCTTTTACCTTGCAAGTGTTCTTATAATGGCCTTTTTTGCCACAGTTAAAGCATGTAATATCGTTCTTAGTATTTTGTTTTTTAGGTTCCTTTGTTTTTTGTTTGTCTTTGTATCTGTTATGTTTTGGTTTATCATAATACTTGTCTTTTGGGATATATTTGTTGTTTGGGATATATTTATCTTTTTGTTTTGTGGAGGAGGTTTTTTTGGTGGTTCTTCTAGAAGGGGCTATGGGAGGCATACCATATTGTTCACAGAAGTTTCCTAATTCATATTTAGCTTTGATTTTGTCTTTTTGTGCTTGTCTATTAATTTTCATGTCGATGCACATACGTAATCCTTCTTTTTGAATTGTACTTATAATATCACCATAAGTTAATTTATCATAATCTATAGCTCCTGTTGGTTGGCTAAGAACATCTCTAATTTTGTGTGCAAATAAACTTGGGAGGCCATTGATAAATTTTTCTTTCCAAAATGATTTTGTGCAATCGTCTCTTAACATTACTCTAGATGTAAAGACATCTTTGTACCACCTAAAATCACTTAGTGTTGGACAATGGAGGTTACTAAGTTGGTCATGGATTCTTGAAGTAATATGACTAGGTGTTCCTATAAAATGTTTTACAATTGTAAATATTAAAGTATTGATGCCATCATGTCTAGTCATATTAATTTCTTCATCAAATATTGGGAATCCATTTTCATCTACCTGGATTGAATTTCTAATTTCAGTTCTTGAGTCATTAGTCAGGGTATTTATCCCACCAAGATTTTAACATCCCTGTGAATCCTGTGGTTAACAAATCTACAACTTGTGGTTGGGTATGGTCAAAAGTGCTAAGCTAAGTATTGGCTACCATAGACATATGATTTAATTTTTCTAGTATTTGTTGTTCACTAAGTCCATCTATGTTCCATTCATATAATTTGTTAGCTGAAACCGAAAATTGGTTTAATAGACTTCTATCTTCTAGTTGGAGATCTACTGGGGTAGGTTTTGTATACCAATTTTTGGTTGTAATAATTTGCGTATTTGGATGGTATAGTTTATTAATTTTGGTATCTGTAAATTGTTGTTCAATGGTTGTAATATCCTCATCTGTTGTAGAATCAGTATCGTGTAATTGGGTTAATGTACTGACACTTTCATTTTTGAGTGTCAAATTCTTTTGATTTAATTCAATTTTGTTTAATAATTCCTCTATTTTAGCAATATTTTCAGTACGGGTGAGTAATGGTTTGATTTTTTGTTCAGGGAAACTTATGAGTGGTTTTTCATGTTGGCTTGAAGAAGGGGGTGAGGATGTGATGGATTCATCTAGTCTAGTTTCTATTTTATCTAATTGTTTTCCTATAATTTGTAAGCTTTGATTTGTGTAATTGTTTTGTTCAATTAATTTTTTGGTTTCTGCATCTTTTTCATTAGGGATTTTAAAAGGGGCAGCAACGACTGTGCTACCTCTGTAGTCTAAGTAAACTGTTTCTAATGGAGGGTGATTGGAAGAAACAAAAGTGTTATCTGATTTTTGCCATTTTATTTTGGTTATAGTATTAATTTTGTTATAATAATTATCAATATAATCTATGAGATGTATATCAGTTTTAATATCTTGCATAAATGCATACCATTTTGTATATATATCATTCTTGACTTGTTGGGGAAATTCTTTGTAGAATTGGTCTCGTCTTGTTTTATTTTTGTCGGATCTAAATTCCTGTAATAAATATTGTATATTTATTTCATATATTTTGTTAATTGTAAGGAGATTTTTATCTATGTGACTAGGTGCGTCATCTTCAAAGTCTGTTTGTGTAGGAGATTGGGGGGATTCCTGGGATGGTGGTTGGGTATAGTAAGGTTTGATAATTTGAGAGGAGGATTCAACACCTTTGAATTTTGGTTTTTTATCTAAAAGATTTGTATCAAATCTAGGGATGCTAGTGGAGCTACTACATCTGCTAAGTTCCTTTATTTTGAAAGGGGTATTGATTCTTTGTTGATCAAAACTGATACGAACCGTTCCATCAAGATATTGCTGTATATAATCGATATCTAATGCGTCATTTTGTATATTTGTGGGGTAGTTTTCATTTTCTGCTATCCAGGTATTAGGGAGTTGGATGTCATTCCATTGGATGGTTTTTGGTACTTGAATATTGGCATTGGTAGTACTACTTTGTATGAGGATTGTTTTGTCTTTTGGACTTTTTACTAGAGCATGGATATTGAGATTCGTTTTGGTACATTTGTAATAGACTCTGTATATTAAAGCAATTGAATGACTTCCTTCAAGCATTTGGGTGATAGCTCCGGATGTTTGGAGATTTAGGGTTAAAGCTTTTAATATGTGTTTATCATTTAGACTTAAGTGTAAGTCAGGGTAACAGTCAAAATGAATTGGACCATTATGTAAACTTGATTCCATTAATCCTAATAGACTGTCACTAAATGTTGTAAATCTGCTATCTCGTAATGCTAATAATATTGAAGAATTTAAACCTCTTCGTGTTAATGGTTTGATTGCAACTTGTACTAATCCTATGTGTAGAAATTTATAACCTTTGGAAATGTGTTGATTAATAGAGTCTTTGCTTAAGAGAGCACATTTCTCTTGTTGTTTTGTAATTGCATAAATTTGTTCTGAAGTTTTTGCTACTTGACTAGTTTTGAATTTGTCATCAAACTAGCTAGTCTGGTAAATTTGGTTTGTAGAAATTTTTGGGATATTCCAATTATGTAATTCTGTACTTAAATTTTCATAGATTTGTTCTTCTTCGTTTACTATATCTGGTATGGAAGACATTGTAGTAGAGGAATTACATTTAAATAATCTATTCATTATTGGGTTGGTTGTGGTGTAATAGGAGTAGTTATGCAAGGTAAGTTATACCAAAAGAGTAAGAGTGTAGCGTATTTTATACTGTAAATAATATGTATATTATCTCAACTACTTGAATTGTTTAGTTTAATAATTTGACTGTTTATCTCCTACAAGGCACATACGCCACCAGGTACATACCCCATCCACACCCAAAAACGGCTACCCTACCTCGGGATTTACACACCTTAAAATGGGAACCTAGGAACCTGGGTGACCTGATGTAGCGTGGCAGTTCGCAGATCTACGGCCAAACTATTAATTAAACAACTACAAGCACTTGATAATAATGCACGGATTATTTGGAGTATAACTGTACTCTACATCCTACAGCAAACTGGTTTAACCACCCGGCATAACCACCTCCTACTCACTACTCACTACTTGGCTCTGATACCATAGGGGGGCGGAAGGGTGAGTCTTAAGAGACATATTGAAGTATAATTAAAACAGAGTAATCAAATTAGGCGGTCTAGACCAGCCATAAATCATGCATAATAATAAGGGCGGTAGAACCGGCCATAATTATTAAAGACAATAATTGAAAGCAGTATTGAAAATGTAAATTCAAATCATTATATTGAATTGAAAGGCTTACTTGAAGCTACTGGTACATATGGGGGGGAGGAAGAGTTGAGAGAGATGGGTCGAGATATGAGAGGGAGAGCAGAGTTGAGAGGGAAGTAGTAGAAGAAGAGTGGTAAAAAAAAACCGATGCTTAACTACTGATCTTGAGAGTCCTTTTATAGAATAAGGAACTCTGTTTACAATCATTCATATTTTGAAAAATAGAAACTAATCATGCTACTTTTGTCTTGTAGATTCTCTTTCGGTGGAAAAGAGAGGCAATTTGATGTTGCTTTTGAGAAAGTAAAGACCACGTGATATTTCTTTTGACTTGGAGATTCTCTTTCGGTGGAAAAAGAAAATCTGATTGACTTGGGGTCTTCTTTTGGGGGAAGATAATTGCTGTAGGAATAATTGCTGTTGGTCATGTTGGCCATGTTGCTCCACTTGCAGATGTCTTTTGATTCTTGATTGCTGAGTGATGTCTTGCTTTGTGGAAAGTAACATCATGATTTTGCTTTTAGACTTTTGGGTCTTCTTTTGGTGGAAATGGATGATCATTCACGAGCGTTGGTCTTAAACTTCTTCATGATTTTGCCTTTTAATCATGCTACTTTTGACAATTGGTCTTGATGATGTTGGATCCCATAATTGGACTTTAGAAAGAGGATATTGCTCCACTTGCTAATGAATTTCGTAAGTGAGGGAAATTGAACTTGCTTTTTCTGTCAAGGTTGAGATAATAAAGACAGTTTTCTGTGTAGTCGCTTGACTAGTAATTTATACCAGTAATAATCAGTTTTCTCATTGTTGTTAAAGAAAATGATGTTGGAATTGAGATCGGGATGACTGAAGGCTGTTTTGTCGTAAACAGCAAGAAGATGATTCATGCTCCGTAACCAGAATTTGATATTGGTTTTGGTATTGGGTTCTAAAAGAAAACGTGTCCAGAGGTTATGTAATTGATCTCGGATATGTCTTCTTCTATTGAGCTCATCCCAAGTAATTAGTGGATTAATTAAAAGGGAAAGTTCAATTTGATCATGATTCATTTTACACACCTTTGATATTGTACTCACGCTTTCACCATCATCCAGTGGGGATGATTGATTCTCAGCTATTATCAGTGAGTGATAATAGAGGTAATGTTCTTGAAAAATAGTAATTCCTGACCCTGACCCTGCATCACAAAAAGAAAATTAGTACTCATAATTCATTGGGGTCTTGAGAGTCTTGAAATAGAGAATCGAATGGATTTTGTTCTGGCGTTGAGGAAGTAGATGCTTCTGTGTCTTGACTCTGACTAAGCATGTCTGTAGCAATTTGGAGTAATGCTTTGCTTGCTTCTTGATTTGGATTTTGAGCAGCTTGCTGTATGAGTTGTTGAGCGAATTTGATTATTGTTTGATTGGGTGATTTTGGAGGTGGGGAGCTTGTAGTAGGACTACCAAGCTTGATGTTGGAAATCATATATGGTGATGGAGGTCTGTCGAGGATCTGGACTAGTTTGGGGACTTTTGTTTTAAAGTCGTTTTGGACTTGATCAATAACTTGCTGGATATTGAACTTATTCCACCATTTGACCAAGAATTGGCAGCAGACAAGATTATCGGAGATAACATATTTCCATCTGAAAATCCAAGCAACTTTATATTTTGCGATGAAGCGGAGGAGTTTAGGAAATTGATTTTGATGAGAGTTTAATTTTTGTTTGGAGTAGAAGTAATCAACTTGGTCACGAAGACTTGGTGGGATGATATCATTACTGGCACCCATTTGAGACCACCAGCGGAGAAACCAAGTAGGAAATGGAGAATTAAAATTTTGATCAAACTGGAAGAACCAAGAATGGGAGAATTTTGAATTTTCATGAAGTAATGCATAAGACCAAGCATTGATGTAATCATAATAATTAAAATATAAGTTATTATTTGGTAGTGGCTGGAGGTTGGAGGGATGACCCCAATCGGAAATACTGATTATTTTGTGGATGTAAAATGATTGGTAATTGATGACTTCATTATCTTTTGGGTCATAAACTTGTTTGAAGACAACAGAATGAGTATGCTCAAGAATGTTTTTATAATAAGAGATGGATTTGTCTGGATTATGAGGAATAAAATGCCAGTTTTCCGGGAAATAATGTAGAGCAAGATCATTTGGATTTTTGATATGTTGAAAAGATGGTTCTATATAAAATAGGTTTTGTAATTGGGTTTTGGCAATGTAAATAGTTTTTGCTGGCATAATTGGCTGGGAAGAGGTTCCTATAATTTGGTTAACCGGGGTGTAATTTTGGGTAATTGGTGGGTAAGCTAATGAAGATCTAGACTCGTATTGGCTTTTTGGTGTTGGGTTAAGGACTTGGTATCTATTGACTAGCTCAATAGGGGGAACAGCCATAGTGCTAGTTGTGAGAGCTAACTGTTTTTGTGGTGTTGTTGCTATCTTGCTATCTTTTTTGTTCTTTTCTGCCATATCTGCAAAATTAATTTAATAAGAATTCCCGAGTTAGAAAATCAGGAACTGAATTTTGCTCACCTTTAATATATTCTATATCAAAGTGAAAAATACTTAATATTGATTGCCAGCGGGCAAAAATTTGTTTGCTAGCCACATTTTTTACATCTTGTTCTAAAATATGCTTAGCACTTTTGCAGTCAATTCGAATTAAAAAATTTTGGTTTAAAATATCATCTTGAAATTTAGAGATACATAATATGAGTGCTAAAATTTCTTTTTTAATAGTACTATAATTATTTTGCGTTTTGTTCCATATGCCTGAATAATATCTAACTATTTGTTCAGGAGAAGTTGAATTGATTTTTTGTAAAAGAATGCCTCCATATCCTATGTCAGAAGCATCTGTTTGTATTATTTTAAACGAGTTTGTTGTTGGAATCCCTAGACATGGTAATATTTTGACATATGTTTTGATCTGCTGAACAATATTAGTATGGGTTGGTGTCCAGGCTGGTGGATTGTTATTTAGTCTTTCAAATAGTGGTTGGCAAATTGGTCTGAGGTTTTTGTAAAATTCTGACACATAATTTAGTGATCCTAAAAATCTTTGTAATTGGTTTTTATCAGTAATTTCATCTGGAAATTTATCAGCAAATTGGATGGCTCTATCAATTGGTGTTATAGTGGATTGATATATATTATATCCTAAAAATCGAATTTTTGTTTGAAATAATTTAATTTTGGGGGCTGAAACTACTAACCCATTGTGTTTGATGGTTTGTAAAAAGGATTTTAAATGTTTCCAATGTTCGTCTATTGTATTAGAAAAGACGAGTACGTCATCAATATATGTGATAATAAAATGACTAAATGGATTGAATATATCATTTATTATATTTTGGAATTCACTAGGAGCATTTTTTAATCCAAATGGCATTACATTCCATTCATAATGTCCAAAAGGGGTTGTGAAAGCAGTTTTGTATCTGTCTTTTGGATGAATTTGTATTTGCCAGAATCCACTTTTAAGATCGAATTTTGAGAATATTGTAGCATTATGTAATCTATTAATGAGGTCTTTTTTGTTGGGAATTGGGTATCTAATCCATTCTAAGGCAGTATTTAGTGGTTTATAATTGATCACAAGGCGAGGTACACCTCTTTCTATTTCAGCATTTTTGTTGACATAGAAAGCTGGGCAAGACCAAGGTGATTTACTTTTTTGGATAATATGGTTATCAAGTAATGTTTGAATTTCTTGTTTACAAGTTTCCATTGTTTCTGGATTCATTTGAATAGGTCTGGATTTTGTTGGTATATTGCTTTCTTTGAAATCTTTGGTATAAGGTAAAGTAACTATATGTTTTTTGCGATGCCAAAAAGCACTGGGTATATTTGAACATATTTCTGTTTCTAAATGATACTTGAATTTATCTATTTGTTGAATTAAGTCATTATTTGTAAGTTGTTCTTCTATTTGTTTATATTTTATTTCGTTTTGGAGATAGTGTAATTGTTGAGTTTTCTGTTGTAACAGTGTCAATTGTTTTAATTCTCGTTTTTCAGATGGTTTTAGGAATTTGAAAGTTATTTCTTTTCCTAAGTGTGTTGTAGTTATACCAATATTATTTGTTGTGAAAGGGTATATCATACCAATAAAAGGTAAACCTAGAATTACATTATCTGTCATGTTTTTAACTAAAATAAAAGATGTTTGAAAACATACATTATTTTGGCAAATATGTACTTTGGGTAATTTGTATTGAATAGCCATTTGGCTACCATTGGCAGATACTAATTGTTCAATTGTTTTATGATAATATTTTGTGGGTATTAATCCTTCTTGAATACAATTCATATCTGCTCCAGTATCTACTAGCGCAACTGTTTCTATTTCCATATCATGAATTTTGAGGTTGATATAAGTATTCCATCGTTGAATTGAAATTATATCTGGTTCTGCTGGAAGATTGTGGATATTATTTTTATAGCTTTTTATTTTATTGATTCTAGAGTGACGTCGTGCTTGGTTATACTTGGAGTTTTGGATACTCTCATCATATTGTTTTATTTCCTTAATTTGTTTTTTGACTTCTTTTATCTCATGTTGAAGTTCTTGTGAAGTAGTGTCACGTGTTTTGTTTACCTGTGTAATTACATTTAAAGTTTCTATTACTGGTTCTGGTTGTGTGATAATTTGACTATTTGCCAGACTTGGGTTATTTTGATTTATGTCCTCATAATCCTGATTTAAGATTATAGGTTCTATTTTGTGAAGATTTGGTAATATTTCTTTCAATTTTTGAGTATAGAGTAATTTTAGTTTTGGATCTTCTAGTCTACTGATTAGTTCAATTAGCATATCTTTGTCATTTAATTCTGGAATTGTTGTTGTTGCATATCTTTGTTGTACCTTCCCGATATTTTTTTGACGATCCGAACCATCCAATGTGTTCAAAAGGTGTTTTCCAAGGCCCACGCGGGAAATCTTCAAAAAAAAACACCGGGAAGGGCTTGATCCAAGCGGTTTTCGCAAAACTGTAAATATGCAATTTTTGCGAAAAACTGCTTGGATCAAGCCCTTCCCGGTATTTTTTTTCGAAGATTTCTCGCGTGGGCCTTGGAAAACACCTTTTGAACACATTGGACGGCTCGGATCGTCAAAAAAATATCGGGAAAAGCATCAAAACGCTTCAATCCAGGAAATCCGGGATCCTTGATAGGATAATTCGTGTATATATATATATATATATATATATAGGATAACGATCACCTAAAGGATCCCTTATTAAAATTTGATGCGGACCTCACCTTTCTGAGCCAAATTTTGATGATCCGAACCGCTCATATGTACAGTTTTATCGAAAACTGTTTAGAGCCCTTCCGGGTATTTTTTTTTTTTTGACGAATCCTCACGTAGGCCCTTAAAAACGCATTTTAAAAACATTGAGCATTGAGCGGTTCGGATCATCAAAATTTGGCTCAGAAAGTTGAAAAAAGGCTAGGTCCGCACCAAATTTTAAATAAGGGATCCCTTAGGTGATCGTGATCCTATATCAAGAAGTTTCCTATGAGAGCTCCCTCACAAAAAAAGTGCGGGAAAACAGTTGTGGGCCGTTGGATCCTATGCCTTTCACGCGATCTAACGGCTCACAACTGTTTCCAGCACTCTTTTTTGTGAGGGAACCCTCATAGGAAACTTCATATATATATATGCTCACAACTATTTTTCCACACTTTTTGTGAGGGAGCCCTCACAGGAAATTTTTTATATATATAGTTAAGAAAAATTCTAAAATCAACCCACTGGATTGTCTGTAAGGTTTAAAATGTGTGATAAGTGTGTAAGAGAATTGATATTGGCACTCCCCTTTTCTCTATTGACACTCTTTTTTGTCTCTACATATAAAGTGCAAGAGTAAATTTATCTATAAAGACACAAAAAAGCATTGCCAATAACACTTCCCTTGTGTAAAAGTATACTAGTTTTAGGCTCTCGTGCCCAGCACGAGTTTTATGCCCGTTTTTGGGTATTTACTCAAATGTGAGATGGTTAGGTGTGTTTATGTGAGGTGGGGCTTTCTTTTTTTTTGCCTTTTCAGTTGTGAAATTGTTAGTGAATTTGGAATGGTAGTAGGACGTGCGTTTACTTTTTAATGGTCTGAAACCAGCCGCAGTTGCACAACCTAGAAGATTAAGTATGAAAATAGTTGGGAAGGGCAGCCATAGAAGCTTCAAAAGGTCCACCAAACATATTTGCCTTCTTAATTTACATTGCAAAGGTTTGTTATGGCCTAATCAAAATACATATACGGATCATGTCATGCCTAGGTGATGCACAAAAGGGCTCAAAAGGTCAAACAGACATGTTTGGCTACATATTTTACAATGCAAAATTGTGTCCGGAGTATTTGGAGCCATGAGGAGAGAGACTTCAGACGTAGCCTGGTCTATTAGCATCAGTTTGAAGAATGCTCTAATACTGAACTTGCATTGGCTGATTCTGCCATAGTCATGCTTTATTGAGGCTGAGGCCATCATGCTTTATCAAGGCGACACCTGTAAACTTTCCCATATGATCCTTCACCAATCATCTTAGTCTCCAAGAAGGATTCAGTAGTAATTTCCATTTGAGCCCTTTCGTACCTTTTGTACCTTGTGTCTTATGACAAGAGTACGTTAATAAGTTTCTTTTACTGCATGGATTCCTCGAGAGCTTTCAATTCTGCTATTCGCTTTTCATAAGGTTCTTTAGCAAGCAGATTTTTTACCATCTCAATCTCCCTCACGGCTTCCAAATGCTTCCTTTTCTCTTCTGCAGCTTGTTTCTTATAAACTTCTTCTCTTTGTAAGGCATCATTACTTGTCTTGATTCTTCGAGGCATTCAGAAGAACGAAAGTGAACCTGTGCAACATAGAATCAATAATAGTACTTTAGTGTAATATAGAACACGAGACAACCTATGTTTCATCAGTTGTCTTTAACCATGCCAAAGAGGCTTGCTTAACTTCATAATCTGAGAATCCAAGTGAAAAGGGTAATGTAGTGAGGTATTCTACAAAAACGGATGCCAAATTAGCGTAGCAGTCAGAAATTCACTCTAAGTGAAAAGGTCCCTCTAAATAAGCTTTGTACATGGGCGGCCATTGGAAAAGGTTCCATTAATTAAGCTTTCTATCATGTTCCAAGTTTGACCCGATTTCACTAAACTCAATTCCTAATGTCTGGTTGCTTTCAAATGGCCTTCTATATATACACTAAAAAAATAGATTGCCATATCATTCTAAATCCTATGAAAACAATCTTAAATGAGGAACAACTAAGTTTGGTAGTATCACCTCAAGACCTACGGTGCGGAATACATATGTACATATATGCAACACAACCTATTTTATTTGCTGCAGAAAGAAAACGTTCAGCACAACCTATTTTATTTGCTGCAGAGGAAAAAAAAAAGCTTGATGGACCAATGATAAGTGATTTGCTCTTGCCTACTACCATAATAGTTTCCAGTTTGAAGCAAGTATCTTTACCCATAATCTTTTAAATTGCTTACTACCAAAGATCATACTGGCTATCAAGAAAAAGTGAAAGCAAAAGAAACATAGGTGAACCTCACCTCCTATCTAATTACCATAGTACCTCATACGGTTATCCCTATTCCACAAACCGACTTGTCCTCTACCAATTGTCAGAAAATTCCAAACACATTCTGCAGCTCAAAAACCAAATCATTAACAGAAAAGTCAGCCTTCTCTCACCTATTTTCTACAACTCAAAAGCTAAATCATTATAACAGAAAAGGCAACCTACTCTATTTCATTTTCACCCGATGAGGTCTCTCCTATTAGAATTGCCTCAAATTAAAGAGAAATACCACATATTCAACTTATGCTTTGTATTTTATCAAACCACCTCTTGGCATTAAAAAAACTCCGTTCATGAACATGAAGAGATGATGCCTGACTTTTTGCTTTAAAAAACTATACACAATAGATGCAATTCAATCTATTTGGCTCTATAGATCATTAAGCATACAAAAACTTTGGGATATGATGTAAATTATGTAATCTGCATGCATAAATTAAGTCCTCCTAACTTGATAGCTAACGGAAAGGAAACAAATCAAGGTATGAAGATCGAAATGGAGGTTTGTCTTCGGAATTGATGTTAGATAATAAGAGGAACTACAACTCAATACATATCAGTCACATAGATGGATATGTTATCTAAGACTGTAGAAATTCTTGCAAGGTTCCAACGCATGAACAACTGAGGATGTTTACATGTCAAAGTTAGGGATGTCAAGGGATGTCAAATATGTCAAAAAAATTCTCAAATCTTTCAGGCTATTTTTCTCCCCACTAAATTAACAATTATGTCATAAATTAAACACTTAGACAAACTTTTGTTTTCACTTTTCATATAAATAAATGGTTCCTATCATGTCCTATCAAATGAAAGTTGAGTAAACACATGGCTAGAGATCCTCTATTTAAATGAAGTTGCAGACTAAAATAGGTTTTCGTTCTCATTTTTCATATAAATAAATGGTTCATATCATCTCCAATCAAATGAAACTTGAGTAAACACACGATAAGGGCTAGAGATCCTCTATTTAAATGAAGTTGCAGACTCAAAATAGGTTTTCCTTTTATCTCTGTCTCTTTGTTTTTTGTGCATTTGTGTTGGTCTGCTTCTAATTTTATCGTATGAAAGCGATACGAAAAACGATTTTGAATCAACAACTCAACCTCATATTCCAAAACAAAAAACTAAGTCATAGGACACCTGAAAATAGACAGCAAGACAAAATAGCGACCATATACTACAATTCGAAAAGGGCCAGTAAACCTTAACCTGATTTCTAGGGCACGGCTATAGCATTCAGTGGGTTCACCATAATCCCCCTCTTTGGCGGGCATCGATCCTTCTCAGATGCTCTCATTATCTCCGGCTGTGTTGCCGTTTTCTGGTGCCAAGTAGTGTTCCTACAAAGTCCATGTTGACAATGCCACATAATTGGTAATAGAATGAAGTGGAGCTCACCAACCTATATATTAGAGCATCTCGAACAAATATGTCAAAGTTAGGGATGTCAAGGGATGTCAAATATGTCAAAAAAATTCTCAAATCTTTCAGGCGATTTTTCTCCCCACTAAATTAACAATTATGTCATAAATTAAACACTTATTCAAACTTTTGTTTTCATTTTTCATATAAATAAATGGTTCCTATCATCTCCTATCAAATGAAAGTTGAGTAAACACATGATAAGGGCTAGAGATCCTCTATTAAATGAAGTTGCAGACTAAAATAGGTTTTCGTTTTCATTTTTCATATAAATAAATGGTTCATATCATCTCCTATCAAATGAAACTTGAGTAAACACACAATAAGGGCTAGAGATCCTCTATTTAAATGAAGTTGCAGACTCAAAATAGGTTTTCCTTTTGCATGGAGGGAAATCGTATTTCCTATTTAGGAAATAGGAAACTCTAAAATGCACCCCAGGGCATGGGGAGAGAAATGAATGACATAGAAATACGATTTCCACATTCTGTAGGAGGAGGCACTTCCCTTTTAAATCCCAAGCATATACTCCAGCGAACCTTAATACCAACAATAGTACCCCATGATGAGCTTAAGAATAAGCTTTTGACCACTCCCAACAATGAACTCGACTTCACAAAATCTATTTTTTAGAATAAAAATAGAACAGTAACCAATTTTAGAAAATAGGTGACCATGTTTACAGGCTATAAGAGTAGACAAAATAGGTGACGTACTCAACGTTTCCCATTCATCACCCCATGTTTCCACATTCTTATCATTGTCACCCAATTGAATTGAAGACACAAAACAATCCATCAGTAGATCTGTAGATGTACTTGTGAGGATGAAACGAAAGGTAGAGAAAATAGCAAAATGCTATTTACTTGATAAAAAATATAGATATACCAGGTTGGATCCAATGCCACTGTCATCTTGTTTTCAAAAGAAAATAAAAAAAAAGACGATTCAGGAACAAACTATCTAAAACTGTACAAACAAAATGGAATACGAAAACTTATCGTAGAAAAGCTTTCAGCAGTACCCAAACTTGAGTCTTCCCACTTTTCCAAAATAGCCTCTAGTTCCAAGGAGAGATGTGTTTTTGGAAAACCACAGTTGGAGGGTTTCAAAGCATATCAGTCTGCAATTAAGAATTCCATTGTAGACATTTCATCCAATAGGTAGTGAGCTATTGGAAAAAAGCGCACAACACCAAGAACCCATATTCTACCAAATAAAACTCAATTCCAATTGCGGAGATGGTTAGTGGATTCTACCCTCAAATCCACATCCCTAAAGAACAAAGGAGAGGGCAAGGGAGCCATGCAGAAGTTGAACTGATGAACGTAGAAAAATATAAGTCTCCCCAAGTAGGCACACCTCGAAGTCGGGAGAATTGCCTTAATCCAAGTGGCAACATCTATGTGCAATGAAACCATTGTGATAAGCAACGTAAGTCACAAATGAATTACAATTGAAATCGCAGAAAACAATCGGCAGGGAGCAAACAAGTATATCACCTCAGGAAAATTTGGGGTAAAGACGTAATTTAGATACCAACAACCGCCAACACCTGTAAATAAATTTTCCCCACACATTACAAATCGCCAATCAATTTCCTCTAGGGTTTCGGAAATTGGGGGTTTCTTTCGAAATGGTTGTTTTTCTTGTTTTCCCCAATTCGAATCAAGATCAAGAGGAAATCTAGGGTTTGTGGAATTGGGGGTTCCTAAAATGTAATCACTAAAGGTCAGGAATTTCCAGACCCTAAAATTTGATTTCGCTGCAAAAGCTTGTCTTAACCAACCCAAAAAAATTGGTCTCAAAACACTTGCCAATAACCTGTTCTTCACGAATTTTATTTTTTGTCCTATTAATTAAATAATTAAATAATTAAATCACGAAACCTAGTTCATCCGATCGACACCTCAATATGCGTAGTATATCAATTCGGAACCCAGGTTGTTCGAAAAAAGAGTGGTTCATACCTGATCGGTCTCGTGAACCGTGTTCTTGCTCTCGCAAGTGGACTTCGAACTTGAAGATACGCCCAAAATCTTTTTCATGCTATTCCGACTACAGATATAGCCTTCATAGTTCGATTTCAAGGCTGTTGACTCATGGCAACAATCTTCCCCATCAATAACGGCGACGTCTGTACCGCACACGACAGATTCAAATAGATCCTACTGGTTTTCCGTTTCTCTCTCTCTTGCTCTCTCTGCCTTCCATGTTGTGGATGTTGTTTTCATCTTCTTCGCCGGTCGACATGGCGACATCACTACGTTCTTCTGCTCCTTCTTCTCTCCACCTCCGTCCCCTCCCTCTCTCTCTTTCTCTCTCTCTCACGTGTAAAAAATGAGAAGGGACACAGAGGGAAATAAAACAAAAGTTGGGAAGGGGTATTAGCAAATGCCAAATGACTCAATTGCCCACGTACAAAACGCCTAATTACAGCCAATTCAGAAGCAGAAATTTCCAATCGAGGGGTAAAATCGTCCAAATTGGCCAAAATTGGCCAAACACAAAATTGAAATCTCCTCTCTTTCTTGGCCTTCGGTTTTGGATAGGGAAAAAATTACTGAAATAATATATTTATCTTATTCTTGCCTCATTGTCAACCATGACTAACAACAGAAAGACCGGTGATGGATTTGATCATCAAGCCTCTAATTAGTATTTCGCGTTGTGTATTGTTGTTATTTGGTTGTTCTGGATCTCAAGACTTGGTGTAATACTTGATGAGAATATTCTCTCCTCCTAAAAAAAAAAGAAAAAAAAAGAAAAGGCCATCCAGTAAAAAATGGATTAATTCTCAAAAAGTACCAAGTAGTGTAATCAGGGACGAATCCAGAAATCCAACCTAGTGGGGGCACATTATTAATTGTAATCGAGCAATTTTTTTCTATTCAACGATCTTGCTAAATTAAGACAATTATTATGGACTATAAAGTTTATAAAGCATAATTTTTTTCTATTCAACGATCTTGCTAAATTAAGACAATTATTATGGACTATAAAGTTTATAAAGCATATTTTTTATTAAAAAAAAAGAACAAAAATTGAGCACATAATCTTAGACAAAAAATTTAGAGTATGATTGACATTGACTTTGACAAATTTTTAGAATCATCGAGATGGTTTTATTAATGACTTTATAAAAAATATTTCTCCACAACGGTTAAAAATAATGAAAATCAAAAGATAAATCTTGAAATCTTCAAATAATTTACAAATCATTATTTATAAATGAACCAGTCAACGAAAGTTGAAGCATGAAATTAATTTTACATTTTTATTTTTGAGATATATATAAGGGGGTCACCCAGGGGCACATGTCCTTTTTTTTTTTTTTTGATTACCGAGGAACAACCCTACAACAGGCCACTAATTGGACCCACTGCACAACCCAAACCTTGGAGGGAACTGACGCAACCCACACCAGTCACGGCCCCCCACTTAGCGCAGGTACTCACCCTGCAAGGAATCGAACTCCTGATCAAGGGGTACTCACCCCTAACCGCTGGGGCAACCCGTGGGTGTGTGGCACGTGCCCTTAGGTGACCCTAAGACCCATTTGGGTATTCCGTTTTTAATCGCTCTTTGTATGAGATGGACTTGGTCTCATAACTTAATGACTTTTGGTAATTTTGAAATTGAAGACCATTGAAGTGGTGAATATTCCTAGTCTAACGCCTTGCCTCCTTTTAGTAATTTTTCAAAAACAGAATTCTTGTACAGTTTTTTTATTTTTATTTTTATGAAGTGTGTTGTGATTTCGGGGTCTACAGTACACGCTCATCATTCCAGTGGAGACTACTATTTATCCTATATACTATGGCAACGTAGTTGGTGCCTTCAAAACTCTCCAAACCCCAATCCTAAATTATCAGAATTCCTAATTATTTTCCCCTCATAAAATACCACGTCACCCTCTTTCACCAACACCCACGTTCTACCTCCCTAAAATCACTCCTCATTCTGACTTAAGAACCCATTCTTCGTCAGTCCACCCTTTTCCCACACCCACGAACAACCCCTGCACCCCCCCCCCCCAAAAAAAAACCCCTCTCTCTCTCTCCTCTCACGAACCCCGCATGCCCAACCCACGTCTGCCTTCCTATGGCCTTCACGCATCAAAACCACCCCTATTCAAGATGTTCATACGCCACTCCTCGCTCCCCACCATTGATAGCAGTAGGTCGGGTACGAAAAAAACCACCGCGACCAGTGCCGGTGAGTCATCTGCCATGGAACTACTGACTACGTTCTCCCTTCTCTCCCTCTCTTTTTTCCGGTTTACTCATCTCTTTTTGTCGTCTGTGATCTTTGTAGACTGAGAAATGCAGCAAAAACAGTGAAAACTGTGGAGGTAGAAACTGTGAATTACGGAACTGTGGAGGTACGTAAAAAATTTGGTCTCAAACCCTCAAACATTCCTTCAGCTTTTGTGAAGATTGATGCTTTAGTGCATTCCATGTGTTTGATAAAATGCTCAACTGGCATTCCATGTGTTTGAGACCAACTCAAGTGTTCGGGTTTTTGCCGCGGCTGCCTTTTGTCCTCTGTTGGCATTTATAATTGTTGCTACTTCTTGCGCAATTGATTTGCATGAATCAATTGCTCTAAATAAGTTGGCCCGGCCTATAGCAATGTGTTTGCTCTTTTCAATTTATTTACTGTTTCTCCATGTCATTGTAGTCGAAGTGTTCGGGTTTTTGCCGCAGCTGCCTTTTGTCCTCTATTGGCATTTATAATTGTTGCTACTTCTTGCGCAATTGATTTGCATGAATTGATTGCTCTAAATAACTTGGCCTGGCCAATAGCAATGTGTTTGCTCTTTTCAATTTATTTACTGTTTCTCCATTCAATTTATTTACTGTTTCTCCATGTCATTGTAGTCGAACATGATTTCCATAGCATCAAACATAACTTGGACATGATTTCCGTAGCTTCAAACATTTGGAGTAGGGTCCTCCCTTATTGTCTTCATTACTGTTTTTTCAGTTGATTTGGAAAACTGTGTTCTTTCTTCAGTACATAGTTGCGTTTGTTTCTGCCAATGTTTCTATTTGGTTTGATTTATCCTTTTGATTTTGACCTCTTTTATTAGTTCCTTTGTTATTTCTGGACATAAATCACTTCATAAATAGTCTCTACTCTCGTGATAATTTGTTTTGGGTTGAAATGTATCTCTTTTATTTTGCAGGATTTCACACTGGAACAGGATCACGTAAGACCTGTTGATGGATGGAAGCCCTACTATGCTGCTACAAGAGCTATTGTGAATCTTAATGGTGGATTTTTCTAACATCATTAGAGAAAGATCAGTTCCAGCAATGGGTCGTCTTTGATTACTATTTTTTTTAGTTGATTTGGTTTCTACACTCCTCATCCAGTGTGCAAAGGTTTGGTACTGAGGTCCTCAAAAATCTAGGTGTTGTTCTTTTGATCTAAGGAGGCTTTTATGGTTCAAAATTTGGAGTGTGTTCAGCTGTCAAAGTCTGTTATGGAAGAAGCTGCTTTTCATGGTGGTACTCTCGCCCGTGCATAGCACGGGGTACAAAGGATTTGCTACAGGAGACATTGAAACCCTGCTAGCGCTTCTCACCGAACCATCATTACCAGTAAGAATCTTCATTTTACGTGTTCTTCATTAGTTTTCATGGTTGAGTTTTGATCGATTCAAATGTTGTCTGATCAGTTAATGAAATCTGCAACACTCATTGACTTTTGCGTATGAAAAAAATAGAGCAAAATGGGTAGCATTCGATTTGTCTCCTATATGCTGCTACCTATATGCATTCAATTTGGATATCTGAAGCTTATTTGAACACACATTTTGGTAGGAAAAAAGAACCAATTTGACATCTCGCATTTCTACATTGTGCGTTCATGTTATCTCGCCTGTGCATAGCACGGGTTCAACGCTAGTCCTATATACTATGGCAATGTAGTTGGGGCTTTCAAAAGCCTCCAAACCCCAATCCCTCAATTCTCAGATTTTTGACTTTTTAAAAAATAAAAAATCCCTGAAATCTGCCACATGTCAATAACTAAATACAAGAAGAAACCGGGAAAAAACCACATGTCAAAAACTGAAACAAACCGGAAAAAGAAAACGCTCTTTTAGTCCACGTTCTCAGCCCAATATTAACTGCTCCCCACACCCTCTTCTTCCATCCATGCAAGAAAACGGAAAAAACTGCACATGCCTTATGCAGTTAATTGAGACCATCACAAACAAAAGAAAAAAACTGCTCCCCCACTACCTACTTTTGTGTTTTGAATTTTGAAAGTAGGTGAACACATACCTGATAAAATAGTAAGATCTCCCATCACTCATATTCCCACCTCTCAACTCTATTTGTTCAAGAATTTTCTTGGTACAAACGTGAAACGCCGATTGTCACGAGAATTTTTTCCAATCTCTGTCACCTTTTGTATCTTATTTGCTCAAAGGTTTGTTACCATCTCCAATCTCTATCGCCTTTCGTATCTTATTCCTTCACCATCTTCTCTAAAATATTAAATGCTGTATTTTTTCTTTTTTTTTTTCTTTTTGGAGAAGATATATTTTTCGTTGACTGAGAACAATTGTGCAATGAAATCATTTGTAACACAGAGCTGATCGAGAGGCCATTTGTGAATCTTGGCAAATCTCCTCCATCTTTATACGCAGGTTCTAAAACTAACTTAAACACGCACTTTTTGCGTACTAGCATTGTGCCTTTTTCGATGCATGAAATAACACCAAAAAAGTTTGTATATTTATTGTTCCCGTGCATCGAACGGGATCCACAATAAGTTTTTTTGTACTCACACTGAGGCCTATTTAGATCTAGGTTTAATGTATGTGCGGCTAATTAATACGGGATACATCATTCATATTAATGGCTTTCTTTATCACAGTAGTTGTTACTTGCTGATGGAGTGTGTGTTTGTTTGTATTTTTTTAGCTTGGGTCGATTGTTCGAGCTGTTCCTTCAGGCACGGCACGGGCATGCGCTATGCATATATGATTAGGGTACACCTGCTACCTGTTGTGCCATGTACAGACATTGTGTGTGCAAGTACCCGTGCATAGCACGGGTTTAACGCTAGTACTTTCACTAATAATGGGATCTACTCCTTGAATGCCGGTTCGGAAGAAGTGACGATTATCATTTGATCTGCCTAGTCTCACTGCAAAACATTGCGTGAATGACATTGTGGCCCTTGGGGTTCGGTCTGAATGCCCTTCCACGCGAGGAGAGAATGAAACGACTTCTCTATTTCTGCACGCAAAATTCTCAAGCTAGGGCAACAAAAATCACAACCCAATTCAGTTACGCAATGCATCGCATAAAAGATAACCATGAGAGTTATGAATGTTTTGTTTTTTCTTTCTATACAAGAAAGATCACCATACTATCGCAAATGGAACCTAAATGCTCATTTACAATATAAGCAATAAGACAATAACAAGCAATGAACCAAATGAGAGTCTATGAGTACAGAGTTCTGTGGACAGATCGCGACACACTTCAAACAAATTTGTTTCTTGATAGGTGCACCCAAATTTGTGTATGTAGTATTGCTTGCACCAAATCGTTAGGTAAGATGAAAAAAATGAGAAAAGAAACTAGTCAAATATTTTGTTTTTTGGGTACTTTTTCTAGTCAGTTGTATCGTTGTTCGCGCCAAACCTTTTGCAATCATTTCCAGACGCCATCAGTTATATATGCAAGCCAAAGTGCACAAGAGGTACAATTGGCTAGTATTTCCCGAAGAATATGCTCAGATCAAGAGACATTTGGTTTTGGGTTAACAGGGAAGATGATGATTCCCTCCATTTACACAAAATTACAACATTTCAGTAAAATCGCCGAGGTGTTGAAGCAAGCAAATAGTATGTATTTGGGGCGCCGGTCTAGTCTAGGATTGTAAAAGCTTCTCGAATAGATGATCCATCATCATCCTTAAGACTGTGACCACGATCATGGAAAATACTTATACTTTAATGGTGGTACATTTCTTTCTTAACATAAAAATATCAATCCAGTAGTCAAAAGGCGATTTTCAAACCGACGTTAAACACGAGAAGCCAATAGGAAAATACCGGAGCTGCCACAAGAGACAATATCCCACAAGCCTTAATTCAACATTATTAGGATTGTGCCCCACGCCATAAGTGTTATTGGACAAGTTTCTGGTAAAGTAATATCATTAGTCCCTTTAAAAATAGTAGATCCGCTATTTATATATTAAAATCTTGCGTCGTTTTTTTTATTATTTTTTTTATGGTGCCTATCCACTAAACACGCGATCAAATTAAAAATTATGTAGGATGTTGTTTTTAGCGTTGTTGCTAAAAAGATTGCATAATACATTGTGCAACCAATTCTAGAAAAGGTTGATTAATATGCAAGACTTTGGACTAACTATATCACTAACCCCATCAGCATCAGTCACAACTGTATTGCTCATTTTGTGGGATTTTTATTAGTTCACTTTTCTTCTTTTTTGATTGGCAAAGAGAATTTTAATATTATAAAGAAAAAAAATTAAAACATTAAAAAAAAAAAAAAAAGGAAGAAGAAGAGGAAGAAGAAATGCATTGAGCTTCAAATAGTATGTATCTCCTCTAGTGTGGTAAAAAATAGTTACCATTTAATTCTCTCTTACTATTAGCCAAACCAATAAACATGGGCTTTGGGTACTGGAGGTGGTGTGGGCATAAACAAGTTGGCAATAAATCACTCCTTGCGTGCAATAATTTATCAATGCAAGTTAGAACTATTTTTGTATTAATTTCATGCTCATTGGAAGAGTTGGTAATTAGTAGAAAAGCTTACCCGGCCCCACAATAATGATATGGAGAGACTAATTCTCATATGATACAAAATTGTGTTCACAAAATGAGCAAGGGAAAAGTACATAAAGGAAGTAGCCAAAAAATTAACCACCTAAGCAACCTGGCGGAAATCCCAGAAATCCGCAAGTTTGCACTGTTGAGAAATCGACCAAATCAGCAAACACAGGACATGAAGAACAATCAAGAACAAAACAAGAAATTTTTGCATGGTTCCCCGACTGTATAGTTGAATACCTCCACAGCTTATACCAGTTTCCACTATATATCAAATAAACAATTAAGGATACAACTTACATCGGCTACTATACCAAGTATTTATAACCCAAATAGTTAGCGAAGTACGAACCAAATTGAAACAGACTTCACAAGTGCAACAATCTCCAACTTTAAGACTGATCTGCTGCCTCCTCGTTAATACCTCCATCGGACGCTAGTGTGAAACTTCCTCCTGTCTTCCTTGCTTGAAAACCAAAAGAATTAAGCTAAAAAAATCCTTCACCTTCTCCCTAGTAGCCATGGTACGTGTTAGCCCTAAGGTTCTAGATTTTGATGATAACAAACATTTACTTATTTAAGCTTCATTGGAAGTAATACATTTCAATTGGGCTAATTTTGTCATCTTTGGAAGTAATACATTGCAATTGGGCTAATTTGGGCATTAGTCGTTATTATAGGGACTTATAAGCAATTTTCTCATGCTTTAGATTTACAAGTTGTATTTGATACAGGGGATATTCTTCCCAGCCTAGGTTTTAACGGAGAAAGCAAGAAAGAAGCGACGACTTCGAGCGTGAAATTAGATTTTTTTGCTTTTGATTGAAGAACAAAGAAAAATGTTCGGCTATTATCAATCAAGAATCAAGGAAGAGCGTCAAATCCTATCTCCAATAGTCAAGTGTATGGAAAGAATCAAGATTGAGGACCAATCTTGTTTCAAAATTCAAACGGCTGGAAAATCTCATAAGGAAAGAAGATGTTGGCTGCAAAATTGAAGATGGAAAGGTCTAAACAAGGCAAGATCTTGGTGCTGATTTTGTGCAACGGCTAAGAGCAAAGTTCCAAGGTTCAAGTGGGTCTTCAGCATTAAAAAGCGAACGAAGAGGAAACTACAGCTACGGTATTTTTTGACGAACTCTCGAAGAAAATCAGTGAGCCATTATTTGTTTTATCTGCCATATAAACCTTGTTCTTCATCTTGAATTTCTACTCCAGATTGAGTTTAGGTTTTGGAACCTTATTGTAAAAAGGGAGAGATACACCCTTCTTTCAGAATTTCTGTTACCGTTTTTCTGAGTGGTTTTTGGGTAGAAAAATCATTCAGGTTAGGTTTTACTAGCGCCGGAATCTTAGCTAGTTTGGAGTGGATTCGGAGTAATCACTCGGTTGTAAAGGTTCTCTAGCACCCGCGAAGCTAGAGGTTTTTGTAACAACTATTGGAGATAGTGCAGCAATTCCCGAGTAGGACACTTGGGGAGTGGAGTAGGCCGTGAAGTTGCGGACCGAACCACTATAAAATCCTCGTGTTTGATTTCTCTTTCCCTTACTCTTTTACTTTTTGTGGGGGACGCTTCACTGGAATGACCTCCTTGATCCTTTGACACTGTACTGAGGCGGTGGAGCTGGGATGGCCCTCGCTGGAACCTTGGAGGCTCGTCGGAGAGGGTGACTGGAGCTCCTGGGGTACGCTGGAGGAGGACCTGCACAAGGGAGCAACCACGTTAGTGCCTGGCCCGGACGGTGGTGGCCCGAGAAGGCACTCCGATGGCTAAGTTAGCAACGGGGAGAGAAGTATAGTGGAGAGCTCGAGAGAGGAAGTGTAGCTGAAAGCTAAATGTAGAGAGAGGGTTGTGAGAGAGAGGTCTCGAGAGAGTCCCCTGATGGAGGTGGTGAGAGGCATATTTATAGGTGAGGGGGCGCGTGTCCCACACGTCCCTCGGGGGCCTCACGCGCCCCGTCCTTATCGCCGCATTGAATGCATGGATTGACGGACGTCCCCCAAGTGGCACCTCGGTCTCTCCCCAGAGTTGTCACCTGACACTGATATTCCCATCCATCAGATCCCCCACCATCCCCCCTGCAGACCTAGGCTGCAGGGTTTGGTGGCTCCCCATAAATGCGATGCAGGTGGGTGGTTGAGCCCACTTGACGAGTTGCTCAGACTGTCAGGCATGCCTCGATCGAGCCCCTGACATCTGACGCGACCACCCCCCGGTACCGAGGTCAACCGACTCGTTCCGGGAGGGGCTCGGGAACCGACCCACCGAGGGCATCTCTGGTCCCCCACGGAGCAGGCCGAGCCGCACCATCCTGGCTCCCGAGGACCGGGCCCCTGGTCACAGAGACCCCGGACATGACACTCACTGTCCCCCCGGGCAGCTACCCGGCCAGGACTAAGGGTCCCGAACCCATCTGATCTGCTTTGGTGGAGGTGACCCCCAGGGCCCCTGCCCCTGGGGGCGGGGGTGTAGCCGAGGACCGTGACCCCCTGGGTCCCCCGGCCGCTACAATAGCCCCTCAACTTCATCAATCAGTGCTCGACAATTGGGGGAGTTGACCAATCCGAGCGGCCGGGCCGAGCCCCTGTCCATAGACGAGGGCATCATGAACAAAATGCACCGAGCGGCGAAGGGATTTTCTGAGCGTTGTGCACGGAACGTCACATCGCTCTGAAGCTAAAAGGACGCGTGATGTGACGTCGTTTCGGAGGTGACGTTTGGACTTATCCAATGTCAGAGATTTCGCCTCGGCATTCGTCCGAGGGCCGGCGCATGGGATTCGCGCCAAAACGTTTCAAACGGGGTGGACAGGTGTCAAGCCCTGACTGTTCAGCCGAGCCGCCGCACCATTTCCCGAGCCGACGCATCGTTTCCCCATTAAATGCGATGGCTGACTCTCTCCCCTCCCCCTATAAATACAAGTTCGGGGGGAGAGAGAGGGCACTGTCACTTTGTCAACTTCGCTCCTCGCCGGAAAAACTCGCGCCACCGTGGAAGTTCAACCGTTTCAAGGCCAAATCTTGCATCTCAGCCACTTTCAACGCCCAAACTCGAGGTAAAACACTTCCTCTTCTCATTTCTCTGCGTTTTAGTTCCTTTTCTATGCATTTTGGGCCGTTTTTGGCCCATTTTTAGCATTTTCGAGTCTGCCTCTGTTCTTGCTGCGTTTTCCGGCACAACGTACGGCGGTGCACAGCGGGGTACGACCGCCGTTTTCTGGGCAGGGTTGAGTCTTCAACGTGTTCTTCCGAGGACAGGTTGAATACTCAACCTGTTCTTCCGAGGGTGCGTGCCGAGGGCCGTGACCTTTTCCCGAATGCACATCACACACCACGCCTTAAGTCCAGCCGAGAGTCGTCCGAGTGGGTAGGTCCCCTCGGATACCGAGCGTATTCCACACAGGAATATGCACTTGCACCCTTGCCCCCGTGTATATAGCTGATGGGTTTCTTCGTGCAATCTTTTAGGTTCTCGGTTGGATGAGCAACGAGCCCTTCGTCATCTCTGACAGCGACGAGGAACTCAACGAGGAGGCAGTAGAATACATCAGGGAGCTCGGCAATCGGTATCGGAACCGACCCCCGAGCGCGCTCAACATCCTTCCTTTCCAAACGATCTACCCCGAAGGGTACAACAGAATGGAGGAAGGACCAACCAACCTTGATTCTGGGGCGTCCACATCCCGAGCCCCCGATTCGCATCAAGACTCCCCGAGGGCCCCTGATTCGCCCGAGGTGGAGATATTCGAACCCATCCCCGAGCCCGTGGAGATCGTCGACCTGGGGAACGGGGAAAAGGTGGGCGAAGTGGCTCATCGGAACCTACTCCGCCCGAGACAGGAGAAGGAGATGACCCACCCCCGAGAGCTCAGCGCGCCGAGGCGCCCGCACTTGCCTTCGGGGAGGACTGGGAGGAGGTCCCACTCCCCAAGTTAGGGAAGGACGAGTGCCGCTACGTCAAGGAGTTCGACCCCGAGCACCCCCAGCGCTTGGTGGCGTTTCGGGAGAAGTACGAAATCCCGGCGGACGTGGACATAGAGCTCCACTTTGGTGACAGGATCCAATATGGGGATGACCACGTCACGGTCCCCCTGATGGCCATCACCGAGGGGGGGCTCCGATTTCCCTTTCCGAAGATCGTCTGCCAGCTCCTCTACTACTACAACCTCGGGCCTCACCAGGTGGTGGTGAATGTGTATCGAGTCCTGTGCTCGGTGCTGAAGCTGGCCGAGAGGTACCACATCCCGGTCACGGTATACGACGTCCTCGGGATCTACCTCGTGGGCCTCAGCCCGAGGTTCCGGCGATACTACTTCGCCGTCCGGAACGAGTACGACCACTTAATTGGGGACCTCTATGACTCCGAGGAGCATCAGTACAATTACGAGACGGTGAGGGGGAACTACACATGGGCCCCCGAGGAACTGCACACCTGGCCCCTCAACCACCGCCGAGGGGATCCCGGTAAGCCTTCGTTACTTTGCACTCACTTGATTCATGTTTGATTCCTGCCGAGGACTGACTTATCTTCCTGTTTTTCTCCTTCGCAGTTTGCGGCGTTGTCAACAAGAGGCTACTCGACCTCTCGGATGACGACGTGATCTGAGCTCTCTTCGCCCACGGCCAGCAACAAGCCCATCTCCTCCTCGGATACGAGCCAAGCTACCGCGGCTACTTGCACAGGGGAAAAAATCCGAGGGCGAGCAAACCGCCGGAGGAGGAGGAGAACTCTACCTGACGAAGGGCTAGAGCAGCTGTGGGGCCGGGAGAGACAACCGATGGGCGCCAAGGAGGGAAATACCGAGAGGCCTACCCTGCATCAACTGAGGCAGCAGCAGCAACACCGAAGACGCACTGCACAGCCAGTCAGAGGGGGGAGCCAGATGGGGGGCTTGCGGAGGCCTAGGGAGGAGCCCCCGAGGGAGGAAGACGAACCGGCGGAGAAGAGGCCCCGGGAAAGTGAGTCTTCGGGTCCAGTCTCTCCCCCGAGGCCTTCTGAGACGGCTCCAGCCGACCCTGCCCAGGGAGACCCAACCACCGGTCTTGCTGCTCAGCCCCCGACTCAGAGCCAAGGTCAGGCCCCAACCCGAGCCCCCGACCGGAGGTCAGTCACGGCCAGCCGCGAGGTGGGTGGCGGATCTGATGACGTTCCCCCTCCCGAGGTCTGGGCCCCCGTCTTCTCTGGCCGCGGCGGGGTGGTACTGACGGTCGCTGACAGCGTCCAAAGGAATCCCGAGACGGCCAACATCCTGCTGAAAGGGTTGGCCCTCCCGGTGGTCATGTCCACCCTTGACGCCTCCACCATTGATGACAACTTTCTGGAGCTCCACAGCAGCTTGGTCAAGGTAAGTATTACGTTTTCCTGTTACGTTTTCCTGAGGTCTTTAAATCGGAATCTCTGCGCTTTGTATTGACATTCTTCCTTCCTCCTTTCAGGCAAGCCAAGCCTCGATTGCCACCCACAAGAAAGTTGTGGCGCTGGCCAAGGCAACCAGGACCGCCGAGGTCAAGCTGAGGGAGGAGCGGCAGTCTTCGGCCAAGCTAAAGGAGAACCTTGATGGCCTTGGAAAGAGGTTGGAGGGGTCTGAGCCTCGAGAAACAGGGAGCCGAAGACCGCATAAAGGCTGCCGAGGATAGGGCCGACGCTGCTGAGCGCGACGCCCGAGTGGCCGAGGACCAAAGCTGCTGAGGACAAGTTCAAGGATGCGGACAAGAGGGCCAAAGCAGCCGAGGATAAACTCGCCGAGGTAGAAGCGACGCATGCGGACCTCCTTGCCGCGGCAGACGCGGGCGGTTTCAAGAGGGGCGAGGAGGAGGCCGGGAGGCAGTACCTCAAGGAGTCCGAGGAGATCGAGGTAGCAGCTTTCAAGAAGGGCTACCGCTTCGGTCACAAGGACTGCTTCCCGGGGGCTTATACCCGGGGAGTAGACGCCTGCGGTGCCCCTCCCGACGCCGAGGCCAAGATCGTCCCCGAGATTCCGGAGCCAGAGGTCCCTCCGATGCCGATGGAAGAGGACGACGAGGAACTTGAAGACGCCGAAGAGCACGCCGAGGACCCCCCATCTGCTCAGTAGGCTTAGTTAGTTTATTTATTTATTTATTTATTGGGACGGCGCCGAACTGTTAGGGTAATATGCCAGCTCTCAGATTTTGTAATCTAAACAGGTATTCCGGGGGCCGGCACTGAACAATGCACTATCGCCGAGCCCCCAATTTTGATGTGAATGGATGAATGCTCTCTTCTTTATGCAATTGTTTTTAATTTTTCTGTGAGTACTGATGATAGTTTGTACCGAGCATAGGCGCTACGCCGAGCTCTTAGTAAATAGCCCCTCTTCGGGAGGAAGCTAAGTACGTTTGCTTCCTGCCGAAGATAAGTGGGGAAGTGATGATAGCAAGGCCTGGTAGTTCAACCCGAGGCCCTGGATGAGGAATCATCCCAGACCGAACCCGTGAGCTCCACCGAGCACAGTTGGGAAAAATCTCGGCTTAGGTGGGGAATCGCTTCAATAGCCCCTATTGCAGACCTAAGTCGAGGTGGCCTTTAGTCGAACACTAACCAGCATTCATCCCCCGAGCCCGTATTGGCTGGGGGGGTTGGATGATAGCAAGACCTGGTAGTTCAACCCGAGGCCCAGCATTAGAGATCATCCGAGACCAACAGGTCTGCCCGTGAGCTCCATCGAGCACGGAGGTTCTGCCGAACGGGATAGCGTGCCATAGCGCTCCATCGAACGTAGAGTGTACCGCAAGTTCCAGCGGGCGCCAAGTAATTGATCTTTCACGAACAAAACGGATGATAATACTAAAAATTTCAAAAAGAGCTGATCATTAAAAACACCCACTCGTATTACAAAAATTCTACCGAGGGTACTGGGAACATGAAACAAGATATGAAAGGCTACCCGTAAAATTTCCTAAGCTTGGAGGCGTTCCACGGGTTGCTCACAACCGTGCCATCTATCTCGGCAAGTTTGTAAGCCCCATAGCCGGCCTTGGTCGTGATTCGGAACGGGCCTTCCCAGTTGGGCATGAATTTCTTCTTATTCTTCTTCTGGACCACCTCTCGGAGGACGAGGTCGTCAACATGAAAAGGGCGCATGCGGACGTTCTTGTTGTACCCACCGGCCACCTCTTGTTGGTAGGCGGCGTACCGGATATTAGCGTCGTCGCGGAGATCCTCAACATGGTTGAGTTCGGATGCAATGTGTTCGTCGTTAGTGGCAAGGTGGAAGGCCTCGGTGCGCTCCGTTGTAGCTGTCGCAGCGAGGGGGAGGACCGCCTCCATCCCATAGGCCAATGAAAAGGGCCTTCGGCCAGTACCCCGCCGTGGGGTGGTGCGATAGCCCCAGAGGACTTTGGGGAGTTCCTCGACCCATTTCCCCCGTTTGTTGGTCAACAGCCTCTTGAGGCCAGCCGAGATGGACTTGTTGGAGGCCTCGGCTTGGCCGTTCCCCTGTGGGTACGCCATCGTTGAATTGTAGACGCGAATGTTCCTCTTCTTGCACAGTGTTTTTATGGCCTCGGCCACAAACTGGGTACCGTTGTCCGAGACAATAGCGTACGGAACGCCGAACCTGGAGATAATGTTCTTCCAGATAAAGTGCTCCACCTCGGCTGTAGTAATATGGACGAGTGGTTCTGCCTCAACCCATTTGGTGAAGTATTCTGTGGCGGTGATGAGGTGCCTAAATCCGCCGGGGGTGGTGGGAAGCACTCCGACGATGTCAAGCCCCCACTGAGCGAATGGCCATGGGCTGGTGACCGGGTTAAGGAAAAGCATGGGTTGGTGGAGGAGGGGAGAGTGTTTCTGACAAGATCCGCAGCTCCTCACATAGTCCTCGGCTGATTTTCGCATTTTAGGCCACCAGTAACCCTGGGACACAGCGCGCTCGGCCAAGGACCGTCCTCCCGAGTGGCAGCCACTGCTGCCCTCGTGAAGCTCATGGAGGACCCATGGGACCTCTCCCTCGTGGAGCACGCGCAAGTCTGGACCGATGTAGGTGCGCCTGTAGAGTTGGCCAGTCGCGGAGAGGAAGTACGAGGCCGCTTGGCACCGGAGTCGATGGGCCGCCTTTTTGTCCTCGGGTAGCCGCTCGTCCCGTAGGTAGGCAACAAGTGGGTCCATCCAACTAGGACCTAAAGGAGCGACACACATGACGTCTTCCTACCCGGGCTCGAAGCTGGGAGTGGGAATGTCCCCAAGGATGACTGTCCGGGAACCCCCGATGTCAGAGCAGGCTGAGCCGAGGGAGGCGAGGGCATCAGCGTGAGCGTTGCGTGCTCGGCCGATATGCTAGAAATCAACCTTCTTGAAGTCCTCTTGCAACTTCAAGACGTGACTGAGATATTTGAGCATTCGGCTATCACCGGAGCCATAATCGTTGTTGAGCTGGTTGACCACCAACAAGGAATCGATGTAGACCTGCAGCTCTTCTATGCCGAGGTTCAAGGCGAGGCGCAGCCCCGCGATGAGAGCCTCGTACTCGGCTTCGTTGTTGGTGGCTGGAAAGCCGATGCTCTGGCGCATTCGTGGAGGGTGCCCTCGGGGGACACGAGTACTATACCAGCCCCCGCCCCCCGGCTGTTGGAGGCTCCGTCGACATGCATGCGCCAGGAGTCGCCGGTGTAAATCGTGGCCGTCCTTGGTGGAGATCTTTTGAGGACGAACCCCGGCTGCGCAAGGGTTGGATCATCAGGGATGCCGGCTGCCTGCTCTTGCTTTGCCTCGGCATCCAACCTCGGGGTGAGCTCGGCTATAAAGTCTGCAAGAGCCTGCCCCTTGATCGCTGTTCGCGGCTCATAGCGGATGTCAAAGTTCGCCAATTCCATTGACCACCTGCAGATCCTGTCCGAGAGGGCTTCCTTCCGGAGTACGGCTCTGAGGGGGTATTCGGTAATAACGATGATCGTGTGGCACTAGAAGTAGGGGAGGAGCTTGCGCTTTGCCGTGACAAGGGCAAGCGCCAACTTCTCCAGTGGCAGGTACCTTGTTTCGGCTGGGAGCATGGTCTTGCTGGAGTAGTAGATGGACTGCTGATCTGGTCCTTCCTGCCAGACCAATGCCGAGCTCACCGCATGCTCCGACACTGCCAGGTACAGGTGGAGGTCCTCTTCTTCCCCCGGGGTAACTAGGAGGGGAGCCTTAGCCATGTACCCCTTGAGCTCGGCAAGGGCCCTATCGCATTCAGGGCTCCACTGGAACGCTCTCTTGCTAGTCTTGATGGACTCGAAGAACGGACGGCAGGCGTCCGAAGACTTGCTAATAAAGCGGTTAAGGGCTGCCGCCATTCCGGTGAGTCACTGGACTTCCCTGATCGTTGTTGGGGCTCGGAGCCTTTGGATGGCGGTGACCTGATTTGGATCCGCTTCGATCCCCCGCCGAGTAACAAGGTACCCCAAGAATTTTCCCGAGCCCACCCCAAAGGCACACTTCTCGGCGTTAAGCAGCAGTCTGTGCGTCCTGAGTATGGCGAAGATCTTGCCGAGGTGACTCAGATGGTCCTCCGCGAGTTTGCTCTTTATTACCATGTCGTCGATGTATGCCTCCATGGTGGCTCCAGCGTTCTTCAGGCCAAAGGGCATTACCTGGTAGCAGTAAGTACCCCGCGGCGTGATGAAGGCTGTTTTCTCCACGTCCCTCTCGTCCATGGCGATATGGTGGTACCCTCGGTACGCATCCATGAAGCTCAGCCTAGCGTGTCCGGCGGTGGCATCTACCAATTGATCTATCCGGGGGAGAGGGAAACAGTCCTTCGGGCAGGCCTCGTTGAGGTTGGTATAGTCGACGCATACCCGCCATTTGCCGGGCTTCTTCTTCACCACCACGGTGTTGGCCAACCAGGTGGGGTACTGCACCTCCTGGATGGCCTCGGCTTCTACAAGCTTTTGGACCTCCTCGACCAAGGCGTCCGAGTGGACGGCCGAGGACCGCCTTGGCCTCTGTACCACCGGTTTTCTAGCCGGATCAACGTTGAGTTTATGCGTGATGAAATCCGGGCTCATGCCTGGCATTTCATAAGGAGTCCACGCGAAAACCTCAACGTTGCCCTTGAGGAAATGAACCAGGTCGTTGCGCTCGGGGTTAGAGAGCTCGGTACCTTGATGAGACCCTCCACGGCCTTCTCCTCGGCCAGGGAGCCGACGTCGTCGAGGACGGGAGTGGACTCTGGCATTTCAATCCATTGGACCTACTTCGGCATCCTACTCTCCTTTCTGTCCTTCACACGAACAGCGTTCACAAAGCACTTCTTGGAGGCCATCTGGTTACCCCAAACGGTTTCCTGCTTCCGGATGTGCCAACGAAGCGGAGGCACTGATGGAGGGTGGAGGCAATCGCCCTCATGGCGTGGAGCCATCCCCACCCAAGGATGGCGTTGTAGGGGCTCGGGGAGTCCACTACCGTGAAGTCAATGTCCAACCGCATCGACCCCGCCGCGACCGGGAGAGTAATGCTACCGAGGGGGTACACAGGGTGTCCCGCGAATCCCACCAGGGGGGTTTCTGTGGGGGTCAGCTCGTCACGCGTCTGTCCGAGGGCTTTGAACACCGAATAATAAAGGACGTCCGCAGAGCTCCCCTGATCAATCAATATTCTTCGGACGTCTCTATCGTCGACCTCGACCTCGACTACGAGGGCGTCCTCGTGGGGAAGCCGTAACCCTTCCAAATCCAACTCGGTGAAGGAGATTGTGTGGGGGTCCTCCGGCTCCTGATACTTCCGCTTCGGGGGTTGCCCGACCGAGAGTACCTGCATTGCTTGTTCTATTTTTGCCAACTCGTGGTGCATCTCCTCTGCCGTGTCCTTGCTGATCGGGCCGTGTATCGTCTCGACGGCCCCGCCCCGGCCTCTCGGCCCTCCCTGCGGGGGCCGCTGCCCCTCGGGGGGAGGGGGCGGGGGCGGTCCATGCGCGGGGAGAGGTGTTCTGGTGCGGTCGATCCATTCGTCCAACCGCCCCTCGGTCACCAACCGTTCCAAATGCGCTTTGAACGGTCGGGAGCCGGTTGTGTAATGCCCCACTTCGTTATGGTAGGTGCACTTGCCCCTCTGGGTTGGGTCCGACCCCATCTTGTCCTCGGGCCAGAGAAACCACCTTGTCCGACCAATCTCCGTGAGTAGCCTGTAGATTGGCAGGGTGAAGACGGTTTTCTCGGCCACGTAGTCGTTGTCGTTCTTGGGGGGTCTTTCCCATCCGCCACCATTATCGTTGCCTCTGCCATTGTTATCTCGGATAGCATTGTCTCGATAGCCCCTGCTACCGTTTCCACCACCCTGCTCGCCCCTTCCTCCCTTCTTGACGTTGTTGACCTGCTTTTTCCCTTCCTTCGGGGAACTCTTGCTGCTGCCCCCCTTCGAAGCTTTATTGACAAGGAACTCCTCCAGCTCACGGTACCTGTCCACAGTTCGCATAAGCTCCGTCATGTCCTTCGGGGGGTGCACCATGAGGTCCTTGAAGAGGTCTGAGGAGTCTTCCAGGCCATTTTTGAACGACGTGGCCGCCACCTTCTGGTCGCAATTTTCAACCAAGTTGTACACCTCCCAGTAGCGGGCGATGTACTCCTTGAGGGTCTCGTCCGACCCCCTCTTCATGTTTACCAGCGCGTCGAGCGTCTTCGGCTGTGTGTTGCTCGTCACAAACCGAGACGTGAACGCGCGCTCCAGCTCATCGAAGCCGGCGACCGACCCTGGTGCCAGCTGGTCGTACCACAGGAGGGCAGTGGTCCCGAGGCTCATGGAGAAGGTTTTGCGGCTCATACTTGTCAAATTTGGGGATTTTGAAGCCCCTGGGGGGGATTACCTCTGCGACCTCGGCCACAAAGGGGGACTGCTTGGCTTTCTCCACCCGTGAGTTGGACTGGCTGGGGTTTCGGCGGTTGAGGTCGACTGTCTGGTTCACTCCGCAGGCCCTTTTGGGAGGGTCGTTTGGCCTATGCCGAGCCTCGACGCTGTCATGTACATTGTTTCGCTCGGATGAGCGTCTCTTCGCATGGGGTCCGCGAACGGCGTGCATGTCGTCTCTCGTGCAGGGGTGCCTTACCCCCCCCCCCCCCCCCCCGCTCGGGGTGATAGACCTTTGTGTCCCCTGTCCGAGTGTTGACGAGCACTATGCTCCCGCCTTGGTGGCGGAGCTCATATCTCTCCCCTGGGTTAAAGCCAGGTGTGGACGGTGAGATCCACGCGGCTCGCTCGGAGGTTGGATGTGAAAACTAAAATGTGAGTCGCCACCCGGGGTTTAATATTTAGAAAATGTTTGGTACCCGAGAAACCGTTTTAAGAATAATTGTTGACTCTCTTGCCATTTTGGAAAAGATTTGATCTGCGAAAAAGATTCTTTTTGGATTCGGAAGCCAGATTACGCGCGGGGAAGGTTTTTATTGAAAAATGCACCCCGCTCGCCCGGGAAATTCCCGGTCTCTACTAAATAATTTGTGGGATTTTGGTAGAAAATATTTTGTTAAAAACTTTGACAATTTAAACAATCAAATAAAGAAATAAATTAAAACCATAATAGGAATAAAATTTAAACAAAGAGGACTAAATAATAATAACAAGAAAATAAAGGGTGAAAAGCGTAATAAATAAAAAAAAGGTTGCAGAGAAACTAGAAAAACAGAGTACGAACAGAGGAAAAACAGAGGAAAAGTTTTGATTTAAACGGGAGCCGTGCGGCTCCTACACAGGAGCCGTGCGGCCTGTGCCACAAGCCGCGCGGCTTGTGTACAGTTGGTTTTTCAAAAAATTTGTTCTGGGACCAGTGAGCCCAAAAATCCGTTCAAAATTTGATTTTCTTCTTCAAATCAATTCCAAACAAACTGTTTTTGTTTGTAAACAAGTTATTCAAGTGAAACTTATTTCCGGTACGGATCGTACCGTGCGTTTATCAAAAAAAATCGCCCGGTACGGCTCCGAAAAGCCGGTTTTTGTTTCGAAAATAGTTTACCGAGTCAATATACGGTTGTTGAAACCGTTATTAACTCGGGGATGCCCTCGGAGAACCACGATTTGAAAATCGAAGTTCGAAAAATGATTTATACCTTTCTGGAACTCGAAACAGGGATGGAAACTTCGGATTCTTCGGGTTTGAACTTGTAAGATGAAGATTGGGTATGAATGGGAGTAATATAGAAGGACCGAAAGGGAACGGAAAGTGTGAAGTTTCGGGAGTTTTACTGGCGATATTTCGGACAAGAACTTTGCCGGAAAATCGAACGGAATTTCTCTCGGGGTGTAATTTTCGACCTCCGTATTTGTCTGTGTGTGTTTTCTGTGAGGAGGGAGCCTCCATTTATAACCGAAATGAGAGAATAAAAATGATGATATTCGGCGGTGGCGAGATGATGATATTCCTTGAGCTGGCCTGTCAGGAATTTTTCAGAGATAACGATACTAGCCGCGCGGCTTGTATGAGGGAGCCGCACGGCTTGTATGAGTGAGCCGCACGGCTTGTGTGAAGAAGGGAGAACCGTACGGCTTATAACAGGAGCCGCACGGCTTGTGAGGCTGAGTTTCCAATTTTCCTGGACGAGTTCCATGGTGTTTCATTCGTCATCGGGCATGCACGGGTATCCAAAATTGGGGTGTCTACAGTTGCCCCTCTTTGGCGAGACTTGGTCATCATTCTGAGATGCAAGTCACGTCAAAGATATAGACGTCCCAATTTCGAACGCCCAAGTGCGAGAAAGAAACAAAATGATTCAAAAACATGGTCGAGCAAAGAGCTTCCTACGTACCCTGTTTGTAGGGATCAGACCGTTCGTAGTTCGGGGCTAACAAATTTAACAAATACCACAGAGGGATTTTGGAAAAACTTGGATCGCCTTTTGAAGGCATCAAATGATTTCTGCATAATAAACAATGCCATGACGGACTTTTGAAATGATTTTTAGAAAATCAGAATAGTACCTGACGGATTTTAATGATTTTTAGAAAATCATAATACCTGACGGATTTTAAAAATGATTTTTAGAAAATCATAATACCTGACGGATTTTAAAAATGATTTTTTAGAAAATCATAATACCTGACGGATTTTAAAAATGATTTTTAGAAAATCATAATACCTGACGGATTTTAAAAACGATTTTTAGAAAATCATAATACCTGACGGATTTTAAAAACGATTTTTAGAAAATCATAATACCTGACGGATTTTAAAAACGATTTTTAGAAAATCATAATACCTGACGGATTTTAAAAACGATTTTTAGAAAATCATAATACCTGACGGATTTTAAAAATGATTTTTAGAAAATCATAATATCTGACGGATTTTAAAACGATTTTTAGAAAATCATAATACCTGACGGATTTTAAAAACGATTTTTAGAAAATCATAATACCTGACGGATTTTAAAAACGATTTTTAGAAAATCATAATACCTGACGGATTTTTAAAATGATTTTTTAGAAAATCATAATACCTGACGGATTTTAATGATTTTTAGAAAATCATAATACCTGACGGATTTTAAAAATGATTTTTGGAAAAATCAATTAGTACCTGACGGATTTTAAAATGATTTTTAATATGGTGCCTTTGAGGACTTGAAAACAATTTTGAAAAATATTTGTCAAAATAAATGTTTTTGAAAATTTATAAAATGCCGTTGAGGGCTTTTAGACGCGGGAGATTTGAAAAAGCTGTGATTAGGACGCGCTGGGGTCACTTTCGTTAGTACAAAATAAACAGGGGTGTATGTGTGATTTTGAGAAGAAGGGGGGAACCGCACGGTGCAGGATATGAGCCGCGCGGCTTCCGTGTTTCCCAAAATCGATTTTTGTTTCTGTAACTGCCTTATACTCCAACCTTTGCTCTTTTTGTTTTGAACTTTTAGTTTGTTATTTCTGTAGAGAGGCCGATCCAATCCAATCCTTCCCTTACTCTTTTGGTTGATTTTCCCCAAAAATCTTGTGCTCCGAACCTAAAAACCCAGAGTTTTTGGCCATGGCTAGTTCTAGTGAACCGAGAGCCTCTTCCGGTGAGCAAGGAATCGACTCTGACGACCGTGGGGGTGATTCTACTCCTTCCAACGGTCGTACATCGCCGCCGGCGGTAGAGGAGAGGCAATCAGCGGTGGATTCGTCCATGGGTGATCCGGTTCCGACCGTTCCGAGCGATGTTGAACAAACTCCAGTACCGATCAGTGATGGGGGGGGGCCCGTGCGGTTGAGGGGAGAGATGGTGGTGGAGGAGAGGGAGGAGACCGTGCGGCTGGTCGGGGAGACCGCACGGCTGCCGACGGGCATCGCACGGCCGATAGCGGGGACATCTCACTGGTAGAGACATCAGGGGTTGATTTGGTTCGGATCCATGAGGGTCCGGCCGCGAGTATCCCTAGTGTTGTTCATGATCCGGGGAGTACGCCGACTAGCGGGGTTGAGTTGCATGGCGTCATTGGTGGTGATCAGAGTATTGCTGACGTTCTGGTAAGTACCACGATTACTCCTAGTGTTTCAATACCCATGGATTTAGACTTGAATGTTTCTATTTCTGAGATTGAGATGACTGTGGGCGGTGTGGACTGTTTGGTTGACCAGAGAGCTGTTGAGGGTGCTGCGGTTGGTGAAGTTGAGGTCCCTCAGGAGGTTATGAGTGCGGTGCTAGGTGGTGACACACCAGTTGGCGGAGACTTGCCTCCGACTAGTATTCCAGAGACTGTTGTTGAGCCCGGGGATGTAGAGATGGAGGATTTAGGTGCGACGGATGATAGTGACGGTGAGGATGGAGGTGGTGGTGAGTTGCAGAGAGAGAGTACCCTTACTGAGGAGGCACACGTTGAGAGAGTAGTGACTGCGAGAGTAGAGGCTGAGAGAGTACAGGCTGAGGGGACGACCCCTATTATACCTGTTGCCCGTGTTTTCAGGAGCTTGACTCGGGTACTTGGTACCGATAGGACTGTAGAGGAGAGTGCTGACACTGGGGGGCCTTCTGACCCAGTCTTGTTTCCTTCACGGGTTGGTTCTTCACGAGCTCCGGGAGCTACCTTAGGAGATACTTTAGAGGCGGCTACCGACGAGTCTTTAGCTAGGAGTGTGCAGGACTTTCCTGAGTTGGAGAGAGTTTTGGTTGGTCAGACCCCACCGGCGATTGTCCAGGACGCCGAGAGAGAGGAGAGACAGGCAGAGGAGGCGGTCCATGTGACCATTGTTGATGAGGTTCGACGGGCTTTGAGGGACAGGCCACCTTTCACCCCAGAGACTTACGTGCTTCGACTTCACTTTATCATACCGCTGGGGTGTGAGACTTACGAGCCGCAGTTACCTTTTTACCCTGAGGGCCAGGTTCTTCGGGACTCAGCGACACATATGTCGAACAGGACTCTGGTATGCGTTTGAACTTGAATTTGAACCTGTTTTCTTCTGATTTTGCTTTCTGTTTATTGCAATTCCTGTTTGCTTGTACTGATTGAGTGAGTTTGTGCTCGAAACAGGTGAACAAGGGACTGTTCGCATACGGTGGTTCTTCAGATTGTTTGGAGCAGTATGGCATGTTGCCTGAGAGAGTGAGGTGGTTTGTGGACGCCTCAGGTTTTACTCCATTTATCCGGACCTTGATGGAGACTCGGGGGAACAGGCAGCTAGTGAGGGCTCTGGTGGAGCGTTGGTGGGACACCACCAACAGTTTTCACTTCAGGTTCGGGGAGATGACGATCACTCCACTGGACTTTGCAGCGACCACTGGTTTGAGAGTTGGAGGAGATCTGATCCCTTTCGACTCAGGTTTGTACTTGGACAGAGCAGCGATTCGGCATTACTTGGGGAGAGAGATGGGAGATGAGCCGATGGTGAGATGTGATCACTTGCCAGCCTTGTGGGACCATGTGCCTGAGACTGATCTGGAGGCACGCCAGATGGCCAGAGCCTACTTGTTATATATGTTCGGACAGTCTCTGTTCCAGAACCGTCGGCACACGGTTCACTTAGGTTGGTTGCCTGCTTTGGGAGAGCTTGAGACGGCTGGGCGGTTTGACTGGGGTGGCTCTGCTTTGTGCTCACTTTACTGTTTCCTGGGTTCGGTAGTTCGTGGTGCGGCGAACACCATTGCTGGTTACTGGAGGATCCTGGAGGTAAAACATCGCATATTCTTGTTTCATGCGTTTTGCACTGTATTCTGGTTGTTTCTGCTTCTGTTACTGATGAGTTTCTTTGGAAATGCAGATATGGGCTTACGAGGTGTTCGGAGTACCAGGCCCGGAGAATTCTTACCACGACGACCGAGTGCTTCCACGTGCGATGAGGTGGGGAAAGGCATCCCTTGGCAAGCAAGCAGAGAACAGGGATTTGAGGTTCTGTCGCCTCTTCTTTGATCGGTCTATGGGTGAGACGGTATGACATCACAAACCTTCTGAGATTTTATTTCAAACTCTTCCGTTGGTTTTCAATGAATGATCCAAAGTGATTTGCAGGTGCGCTGGGGTGTGTGGGACGGGCTAGAGCGTCCTTACTTGGCCAGGAGCCGGACAGTGACACGGGGGCGTATATTGTTGGAGTCCCCTTTCGGCTGGCAGTGGTACTTAGGAGATAGAGTGGCGCGTCAGTCCTGGGGGTTGGGTTTCTTCAGAGTACCTGCTCCACTTCCGTCGCGTATTCTGCGTACGCACGAGTACACTCTGGCTGAGATAGAGACGTTCACTGTGCTGGATACGTCCTGGACTTTTCACCCCTCTGTGGCTTATGACCACTACGTGATGACCACACTTGCCCACGACTTGCGCATGGAGGCTCGGTTGGCTGGGCCTGTTCCAGTGGCGGACGCTGCTTTACCTGCGGCGAGGAGAGAGATAGAGGTGATGACAGCTGGTGGAGTTATGGGAGTGATAGATGTTCCCCGGGTGACTGATCCGGTGGTTTTAGCAGCGAGAGAGGTAACCTGAAATGACAAAAACAGCACTAGTCAGTTTTTATTTCAAATTTGAATTTCTTGCTTTGTTACCTGCTGATGTTTTTATTTCTTTCTCTCAGTTTCCTGTTGAGTGGGTCACGTCCCAGGTTGAGCTGGTACGTGACCTGGAGGCCTTGGTTCGTCGCCTTATGATAGGCAATATACCGGAGGTGCGACCCAGAGCGGAGCCCGGCATTGTGCCACAGGCAGGTGATGACGGCGATGGCGGAGATGACGGAGCTGGTGGTGGACGTAGAGGCGGTGGTGCCCGTCGCGGTGGGCGTGGCTCAGGAGGTAGAGCGAGAGGTGGAGGCGAGCGCAGAGGTGGCGGAGCTGGAGTTGGTAGCCGTGGGGCCAGTAGTAGTCGTGGCGTTGGTGGCAGGTCTGAGAGTCGCCGTAGGCCGCGACGTGACCGCTCTGTAGGCAGTGAGACAGACCAGTCCGGGCGTCGCCGGAGGCCGAGGCGGGGTGGTTCAACCGGCAGTGAGGCAGACCAGGTATGCTTTGTGCTGTTTTTTTTTTTTTTTTTTTTTTTTTTGAGTATTTTGAACTGTTTGATAAATTTTCTCATTGTGCAGGACGTGCTCCTTTCTCCACCACGCCGTACGAGGCCTCTGATGAAGAATGCCGGCGGTGGCCCAGTGCACGTTCAGCCTTCACCCCCAGTTTCTGACAGAGTTTTACGGAGTAGCTGCTCTCCGACAGAGAGACCCGAGGGATGGCGTTTGCGAGTGAGAGACTCGGAGGGCAGCAGTGACCATGATGAGGACCAGACTGAGAGTGACCACCCGAGTTCTTCTGATGAGTAGCAGTACCTGATAGTTAGCTTTTATTTTAGGACGAGCCTGCGTGCTCGATTTTTGGTTCGGGCGCCTGTTTGCCCTTTCTTTTGTTCATGGATGCGGCCTGTGTGCCGGACTAGCTTTAGATGTTGGGCCTGTCTGCTTGGGATGGATGTACTTTACTTTTCACGATGCATATGTCACTTGGTACTTTATTGTCTTTTACACTGTCATTTTCTAAGTTTAAAGTCTGATTTTGATGCACAACTGTTTTGAGGACGACTGAAACTTGACAAAACATGACAAACGCCTCTGGGGCCATGAGAATGTATGACTGTGGAGTGAAAATACAAACTGACTTGACAAACTTGAATTTTGTATGTGAAACGAAAAACCAAGCGATACTGGACCTGACATGCTCAAAATTTGCAATTTGCATGATAAACGCCAAATGGCACTTCCAATAAGTCATAAATACACCTGGTGACTTGTTTGAACCAGTGGAATGAATAAAATGTCGCTTGAACAAATTTTGACTTGTCGACGCCTTGCTTTTTGCAAATTTCATGCCTTGGAGCGCAAAAACTTCAAACTTTTGTAAAACCCACCAAATGATATGTCTAGAAAGTTATAAACGCATTCTGTAGCTTGCTTGAACCGATGAAACATAGAGAATGCAATTTGAGCGGATTTTGACTCGCCGATATGCCCCTTTTTCGCAGATTTCATGTCCCGGAATGTCTGAATTTCGAACTTCATATCAAGCTCTTCCAATGATCTTGCTTTAATGTTGCAGACATGCATTGTGATTTATGGGAGTCATCGGTGCCCCAGAAATAGAAATGACGGTGTCCCATCCGCTGATTTTTGTCGATTTTGCCGTATCCGAGATTTCGGAGCACCCAACCACCCAAATTTGACAAAAAGTCTCAAATGTTTGTTCCAATAACCTTAAAACACCAATTATGACTTGAATGAGCAAGAAAAGTGCCAAAAATATGTTTGAAATGATCTCGGGAGTGCTAATTTGGAATTTGTCCTAGAAAACCTCAAAGGAGGCCGCACGGCTCCTCTATGAAAGCCGCGCGGCTTGTGTACATGAGCCGCACGGTTCATGTATGCCACTGTTATAGCTCTGGTCCTGGCTTCTGACTTCTGGGCCTCCGTTTGGCTTTTTGTTTGCACCTGAGCATACTTCAGACTTGATAGGCTTAGGGAAGGCCTATTTTGTAGATTTCCGTTGTCCTCATGCAATCTTCACATTATCCAATGTTGGCACGCATTCCCGAGGCATTTCTTTCTTTTTACAAAGGCAGGCCTTTGTTGCATGTTTCTTGTTCGTACAACCTTAAGCTTCTTGCTACAGTGCCAAAATCCAACACTTCTTTGCTTTCATACTTCTCTTATGGCAATTAGCATTTCAGCCTTAATTCGACCATGGCTCGATGAGCTCGACGGCATGGGTTGGTTAAACTTCCGGGATCACAGGTTTCATTCGTTGCGCTATGTTCGGGATGTGATGATTCGTCCGGAATTGTTGCACGCGGCTGTTCAATTCTGGGATCCCGAAGTTCATGTGTTTCGCTTCGGCCTTCATGAATTATGCCCGACGGTGGAAGAATTTCATACGTACCTTGGTGGTTTTGACTTAGAAATCCCCGTGGTTCCTGTCTACGGGATAGGCTATGCTGAAATCTTGTCCCGAAAGCTGGGTTTGAGCAATAATGCTGCGAGATCCATGATGAGCGGAGGTGTGCTAAACATCCCACGTCTTATCAGCCAGTTTCGTCCTGAGGGTTTTGCACTGTGCCTTAGCATTCTTGCGGCATTCTTGTTCGTTCGGACGGACGGTCAAGCCAATTCTGCACTTGTTGGGGTGGCTATGCAAATTGAAGAACGCAAGGATGTGACTCCCATGGTTCTTGCTGAGACTTTGATTGGATTAGACAGAGTTCGTGCCGGTCAGACGAACGTTTTTGAAGGAAGTGCTTTGCTCCTACAGGTGGGCTTCTCACTCAGCTCTCCTTTTTCTGGTTTATCTCTCGTTCTTATTTTACCTCAACGCTCGGGTTTAGGCTTTCTACAGTTGCTGACTTGTTTTCTCTCTCTTGCAGACATGGATTTGTGACAAGGCTAACCTGTTGGAAGCAGTGCCGAGAAATAGCCTTCACGAAACACAAGGCTTTGTTCAAAGGGATTTTCAGGAGTTTCATGGGAATATCCAAGGTTGGGTTCAGGTGTTTTCCCAGCTTACTGAAGAGACAATTTCTTGGCGTTTGTCTTGGCTTGACCGTCCGACCATGTCTTTGAGCAATATGGGACGTCAGCGAATGGTTCTGGTTGGTCTGACCGGTTGGACCTTCTACATTCCCTACCGCATTCTCCGCCAACTTGGTGTTCGCTAGGTAGTTCCGTCGGCTAACCCCGAAAACTTCATCATACCAAACTTCAATCATGCAACTGTCCGAGCTTATCAAAACACTTGGAGGGAGCGAGTGACCATTCCAAGAGATGACTATCCCACTGTCTTGCTCACAAGGCGATACATAAAATGGCTGCTGAAAGATATTGAAGAAAGAGAAAATGGACACCAAAATTGACTTTGACTTAACCTTAATGCACCCGAAATAAATTGTGGACCCACAGGGGCCAACGTTTGTGTTATTTTGTTTTATGAAAGCTTCATGCTCAGCCTTGTAATCGAAAAAGTTAATAAACTGAATTATGAGAGTTTTTCCGCTTTGATTCTCAATAATTGTGTGTGCAAATGACAGCTTTGGACCAGTTCAAGAGATTTTTTGGAAAGGTTGCGACCGGTCCTCAAGGTGAGGATGCCTACGTATCCTTGAAAAGGAATCAGGTCATGACGTAGTTCAGGAGAACAAATCTGGCTAGGGTTCACTCGTGTATTAACACTCTCCTTTTTGTGCTCTTAGTTTTGCCTAGTACCGCCCTTTCGGGTTTTCAGTCTAGCGAGCTTATTTGAATGTTCCTGCCTTTGTTTTTGCCTAAACCGCCCAATGTGGGTTTTTGATTTAGCAGGCTTGCTCTAAATTTTGCCTGGCACTGCCCGCCCTTGCGGTTTTCAGTCCAGCGAGCTTCTCTCATGGGTAATATCTCTTGAGCTGGTCCATGTTGACCAAAGTGGAGAATTCGTTGCCGTCGAGGTCAATAAGCTGAGTTGCGCCTCCGGATAGAACTTTCTTGATGATGTACGGACCTGCCCACTTCGGTCGGAATTTCCCTCGAGGGTCGAAAACTGGAGCTCGGATTTCCTTCAAAACCATGTCTCCTTCTTGTAAGTTCCTGGATTTGACCTTTTTATTGAATGCCCGCGCAATTCGACGCTGATACCCTTGAACGTGATACAAAGCCTTAAGCCGCCTTTCGTCGAACAACATAAGCTCTTCAAACCTTGCGTTTTGCCATTCTGCTTCATTGATCTCTGATTCGGTCATGACCCTCAAAGAAGGTACCTCAAGCTCGATTGGGAGGACGGCCTCCATGCCATAAACCAAAGAGTATGGTGTTGCCCCTGTGGGAGTACGAATAGACGTCCGATATCCCCACAAGGCCAATGGCAATTGTTCGTGCCAGTTTCTTGCAGATTGAGTGGTTCTCTCTAGTATCGTCTTGAGGGTCTTATTTGCGGCTTCGACAGCCCCGTTTGTTTGTGGCCGGTAGACAGTTGATTTGTGGACTTGAATTCCGAATTCTTCAAGTACTTCAGTTGCTCTTCCCTTGAAATGGACCCCGTTGTCTGACACAAAAGCTTGAGGGACACCGTAACGGTAAATGATGCTTTGTTTGATGAAGTGAGCAACCTGGACTGCTGTGAGAGTAGTGTACGAGGCAGCCTCGACCCATTTTGTGAAATAGTCGATAGCGACCAAGATGAATTTGTTCCCGTTTGACGCAGCCGGTGTAATTTTGCCGATAACATCAATCCCCCAGGTAGAGAAAGGCCAAGGCGAGGTCATAGAGTGCAGCTCAGAAGGTGGCACATGCATGAGATTGGCGTGAATTTGGCATTTATGGCATCGTCGCACGTATTCGACACACTCGGTTTCCATGGTGGACCAGTAGTATCCTTGACGGAGAATCTTCTTAGCAAGCATCATACCGTTCATATGAGGACCACAGGCACCCTCGTGGATTTCTTCCATAATTGTGGTGGCTTCTGCACCGTGCACACACAGCTTATGCACTCCACAATGCGATCGCCGATATAACTTTCTTCCACAGATGGTGTACTGAGAGGCCAATCTCCGAAGAGCGATTTGATCCTTCTTATCCGTTTCTGCTGGATATTCACCTCTTTCGATAAAATTCCAAATGTCATGGTACCATGGCATACCGTCATCTGGTTCTTCAACCACCAAGACATATTCAAAGACAGGCTTATCCCTTTGCTCAATTGTGATTGGTCTTAGCTTAACTCCATCTGGTATCTCCACCATTGAGGCTAGAGTAGCTAGAGCGTCTGCAAACCGGTTCTTCAACCTTGGCACATGAGTGAATGTGACCGTCTGAAACTGAGGAATTAGATCCTCGAGATCTTTATGATAAGGTTTGAGCTTGTCCTCTTTTACTTTCCACTCCCCGTTGGCTTGAGATACGACCAAATTAGAATCACCAATTACCTCCAGCCTTTTGACTCCGATTTCTAAGGCGGCTTCCATTCCGACAATACATGCCTCGTATTCTGCCTGATTGTTAGTGACTTCGAAATTTAATTTGAAAGCAAGGGGGACGTGTGACCCTTCCGGTGAGACTAGCAATACTCCGATTCCGAACCCTTTCTGATTGGCGGCTCCATCGAAATACAACGTCCAGAGATCATCAGTTGTGGTCATTACACTTTCATCAGGGAATTCAAATTCTGCATCTTCAGGACCTTCCACAGGTCGGTTTGCTAGAAATTCTGCCACAGCTCTTCCTTTTACCGACTTCCGGGTGACATACTTAATGTCAAATTCAGCCAACATGAGTAACCACCGTGCTAGCTTGCCAGTGAGTGCCGGTTTCTCGAACAGGTATTTAAGGGGGTCCATCCGGGAAATTAGCTTTACAGAATAAGCTAACATGTAGTGTCTAAGCTTTTTGGAAGCCCAAACCAATGCCCAACAAACTTTTTCCAACGAAGTGTAGCGCTCTTCACATCCCATCATTTTCTTGCTGATGTAGTATACAGCTTTCTCGCTTCCTCCTTCTCCTTCTTGTGCCAGCATACATCCCATTGCAGATGAAGTGACGGACAGGTACAAAATAAGAGGTTGCCCCAGAATGGTGGCATCAATACTGGAGGGTTCTGGAGGTATTTTTTGATGGCATTGAAAGCTTTCTGACACTTATCGTCCCATTCAAACGGTACACCTTTCTTTAATAGGCGAAACATCGGCTCGCAAGTTGAGGTTAACTTGGCGATGAATCTGCTGATAAACTGAATTTTTCCCAGGAAGCTGCGTATTTCCTTCTCCGTTCGAGGTGGTTCCATTTCCAAGATGGCTTTGATTTTTGATGGATCCACTTCGATTCCTCGCATGGTGATCATGAATCCAAGCATTTTCCCAGCGGTGACCCCGAATGTACATTTCTCGGGATTGAGACGCAACCTGTACTTGCGGATCCTTTCAAAGAACTTCCTGAGGTTGGGTAGATGCTCTTCCCTCTCCTTGGCTTTGACGATCATGTCATCTACATATACTTCTACTTCCTTGTGAATCATGTCGTGTAGCAATGTTGTGGCTGCCCTTTGATAAGTAGACCCCGCATTTTTCAAACCAAACGGCATGACTCTGTAACAGTAAGTGCCCCATTCTGTGGTGAAGGTGGTTTTCTCACGATCTCGTGGAGCCATGAGAATCTGGTTGTAACCCGAAAACCCATCCATGAAGGAAAGTAATGCGTGCCCTGCGGTGTTGTCCACTAAAACGTCGATGTGCGGCAAAGGAAAGTCATCTTTTGGACTAGCTTTGTTCAAGTCCCTGAAATCCACACAGACTCTGATCTTCCCGTTCTTTTTAGGGACAGGAACAATGTTTGCGACCCACTGGGGGTATTCTGTTACCATGAGAAAACCTGCATCTATCTGCCGCTGAATCTCTTTCTTGATTTCCAACACCCAATCTGGCCTCATCTTCCTTAACTTCTGCTTGACAGGCTTTGCATCAGGGTATAATGGGATTCGGTGCTCCACTATCTCAGGATCAATACCAGGCATATCTGCGTGTGACCATGCAAAAACATCCTCGAATTCTTTCAAGAGATCCGAGTGGGCCTTAAATTCTTCTGGGGTCAATCCGGAGCCGATTTGAACCATGCGCGGATTATTCTCATTTTTCAAGTTTATTGAAATTACTTCTTCTTTTATAGGCTGAGCATGCCTTTCGTTTTTCCCTTTCGATTAGGGATCGGAGTTCTTTCGGAATTTCTTCCTCAAACTCGATCTCTTCATCGTCGGGGTCAACACAATTTATTTCAGATACAACAAGGTAAGCAAAGTTGATTTCATTTATTGCCAAGAAGGGGGCCCCAGGGGCATGATACATGAGTGTAGACTCAAACTCAAAAGAGAAGTGATGACGCGGAATGATGACAGACTCATTTTTCGACTTAATGCTGGACTCAAACTCAGTGCTAGACTCAGACTTAGTGCTGGACTCAGACTCAAACTCAGAATTAGTGCCAGTGTAAATGATTTTAGGTACAAATGTGCAATTTTTATAAGTTCCGCATGCATCAATGATGAGTGCAGTGACATCTTCCAGAGCTTCCTGACCCATCATCATTAGCTCCATATCTTCCGCAGGCTTTGAACCGATAAGCGTCGCAGCAGGTTCGTCCTTTCTCATACCTAGTGGATTCTCCTCCCCAAACAGCGATAATAGATTCTCTGAGTCAAGAACCTCAATCCAGTCAACACGGGGCACCTTAGCCGGCTGTTTCCATCCTTCTGTCTCATCATCACTATCCCAGGTGTTGTCAGCAAAGATTTCAAATCCTGGCAGTTTGGTTCTTGTTTCCATGTCCCAGAATGGCTCTGGGTCCCCCTGATAAATGACCTCTGGAGCTTTTACGAACTGGATAGGCCCTTTCTTGGCACAAGCTCGTACTTTCCCATCATGACCAAATTCATAACCAAGACCGAAACGGTGATTGTTCGTTAGAAACTTAGGGAATTCTGCTACCCCTTGATTGTTGCAACCAAGTCCCAAGCCGGGCAAATACTCCATTTTCAGCATCATGTCTAGAGCTGTTGACTTTATAGAGAAATCTTCGTCCATCTTGATAGTAAGTACACCGTCAGAGGCATCAAAGGAAAACCCTCCAAGAGTGATGTCTTCCTCTCCATGAGCAATCTCGAGTAGGGGAGCATTGTCAGGGATATGCGGGCGAATTCCAGAATCCCCATAAATGGTCAAGGTTCCTGTAGCCAGTCCAAGCTGAACTTTCTGATGCAGGGAGGAAGGTACAGCCATGATGTCTGATCGGTGGAGCCATGGCCTGCCCAACAACAAGTTGAATGATGAGGGGATGTCGAGTACATGAAACTCGACGATAGTCTCAAAATCTTCGATTGTTATTTCCATCTGAACTGTCCCAATCACATCTCGTCGAGTGTTGTCATAGGCACGCACTCCAAGATTAGACGGCTGGAAATCCTTATTCTTAAAACCCAAACAATAAGCTGTACGCAGGGGACAGACATTCAAGGCAGATCCATTATCCAGTAACACGACCGGGACCCATTTTTCCATGCATTTCAGAGTAATGTGTAATGGCTTGTTGTGACCAGCCCCTTCTGGTGGTAGATCTTTCTCAGTGAAAACCACAATATGCTTGGCGCAGGTTGGCGTAAGCAGAGCTATCATTGTTTCAGGAGGAGTGTCTGGTGGCACTTCCATGTTTGACAGAGCTTTGATTAGCTTCTGACGGTGCTCTCGAGATGAAGAAAGTAATCCCCAAATAGACACTGAGGCTGGGGTTCGTTCAAGCTGTTTCTGAATTGGATCATTTGTTACCGGGGAATTCTTCGGGATTGGCCTGGCAGCTGAATTTTGTTGAACAATAACCTCTGGAGGGTTAGTAGTTGTGTCCTCGAGAATAGGATCATCCCAAATGAAATCTCCTGTTGTGGCATGGTTGGAGAGATTCCTATTCTGAAGATGGGCTGGCTGGTAGATTCGACCACTCCTGGTTATTCTATTGACCGTTTCTTCCCATAACTCTTGATTTTCACCCCAGAAATTTGCGTATTCCTCATTAACTTTCCGTTTGCCAGCCCTGATGGCCTCCCTTTTCTGCATGGCTTCTTGATCTTCCGTCCAGAAATTCATCAGATCATGTCTGGCCCTTTGTTCCTTGATTTCGACTGCTTCCATTTTTGTCTTGAGGTTGTCCACTTCAGAGTCTTGCCAAAAGGATGGGTCTAGCATGGCTTTGTTGACAGTCCACACCTCGTCATTGCTTACTCGGATATCAACTACTGCTTCTTCATCCCAAAGGGTAGCCATGGGGTCAGTGAATAGAACTGGCACATTGGATGATGGTGGGAATGGTACCGACGGCCGTGGCAAAGATCCGTCAATGATGTATGCTTGTGGGAGCCAATCTTGGTTTTCGAAGGTGGCCTCCATGATAGAACGACATTCTTTTCCGAAGTTTGCGAGCAGTGAAACAGTACTTGATGGATGTTCGCCTAGGGTTAACACTTCTTCGGGCACGTGAATAATAGGCTCATCAAGGGATTCAGGGATGATGGATTGGCTTGAGTCTCCAGAGATTAGCAAAGAACCAAACAATGCTTGTCGGGATTCTTCCCAATCTTGGTCGCTCATGGACCATTCTTCTTGTTCCACAACATCACTCCACCTTGGACTTTGTGTTGTATCAGCATATGAAAGGAAATGGACCTCAACATCTTTTGGCAGGGGGACGACAGGTTTTGGCTCAGTGGCTGCGATGATATAAAGGCTAGGATCGAATTTAGTGGAGGCAAGGTCTCTTGTAGTGGGGGTGAGGGATATTTGGCTGATTTGGGCGTTTTGCTTGTGGTTGGGTAGGGGATTGGAAATGGTGTTAGGCTTTTGATTAGGGAGCGGAAGAGTTCCGTCGTCCACCAGATCTTGGACTTTATGTTTGAGACGGACGCAGTTATTGGTATGATGGCCGGGCATTTGGTGGTAGGCACAATAGGCGTTTGGGTTATAGTTAGGAGGGAGCTCTTTGGGTGGCTCTCGAGGTTCAAGTGGTTGGATGAGGTTTTTGTCAAGGAGTTTTTTGTATACCGTAACAAGGGGAAAAGGGAGTGGGTGGAATTCTCTTCTCGGTGGGGGAGCTGTTTGTGGGAATCGTGACTGGGTTGCAATCTGGTTAACAGGTTCGGCTTTGGTTAGTTTGAGATTGGAAGAGCTGGCTTGGTTTTGATTGTAGTTGTTGGGTCCAAACAAGGCATTGCTGTTGCCAGAGTAAACTCGTCTTGGTTTAGAGGCAGATTCACCTTTTTCAAATATGCCGCTTCTGAGGGCATCTTCAACTGCCAAGCCGGCTTCATAGAAGGTTTTGAAGTCAGCGGTGGTTTGGAAGACCACCAAATGCTTGGCGAAATCTGGTTCTAGATTCCTTGTGATAATTCTCATTTGCTCCTTTTCTGAAGGCCGTTCCATCATTTGAGAGGCCTTCCCTCTCCATCTCTTAACAAAGTCCGCAAAGGACTCATTTTTCCCCATCTTGGTTGATTCCAGTTCTCGAACAGTCATCTCAAGCTGAATGTTGTAGTTGTACTGGGCGACAAAGGCTGCCCCAATATCTTCCCACGTCCTTTTCTTGGAGATGTCCAGATTCAGAAACCAGTGGAGTGCAGGCCCAGTCAAAGTTTGCTGAAACATCTGGCCCATTGCATCTTTTCCGACGTCGTACATGGACAAAGTGCCCACATATGTTTGCAGATGAGCTTTCGGGTCACCGCTGCCATCAAACTTGTCCCAATCCATTGGTTTGAACTTGTCGGGGAGCTTTGCATCCGGGAAAAGGCATAACTTCTCCATATCAATTCCTGTAGCTGCTATTTTCTCCTGTTTCTGAACAGACTCCTCGAGCTTGGCTAACTTGGTTAATACCGACTCCATGTTCTGACTGCTTGAGCCTCCTGCTGGCGGAGGGAGTTGAGCAGTTAATTTTTTAATCATGATCATCATCTGGGCCATCTGCTTGGCGCTATTGGTTTTCTGCTCTTCCAAAGCATCTTCGAGGAGCTGAATCTTATCTTTTTCCTCTGCCATGGCTAAACCCCCGGTTGACTGTTCTGTTCCTGACTCAGTTCGAACTAATCGCTGTTCGGGGATTCGGGTCCAACCCGGTATGAGGTTCTTCTTCTTTTTGCCAATGGTTAGTACTGATCATATGCATAAACAGAACTCAGGAATGGGATGTACAGTGTATGTGCAAAGTGTACGTGCATGATGCATGACGCATGAAAGGATTGCCCCAATTTCCTTATTATGTTGGATACATTGAAATTTCTTTGATTTATGAAAACAACGGCCGGACCGGAGGTTGCCTACGTATCCCCATGGAGAGGAATCAGGCCGTGACGTAGTTCAGGACTACAAGTTTGGCTCTTTTTCTCAAAAGATCTTTTCATTAAAAGCGAGGAGTTTTTTTACAAACTGACATAGCGACTGACTCAACAACAGACTCGATAATCAAACAAGAACAGACTCGACTTAATAATCAAAGGTGTTAAGAATCACAAGCTGGCTTGATTCTTCAAAAGAAGCCCTGCTGGCTGGATTAGGTCAGTGGATATTCACATCTGGCGATAGACTTGACAACGACAGACAGCAACAGACTCGATAATTAAACAACAACAGACTTGATAATTTAAACAAGAATCACAGGCTGGCTTGATTCTTCAAAAGAGGCCCTGATGGCTGGATTTGCTCTTTGCACAATCACTTCTGGTTCTGAAAGCTTGCTTTTAGGAGGGGTGATTTGGAGATGTCGACCCTGCGGAGGATCCTGCTTCATTGGCTTTTCCTTTTCCCTTAGGATCTTCCTTCTTGCATTGATCCTTGAGCTGCTGTGGGGTCATGCCGTCATTATTGAGAAGGCAATCTGCGAAGCAAACATTACATTCGCACTCGTCCCAATATTTGTGGCCTGTGATTGGGTCTTCAAAGTAGTAAACGGGCTGGCCGTTGGCATCAAAGTACTTCACGGGTGGCATGGCTGCGAGTCCCCCGTCATCCTGTTCCATCATCAAGGTGATCTTTTCTGGCATTGGCTCTGGTTCTTCCGGGAAGCAGAATTTCCATCCTTCATTGTCGTCCCATCGGAGGGACACTCCTGGTAAGTTGGTCTCGGCCAACAAACTGAGTTTCTGATCGAGTTCTTCCCCCATATGGTCTTCTATGTTGAGCTTCCCTGGTTGAGGCTTTTCCTCCGGCTTGCATGGAGGTTGTTCGAGCAGAACTTCCTCAATTATCCACACGGGCGCCCCTTGATGGGTGGTGAGGGTAGACTTGAACCGCTTGTATGGTGATCCAGACATGATGACTCTACCACAAAGGAAATGTGTATTTCATTTCGGGAAACAGAGCCATTTGTAGCATTTTTTTTTTTTGGTTTTCTGTTTTTGATTTTTTTTTAACGAGGAATTATCGTATATCCGACACAACATGTGGTAATCGGGGCAATCCTTATGATGTAATGACCCTAGGCAGAGCTCCTATGTATATGCATGTAAAATGAAGATGTCATACTCGTGAGTGATATATACAAGAATGAGCGAACAGTTAACAGATGAACAGATAAACTGGTAACAGATAGCAGGTAAATATGATAACAAGTAAACAGGATATAACAGATAGTCCTACCCTGTAGATTCCTGTCCTAGGTTGGAAGGTACTACGGTTTATTATATGCAAAGGCTGGGTTTTGGTTTGAGGGGGGTTCCCTAGACTAGAGTCAATATTTGCCTCCCAGTGCCAAGTGTACTGCATGGCAAAGGTCAAATGGCAGGCTGACTCATCATCGTCCGGGGTTGCCGAGAATCTTGGGATGTCCTAACACCGGCAAGCCGGGTAGGGTAACCAAGACGCAACGGCGGGGCTTATCCAACATCGATGCACGTGCAATGCAAAAGTTTAACAATAAAATATTTTCCAAAAATCCCACAAATATTTTCGAGTTTGGCTCACCAATAAATTAATTTTTATTTTGAAATTTTACTCAAGCAAACAACCGGGAAAGCTCCAGTCCAGATTGGTTGGGCGTAGCCCTGTTATTGCACCAATCCTTTCTCGATCACGCGGGGCGTGTTCGTTTTTGTCAAGCTTTCGGGGGTCGTTTTACAAGTGTAAAATACCAAAATAAGAATTAATTTAAAAGTCCCCAGCGGAGTCGCCATTTTGTGGACGGTGAGATCCACGCGGCTCGCTCGGAGGTTGGATGTGAAAACTAAAATGTGAGTCGCCACCCGGGGTTTAATATTTAGAAAATGTTTGGTACCCGAGAAACCGTTTTAAGAATAATTGTTGACTCTCTTGCCATTTTGGAAAAGATTTGATCTGCGAAAAAGATTCTTTTTGGATTCGGAAGCCAGATTACGCGCGGGGAAGGTTTTTATTGAAAAATGCACCCCGCTCGCCCGGGAAATTCCCGGTCTCTACTAAATAATTTGTGGGATTTTGGTAGAAAATATTTTGTTAAAAACTTTGACAATTTAAACAAGCAAATAAAGAAATAAATTAAAACCATAATAGGAATAAAATTTAAACAAAGAGGACTAAATAATAATAACAAGAAAATAAAGGGTGAAAAGCGTAATAAATAAAAAAAAGGTTGCAGAGAAACTAGAAAAACAGAGTACGAACAGAGGAAAAACAGAGGAAAAGTTTTGATTTAAACGGGAGCCGTGCGGCTCCTACACAGGAGCCGTGCGGCCTGTGCCACAAGCCGCGCGGCTTGTGTACAGTTGGTTTTTCAAAAAATTTGTTCTGGGACCAGTGAGCCCAAAAATCCGTTCAAAATTTGATTTTCTTCTTCAAATCAATTCCAAACAAACTGTTTTTGTTTGTAAACAAGTTATTCAAGTGAAACTTATTTCCGGTACGGATCGTACCGTGCGTTTATCAAAAAAAATCGCCCGGTACGGCTCCGAAAAGCCGGTTTTTGTTTCGAAAATAGTTTAACGAGTCAATATACGGTTGTTGAAACCGTTATTAACTCGGGGATGCCCTCGGAGAACCACGATTTGAAAATCGAAGTTCGAAAAATGATTTATACCTTTCTGGAACTCGAAACAGGGATGGAAACTTCGGATTCTTCGGGTTTGAACTTGTAAGATGAAGATTGGGTATGAATGGGAGTAATATAGAAGGACCGAAAGGGAACGGAAAGTGTGAAGTTTCGGGAGTTTTACTGGCGATATTTCGGACAAGAACTTTGCCGGAAAATCGAACGGAATTTCTCTCGGGGTGTAATTTTCGACCTCCGTATTTGTCTGTGTGTGTTTTCTGTGAGGAGGGAGCCTCCATTTATAACCGAAATGAGAGAATAAAAATGATGATATTCGGCGGTGGCGAGATGATGATATTCCTTGAGCTGGCCTGTCAGGAATTTTTCAGAGATAACGATACTAGCCGCGCGGCTTGTATGAGGGAGCCGCACGGCTTGTATGAGTGAGCCGCACGGCTTGTGTGAAGAAGGGAGAACCGTACGGCTTATAACAGGAGCCGCACGGCTTGTGAGGCTGAGTTTCCAATTTTCCTGGACGAGTTCCATGGTGTTTCATTCGTCATCGAGCATGCACGGGTATCCAAAATTGGGGTGTCTACACCAGGGTCCCGGTTGTTGCCGCCTCTTCCTGCCGACGCGGCCTCCGGGGAGTATCTCCCCTATCACGATGGCCCCGTTGGTTGTTCTCGGGGAGTATCTCCTGAGCGCCCCGTCGGTTCTCCGACCGATTGGGGCGGTGGGTACCGGCACGATCAACCGATCGGCTCTGGTGTCGATAATCCCTCCGGTCAGCCGACAGGTTGCCGACTCCAAGCTCTCGGGGTGAGGGTGTGGCTCCCGCCGAGCCTTTGCCCTTGTTTATGACCCTCTGAAGCCGGCGAGCGTACTCAGAGTCTCCGCAGACGTCCGGAGTCCGGGCGCTTGAGGCCGTGGCGCTGGGTACTCAGTTCCCCTTGTCTGCCTCGCTCGGATCTGCTGGTCCCTTGAGGAGGCACGCTCCGGAGGGATAACGAAGGCATTTCCTCGGCTGTCAACCTCAATGATTGGGCCGAGGCGGTTGAATATAGGAGGCCTCGTACCCTCGCTCTTCGCGCTCGGTTGGGGCCTCCTGGTCCTCGTTCGACCCCCAAACTTCGAGGTTGTAGGCTGATTCCTGGCTTGCTTCATAGCCAGTACCTCCTTTCTTAACAAGGCCAATTCGGCTTCGACGGTGAGGGGTGGAGGCGGAGGTAACGCCTCCCTCAGGGCGGGAGTAGTGAGGTTGTCAAGGGAGACAACATCGCCATTCATGCTGAACAGGACGCTCGCCGTGCGGGCGTTACGGGGGCCGGCAGCGTTGGACGCCACCGGAACGATCCCATCCCTGCTGAGGATGGGGGAAAGGGTGAGCCCCAAGTCACTCCTGACTTGGTGGTATCTGCTGCGATCCGCGTTGTTGATGTACCCGGCAGCGTCGAACGCATCCATGCCAAGAGTGAGGTTAGCCATCTTTTTAGTAGCTCTGGAAGAGGAGTGGAGGAGGTCTGAGCGAGGCTGAAGAACCACCACTAATAGAAAAGAGAGGCTGGGAGTGATAACTCCATCCCCAGCGGAGTCGCCAATTGTGGGGGGCGCTTCACCGGAATGACCTCCTTGATCCTTTGACACTGTACTGAGGCAGTGGAGCTGGGATGGACCACACTGGAACCTTGGAGGCTCGTCGGAGAGGGTGACTGGAGCTCCTGGGGTACGCCGGAGGAGGACCTACACAAGGGAGCAACCACGTTAGTGTCTGGCCCGGGAAGGCACTTCGATGGCTAAGTTAGCAACGGGGAGAGAAGTATAGTGGAGAGCTCGAGAGAGGAAGTGTAGCTGAAAGCTAAATGTAGAGAGAGGGTTGTGAGAGAGAGGTCTCGAGAGAGTCCCCTGATGAAGGTGGTGAGAGGCATATTATAGGTGAGGGGGCGCGTGTCCCACACGTCCCTCGGGGGCCTCACGCGCCCCGTCCCTATCGCCGCATTGAATGCATGGATTGACGGACGTCCCCCAAGTGGCACCTCGGTCTCTCCCCAGAGTCGTCACCTGACACTGATATTCCCATCCATCAGATCCCCCACCATCCCCCCTGCAGACCTAGGCTGCAGGGTTTGGTGGCTCCCCATAAATGCGATGCAGGTGGGTGGTTGAGCCCACTTGACGAGTTGCTCAGACTGTCAGGCATGCCTCGATCGAGCCCCTGACATCTGACACGACCCTCCCCCCAGTACCGAGGTCAACCGACTCGTTCCGGGAGGGGCTCGGGAACCGACCCACCGAGGGCATCTCTGGTCCCCCACGGAGCAGGCCGAGCCGCACCATCCGGGCCCCTGGTCACAGAGACACCGGACATGACACTCACTGTCCCCCCCGGGCAGCTGCCCGGCCAGGACTAGGGGTCCCGAACCCATCTGATCTGCTTTGGTGGAGGTGACCCCCAGGACCCCTGCCCCTTGGGGGGGGGGGGGGTGTAACCGAGGACCGTGACCCCTTGGGTCCCCCGGCCGCTACACTTTCCGTTTTGCATTTCCGTACTTCATAAATTGGTTGATATATTTCTGAACTTGGGGTAGAATTGCTTGCACAATTAGTTGATTAATACCATATATTGAAGTCCTAGAATTTTGATTAATTAGTTACTCGCATTTGCTGGCTTTCTGTTTTTTGAGCTTGCTGCATCTGTCCAAATTTCTATATTATAGTGTTGACTTGAATCTGTTTTTTTGCAGTAAGTTATTTTTCCGCATTTTTTTATAAACCCAATTCACCCCCCCCCCCCCCCCCCCCCCCCCCCCCGGGTTGCTATTTGGACCTTCAGTACGTGCCACCTTCTTAACAGGTCCGTTGGATTGCCCTTTGTGTCAATTTTGTCTAAAGTAAATTGACCAGCCTCCACCAGTGAGAGAATGATGTAATACTTTATGTCAATATTTTTGGTCCTTGAATGAAATATTGCTAGGTTCTTCGCTAGACGAAAATTGTCATTGAACAATTGAAAATTGTCTTGCTAGCTCCTGACCCAACTCTTTCATAAAGCTCCTCAAACCGTACCATTACTATGCACGTCTCCACATGTGCAACATACTTTGCTCTGTCGTGGAGATAATCACTATTTTCAGAAGCCGTGAGACCCAACTCACTACTGCGTCGAACCAAATATTTGAATCAAGCTAGCTTCACAAGCCCAACACATACGTACAACCATGAGAAATTCCCAAAACTGCATTAATTCTGTTTACTTCAATAATATTACATCCAACTAATATATTCATGTTCCTTTCTATAGTTTTGATGCTGATCGATGCCCAAAAATGTTACTCCCTCCGTCCCTTTTTAAATGATCCATACGGGAATACGTGTAATTTCAAACCCCTAAAAAACATATTTCTCTATATAACTTTTTAATTTGTTTTATACCAAATTAAAGTGCTCATTGAGTACTTTAATTTGGTGCAAAAAAATTTAAAAACAATATGCGAAAGTACATTTTTAAACGTCCGCAAAAATACACGTTTCCCAAGTGAATCACTTAAAAAGGGACGGAGGGAGTATAATATAGGAGCAAGCTGATGAAGCAGCTAAAACTCAAAAGGAAATGGAAAAGAAGAATGCACTGCAAACACTCGAGTCTGCAATAATTGTTTCAGGAATCACTGTGGCTGTAGCTAGCTGGGGCTATCTTTGCCACGACCAAGAAACTGAAAGAGAAATGAATTCTTTTTTCCTCACCAAGGGGCAACGAAGCTTTTTACATTGGGATATTAGAAGTCCCAGCATGTTTTTGAAATGTTCTTTTCCTATACTCTTTTTTTTTTTTTTTAAAAGGCAAAAACAATTTGGATGTCTGCTTTTACTTTTATTTTATTTATTTTATTTTATTTTCATTTGCTGAAAGTCAAATTTAACTAGGAATTGAACATGGGGCGAAACTGACCTTCTGCCAGGCCCCAAACTTTTGTCTTTCTATGAAGAGAAAGCATATTCATGCTTTGTAGTATAGAATAGATGGATTTTGTTTCTCCGTACGAATTTTGTATATGGTTTGGTCATTCTCCCTCCCTCCATTGTAACGTAGCTATCAACTATCGTTGGTTGCAGTTGGGTTCTTGAGGCGCCTACCGCACAATAAATGCAGCAACTATGAGCTATTAAAATTTCTTTATCTTGCAGTTGAAAAACTTGCACAAGAGATATACAACCAAATGATCGACAATTCTAGTAGAAAATCTAACGATGTGGAACCTATACATCATATATATACCATCGAATCCAAGTCATTTACAGGATGTTTTACATTTTAGTACCTGACAGAGCTGGTATCAAAGTAGGTTTGATACACTAATGTTGTCATAATGCACATTGAGGAGCTATTCTGATTTTCTTTCAACTTCAAGCGCAATCTCATTACGACGAGTAAACGGAAGCGTAAAGGGCGGATTGTACTGCAAATATGTACAGATAAACTATGACAATCCCAATTATATATATTATACACTGTTGCTTCAGAATCACCTAGTTTCAAAATACACATAAAACTCGATTTCTACAGAGTATTTTTTGGGAAATAAAATCCGAAAAATACTCTGAATTTCGGTTTAAAACCCAATTTCTATAGAGTTTTTTCGGAGATTCAAAATCCCAAGAGACCGAGAAAACCCAATTTTTTTTCTTTTTCTCTCTACACAATATTCAGATGCTCAGTCCCAAAAAGTCTGGATCTTTTTGGGTTTTAAAACCCGAAAATTGTACTCCCCCCATCCCTTTTTAGGTGCATAGCTTTGTAAATCCAACTTATTAAAAAAACATCATAATTACACATTTCACATCAACTTTACCTCTACTTTCCAAAATTATCCTCCACTTTTACCCATTAGCTTTTCAAAATAGCAAAATAATAATTGTACAAACTTTTACCCATTAAATTTTCAAAACATACATTTACTAAGGGACAACCCAAAATAGAATACTCGACTATTATTGGGGACGGAGAGAGTAACAAATTTCGGGTTTTCATATCCGAAAATTGCAACACATTTAAGGTATTAATATCATAAAATCTCTACCAATTTCAGGTTTTAATATCTGAAAATCTCTACCAATTTTGGGTTTTAAAACCAGAAAATCAAAATTGTTGTGGGCTTCCCTCTTATTGCGGTATCGGCTCCCAAAACCACCATGTCCATTGCACCAACTTCCTTCTCCACTACTATGGTGTTTGAAATCGAATTTGATTCCATTGGTGAAACTTGAAAGGGTCAAAGTTTATAATGGAAGGGGAGGAGCTTCCATTGATTCCATTGCTTGGTTTACCGTTGAGAGAGATGAGGAAGGAGGGGAAATGAAAGAGGATAGTGCTTTGCAGTATAGGAGATGACGGGTTTTAGGGTAGTAGGAGTGAGGAAGATGAAGGGTTGTTGCATAGGAGGGAGGAGGAAAAAGATGAATAGTGTCGTGTTTAGAAGTAGTCGTTTTTGCAGGGATAAAATAGTAATTACATATGAGGACATTTTTGTCTTAAATTTTCATAGCTTTTAGTGGGTTGCGTGGACCAAATTGTGGGATGCAAATAGAATCTGCCAAAAAACTATTGATATGCTTTCAAAAAATTACCTGTGCAACTTCCACTGATGCACCCTCTTTTACCTGAAATTCAGGGTCATTCTTTACAGCATCTCTTAATTTTGACTCCCTACGTGTAACTTCATCATCCGTTACAAAGCCTGATTCAAATAAGAGAACAAGAATTCTGTCATCCTAGGAGCTCAAGTTATCTACGTCTGCAATAGTGCTTGTACCTTTAACTGCATTGAACCATAGAATTGTACTGCAGCTAAGTGCCTTCACCAGATTTTATTTATACAAATTGTAATGAATCCATGATAGCTATTCTGTTAATCAGCAATCGCTCAAGAACGAAACGAAAAAGGTTTCATTCTCCTCATGCACATCAGGAATGCCTCGCCAAACATCAATTGGGAATGCACTGCATATCACTAACAAACTTTTCACATTGGGGGCCAATTGACTTCTACGGTTTTTGGACAACCTCAACACCACTGTCATGTCTTACTTTAGAATTGGGTATTTCAACCTCCTGAGATTGTGATCATAAACATGAAGTAACATATAAGCATCAAACTGCTTCCAAGATTTTCAGTATCAAAGCCTTCTAAAGTTGGGAGTGACAAACCTGAAAAGGCAGCAACTGCAACAATTTTCCTTGGGACCTCCCTGATCCTAACAGATGAATCTTTGGGCAGTGGCAAGTTGGCACCATATTTTGAGGGCATAACGAAAGACATCTGCCACGTGTCTTGATCTTCCAGCTAAAGCAAATTGCAAGCAAAGTAAGAAAACTGAAGAAATAGTAGATATTGGGAAATAAGTGTGGCCCATAAATCCATGCATTCAACCAACAAATTTGATTATTCTGCTTACACGCTTTGGTATCTGTTCAGTCTCCTGGATTATATTGGATCTACTATCAAATAATTCCAAGTGAAAATTTGTTAGATCAGACAAGCTTTTGGTCAAATCAACTTACTAACACTATATTACTGGACAAATGAATCACTTATGCCCTACCAAGGAATTGCAAAGTGTAATCAAACACATCATTAATCAGTGCTTGCATGCCCCAAACTGAATGAATGCAGTCTGAAATATTAATCTGAGTTACTCATGGACCAAGTGCGATGAAGGCACCGACCGGATGAGGGGTGTAACTGGACTGTATTGAAAGATAACTAACCTTTTTGAGGACATCTTTTGATGCAATATTAGATTTATAATTGATTGTGAACCAAGGTAACAAGCCCAACTGGGCCGCATCAGTACATCTTTATCAATGTTTAACAGCTATTTGGTCTACTCTCCCTGGTCAAAGTTTGATCTTTATAAATTTATAAATAAGGCGTGCACATAGATTTAATTGAGTTTTTAACGAGTGCACAATGATGTCTTTGAAACTCAGGCCATCAAGCTGGACATGCTTTTCTCTCCATCTTTAGGAACAGCCACAAATTTCTAAAGAAAAATAAAAGAAGAAAACAATAAGATTATTACAGAACTTATTCTTCTCTTGATAGCACCATCTAATAAAAGATCGTCATTGACATATTTCAGGCTTTTTGTGTCCTTGGCTTCAATTTCACAAGACAAGAATTGGGCTCTGATTTTAGATAATCACAGAGATCTGCAAACCTAAGTCCTCAACCTCTGCAGATTTTTTTTTAACAATTCCCTCCCTCTGCCGATACTAAGCATCATAAACCTTACATTCATTATCTTCAAGATTGATATGTTCTTTGTTAGTAATCGACATTTAATCAACGGGTATCTGTAATCTTAACGTGGGGAGATTAATAAGTATTTAATAACGTGGAGCTCGAAATATAATCGAGATAAAGATGGGAGTGCAATTATAATTCTTTAGTGGTGTGAATTATAATTTGTGAAATAAGAATAGAATCCCGGTGGGATTAGGTTTTCTTATTTACACAAGGAGCCCAGATTTATTTCTCCTCAGGTCCCTGCTCTAGCCCTATAAATATATCGTTATGTTCTCTAGGTCACATAACAGTCATTCAGAAAATTAGAATAGAGGTTGTGAGAGAGAGAACAATAGAGATCATGTAGAAGTCCACACTTGGCTACATGATCTAGATATAAGGGAATATGGCAGAAGATCATGAGGTACTGTCGAGCAAAGCTTGTTGCATACAGTAATCGGGTCTGTCAAGTTCTAAAATAAACAAGTCAACCAGCGTTCGTGTCTACGGATGAGAGGTAAACCCTAATTCCGCCTTGTAGGGTTTGTGTTTATTTTTGTTGTTTAATCTGTACGCATAATTACTGGGTTCTGGGATTCGTTTCCCAACAGTGGTATCAGAGCAGGCTGTAATCATGCGTATGGATTAAACAAGCCATGTTGTCCGTAGAACATAGATATAGAACTATGTTAACCGTTGTTTTGCAGAGTTCTAGTTTGTTCTAACGTCTGTTTTGCAGAATCGATTATCCCACTATTATGGTCACGCATGTTTTTGATTGTGTGATTGGATCCCACGCTTTGTAATTGTTTTATGCGTAGTTACTATTACTATTTTTTTATTACAAATTTAGTTTTGTAATCTGTAATAGTAGTATGTGGGAGGCATAAGTTTTTTATGTAATCTTTGTTTCTTCAGTTGTATCGTTTTAGATATATAGATCTGTTGTAAGATTACAGATTCTGTAATGGGGCATACGATATGGACAAAACAATCTTTTTTGACAAGAAGATAAGTTTTGTCAAGAAAAAAGAATGTTTGGCTCGCAGCAGAATTTTTTCCAGATTTTTAGGGTCAGATTGCAAGGCTGTTTTGACCCAGTAAACATCGAAATTGGAAATTCTGTTCTTCACAGAAGTTGTAGGTAATTGAATTTCGAATCCAACCCTATTGGAATCAGTTCAATCGGAGTTAGGATGAGGGAGAAAAGTCCAAAATACTGAAGGCTGTGCAGTTTACTCGGGAAAAATTTCAGATCCGATTTTTCTTGCCCAAGTATGGTTGGATTTTGGTTTCCTTGATTGATTCAAAGTATCTAAGTCTTTAACATATGTATTGCTCAAGGATATACAGGGAAAACAATCTTTTTTGACAAGAAGATAAGTTTTGTCAAGAAAAAAGAATGTTTGGCTCACAGCAGAATTTTTCCAGATTTTTAGGGTCAGATTGCAAGGCTGTTTTGACCCAGTAAATATCGAAATTGGAAATTCTGTTTTTCATAGAAGTTGTAGATAATTGAATTTCGAATCCAACCCAATTGGAATCAGTTCAATTGGAGTTCGGATGAGGGAGAAAAGTCCAAAATACTGAAGGCTGTGCAGTTTACTCGGGAAAAATTTCAGATCCGTTTTTTCTTGCCTAAGTATGGTTGGATTTTGGTTTCCTTGATTGATTCAAAGTATCTAAGTCTTTAACATATGTATTGCTCAAGGTTTTCAAGTTTGGAAAGGATTCCTTACTGCTTAAGGATTTCAAGACTCGAAGGATTCCTGACTGCTTAAGGATTTCAAGACTGGAAGGATTACTTATTGCTCAAGGATTGCATCTTTGACCATAATAGTTGGGATACATATTATTTATGTTTCCTTTTTATGAATATTTGTATATTCATCTTGTTTGCATGTGTGATAGTTTACCATATTTGGACAACATGGTTATATTTGGCTTTTGACCTAGATCACGGTTTTTGCAAACATGTTAATTTTGATAACCCTCACAAATTTTTTAAATAACTAAGTGGGAGAGGGAGTTTATTTTGTATAAATCCCATGGTCTCCATTACTAGTATGTAGATGATATAATTAAGTTTTGTGTGTTGGTTTTAGTACCCTTCCTCCCCATCGGACGAAATTAATTATGGCATCATCGGTACTTACTTCCTTAGAGGATAGCTCCAAGATAATTGTTGTGTGGACTACCCCTCCATCTGGGGTAGTTCATTACGGAACAATGGATCTTGAAGTTAGGTAATGGTATACACTTAGCTATAAATAACAAGTATCTTCTCCATCTGAGTCACTGCTTTTATTTATAGGACCGAAGCAAATTAGCTATTTAATTTTATTGGGCACGGTTTAGTGTCTTGATAGTAAAATTAAAAGGTTGTGCCTATCTACACGAATGATGAAGAGTAGTGGACCTACCCATCGAGGCATACTCTTCACGGTGTGTAGGGTTGCTAATGTTTTTCTTTTAATATACTGGTTGAGGGAACCAATTTAATAGAAATACAAAAAGTTTTGCCCTTCATAATTGTTGTTATGTGATTCTCAGATTCAAAAAAAAAAAAAAAATGGTCTCTTTCAATCCACTTGATGACATTGTCAAACAAATTCAGTGGTCTTAATTATATTGACTAGAAAAGGATCTGGATATTGTGTCGACTGCTTAGGGGACCAAACTTGTGTTATTTGAGGTGTGCTCTATCAAACCCACTGAAATTGCAACAGTACCTGAAATCCGGTATATAAGGATTGGGTTACAACTTATGAGATGGCGCAGTGTTACATTTTAGCTTCTATGTCGAATGTATTGCAACATCAGCATCAGTTTTTGGTAACTGCCTATGACATGATGCATAACCTAAAATAAAGGTTTGGGGTGCGGCTAGGCAAGTTGCAATGTGGGATTTGGGGAATATAACCATTGGTGAAGGAACCCTAAAAAGGGGATTATGTTCTGAAGATAATAGGTCTTCTGAATGAACTAGAAATCCCAGGAGCTGAAATCAATGAGGAAACCCAGGTTGATATTGTGCTCCAGTTGCTTACCAAGTTTTTTCAGCAGTTCCGCCTGAAATATAATATGAACAAAATGCATTATTATTTGACGAAACTGCTGAAAGAGAGTTAAATTAGCCAAGGGTCTTTTGGTTAATAAATAGACAACTGTGAGTGTAGTTGAAGAGATTTCTACTTCTTAGCCGGAAGGCAACAAGAAGCAGGAAAAGGTTCAACAACAAGCCACGGTTCCTCAGACAGTTTACGAGCTTGGAGGTAGAGTGAAAAAGCCTAACGGCAAGTGTTTTCACTATAAGCAGAAAGGACACTAGAGGAAGGTTATCCGAATTATCTCAATAAATTGAATAATCAAGGAGTTTTTTTTCACTAGTAGCTGTATCATGTTTAGCGGTGTTATCTACCAGTACCTGGTGTGTAGATACGGGTGCCACTAATCATGTTTGCAATTCATTGCAAAGGTTCCAGGAAACCAGGAGACTTAGTGATGAAGAGATTTATCTACATATGGGAAGTGCTACAAAAGTAGCAGCAGTTGCAGTAGGCGTTTAATTTCAAGAGATTGTCTTTATGATCATTGAATTAGGAGAACTTAGTTTCGGTTTCTAATTTGGTTGTAAATGGATATTTGGTTTATTTTTAATAACTCTGTGGTTATTAAGTTAAATAAACATTTTATCTGTTATGGTTCATTAGATGACAATCTCTATGTTATCGTTCCTACAATGCAACTAAATGAATTGAATAATACTAATAGATTGCCATATAAGAGAAAGGAGCCTGATAAGTTGAACCAAACGTATCTTTGGCACTTACGCCTAGGTCATATTAATCTAAATAGAATTTCTAGACTGGTTAGAAATGGATCTTTGGGTTCATTAGAAGTGGAGGCACTTCCGGTCTATGAATCCTATTTGGAAGGTAAAATGACCAAGATGCCTTTTTTCAGGAAAAGGGAGAGCCAATGAAACGTTGAAATTGGTTCCCTTTGATCTGTGTGTACCTATGAACATCCGGGGTAGAGGTGGTTTTGAGTATTTCAATACTTTTATTGATGATTACTCAAGACATGGTTACATTTATTTGATACACCGTAAGTCCGAATGCTTTGAGAAATTCAAGGAGCATAGACCGGAAACGGGAAAGCGTCTAGATAAATGTATCAAGACACTGCGAACTCATCGTGGTGGCGAATACCTCTTGGAAGAATTTAGGAACTAGTGGCAGCAGAAGGGATTACATCCCAGTTGTCTACGCTAGGTATGCCACAACATAATGGTGTAGCAGAAAGAAGGAAAGGACTCTTATGGATATGGTGAGATTAGTGATGACTTATTCAAATTTACTAAATTCGTTTTGGGGACATGCACTATAAACAATAGCGTACATTCTTAACTTGGTACCATTTAAGCTAGTACCAACTACACCCTCAGAACTGTGGACTAGGAGCAAAACTAGTCTATGGCATGCTCAGAATTGGGGTAGCCCAGCACATGTGCTGAAAGGGAAAGCAGATAAATTGGAATCAAGGACAAATGTTTGTTTGTTTTGATGGGGTACCCTAGAGGAACGAAAGTTGCTCTATTTTATACTCCTAAGGATCATAAGGTCATTGTTGGCACCAATGCTTGATACTTAGAGGAAGGCTATGTCATAGATCACAAGCCCAGTAGTAAGATTGTTCTAGAAGTATTGAGAGAAAATAGATCGGCACAAACTTCTTCAATACCAATAGTACAAGAGGCTACATCACATGAAATTGTTGTTAACACACCAATATCTTGTCGTAGTGGGAGGGTTCTTGTTTCACCCAATCGGTATACGTTGTTGGGAGAATCTTGTGATATGATCCCTGAAGAACAACAGGCCAAACCCTGAAACTACAAAGAGGCACTACAAGATAAAGATGCAGAACTTTGGCAAAAGATCAGGAGCACATGTTGTGCTAGCTTAAGAAGTCCATTTGTGGACTTAAGCGCGCATCTAGGTCTTGGAACATCCGTTTTGATCAAGTAATCAAATCTGTTGGTTTTGATCAATGTCTGGATAAGTCGTGTGTGTACAAGAAGCGCAATGGAAATGTGGTGGTGTTTGTATTGTTTTATGTGGATGATATCTTGTTCATCGGAAACGATGTCGGAGTGTTATCTTTGGTATAGTTGTGGTTATCCAGCCAGTTCGATATGAAGGATTTAGGAGTAGCCGGTCACATCCTTGGGATTAAATTTTTGTGAGATCAAGCAAAGGATGTTGGGCTTCTCAAGCTTCCTATATCGATGCGATCCTTGCCCGTTTTAGCATGCAGGATTCCAAGAAAGGATTGCTTCCTTTTAGACACGGAGTCAATCTATCCAAGGATCAGTGTCTTAAGACATCTAAGGAGATGGAGAAAATGAAGGGAGTTCCTAATGCTTCAGCAATAGGAAGCAATAGGAAGCCTCATGTATGCTATGCTGTGAACTAGACTTGATATTTGCTTTGCTGTCGGCATGGTTAGCAGATTTCAGTCTAACCCTGGACAAGAAGATTGGACTGATATAAAATGTATACTCAAGTATCTGAAAAGAACTAAGGATTATACGTTGGTGTACCAGTCAGACAGTCTAGTGCCTTGTAGGTACGCAGATTAAGACTTTATGTTATATAAGAGTTCCAGATAGTCAACATCGAGATATGTGTTTTCCCTAGGAGGTAGAGCCATGAGTTGGTGGAGTATCTAGTGATCGTGTATTGTAGATTCCACCATGGAGGCCGAGTATGTGGCAGTTTTTGAAGTAGCCAAAAAGTCGTTTGGCTCAAGAACTTCTTGATGGATCTAGAAGTGGTACTTTCGATACAGTCAGCAATTTCAATCTATTGTGACAATAGTAGTGCAGTTGCTAACTCGAAGGAGCCAAAGATTCATAAGAAGGGAAAACACGTCGAGTGTAAGCATCACCTGATTCGAGCGATCGTATAAAAAGGTGATGTAGCTGTGACCAAGATTGCATCAGCAAACAACCTAGCAGATCCTTTTACAAATGGCTTACATGCCAAGACTTTTGATAGTCACGTAAAGGGAATGGAAGTGAGATGCGTGGCAACATGGTTTTGAGTCTAAGTGGGAGATTGTTAGAAACTTATACTAAAAGTCATGCTTTTATGTAATGGATTAATATTTAATTAGTTAATTATTAATCAGTTTTATCCATTTTTTGATGAGAATCTATTATGGGCAATGTTTGCATGATATAATTGTATATTGTGCATGTGTCTTTTATTCTACATAGTAGATGATCCAGTGTGTAGAGTACGGCTTACACACAGAAGATTGGATCATCGGTTCTTGTGGAATATAACTTATAAGTTTCGGTTATGTCAAACCCTGCAGGTGGATATTTGTATTCGACATATCGAATAAGTTAAGTGGTTAGTCTTAAGGTGTTTTATAAGATGTTGATTAGTGGGAGATTGTTAGTAATCGATATTTAATCAACGGGTATCTGTAATCTTAACGTGGGGAGATTAATAAGTATTTAATAACGTGGAGCTCGAAATATAATCGAGATAAAGATGGGAGTGCAATTATAATTCTTTAATGGTGTGAATTATAATTTGTGAAATAAGAATAGAATCCCGGTGAGATTAGGTTTTCTTATTTACACAAGGAGCCCAGATTTATTTCTCCTCAGGTCCCTGCTCTAGCCCTATAAATATATCGTTATGTTCTCTAGGTCACATAACAGTCATTCAGAAAATTAGAATAGAGGCTGTGAGAGAGAGAACAATAGAGATCATGTAGAAGTCCACACTTGGCTACATGATCGAGATATAAGGGAATATGGCAGAAGATCATGAGGTACTGTCGAGCAAAGCTTGTTGCATACAGTAATCGAGTCTATCAAGTTCTAAAATAAACAAGTCAACCAGCGTTCGTGTCTACGGATGAGAGGTAAACCCTAATTCCGCCTTGTAGGGTTTGTGTTTATTTTTGTTGTTTAATCTGTACGCATAATTACTGGGTTCTGGGATTCGTTTCCCAACGACTATAACGTATCTTGACCGAGGACCCATAATGCTGAAAGTTGGCAAGTTTGTGGCCATACATGGCTAAAGTCTTCCAAACTCTGACAAACAGATACACGACCTGTTAAGCCAAAGACCCAAGACTATATCCACATTTCTTATTGAATCAATATTTTTGTAAAATGAAACCATTTAATCATTCTAACAGGATTGATTTTAATATGCGTTGCCTCCAAAAAAAGAAGCAAATACTGCTGCCAAAACCCAGCACCAAATACAAGAGGTGACTTATTTGCTATGGAATGTAATTTTAGATTTTCAAAAATTTTACACTTTTGATACCAGAGGCAAGAAAACCAAGTACCTTTCTTGTTATCACAGGGGTTGTCATTTCCATTCTTTCCCCATCAGATTGAGTCTTACGAGTAAAGACAGGGGTGGTCATCTCCATGCTCTCTTTCATTGTATTCTGAGAAGGTGTAAAGAATAAGCAGACAATTGAGAGAGGCATATAATTCTACGAACAGCAATCAATTCATTCCCAGAACCTCTCACAGACACCATCCTTATCTACCTTACCAAACAGGTATTCTGCTAAGACGTTGAAGGACTGCGATGCGCCATTGAAATCAAATCCATATTTCCCAGGCATTGTTGTCTCAGCTATAAAGAACGGCTGATTCAAGATTAAACTTCTGTTCAGATATCATAAATATAAGAACTACAGAAAGATAGCAGATCATTGTTATAAAGGGAAGTTGAAACTTCGAGGGAGAGACCAAGAGAGATATTCTTGTTCATTAAGATAACTAGATGGTACCAAAATGAGTAAGGAACAACACGATGCATGTAAAAACAGGTATCAACGAGTATTGCCATATACTAACTTCATCCCAAAATTTTGGTCCATGATTCCTCTCTTTGATCTCCAATAATTCTCGTCCATTTCGAAGGGAAAAAGATGAAACCTTTCCTTTTTATTTCCTTCGTCCCGATATTCAAAGGGATTCGCAAAAGTGGATAGAAAAATTGCATTGGAGTTCGAAAGTAACCATTGCATTTCAGTTATTTCAATTATTACATTGGAGTATGGAACTAATGCTTTTCACAGTAAGACTTCAATTATTACAGGAACTAGAATGTCAACCAGAAGGAAGGGACAAAATGATATGCAATGAGAGAATCCCCTCCAAAATACTCCATGGTTCATTATAAGGGGGTCACTTATATTTCTCAATTGTTCAATGTGCCCTGTCATCATGTGCAATCCTCAGCTAAGAAGCACTTTCCATCTTTCTCTACGTCACCTCCGCGTACAAGGGCCCATATGTATGGGTGAAGCGTTAGAAACTAGTGCCACATCGCTTCACTAAGCCATCCAAACTTAGTTAATATAGTCTCATGGCCTATCAACTAAATACCTACTGGTTTTGGGTTGGATGCCTTCAAAGTTCTAATTAGGGCTGCCTGCATAACTAGATTGACTAAAGTCAATAGCAAAGGATACAGGCATCTTTTATACGGGCAACAAGGATTTTATTAAAGAAAGTGTATGATCACTTCCATGGTCGAAACTCAAACAAAAATTCCGCATTGTGAAATGCTATTGATCCTTCCATGATACCGAATGCTTCAATTCATTCATATAGCTTACAAGAGGGTTTTGAGGATTTTCTTAATGTAGGGGCCCAGATATATCGAGCATCAAATACAATCCAAAATGTAACCAAAGACTACACTTATCGGATGAACGGGACACCTCTAAGGCACAACGCCGAGACGCTACCAATGAGGGACCCTTCGATAAGATTTTAAGGAGCTACCACATCCGATTAGAAGTGTTGGGGCTTTGGTTCATTGTCTTGGCAAAAACTGAAGACATGTGAAGTCAATCCTATAATTATGTCTGGCCGAAGAGTCAACAAGCCCAGATACAACGAAGTACTGCGTTAGTACTGAAGGATTGGATCCTAGGGCTGACTCAGTGTTAAAATGCAAAATTTCACTAAGAGCATCCCCAATGGGATAATCAAAACATCTAAATAACCAAAGTTAGTAATGTTTGTCCAAAAATTGGCTCACGTTGGCATAATCAAAGTTAACAACCTTTTAGCCAATAACCAAATTTTGGCATTTGGATAATCAAAAGTAACAACATTTTCTCAATACCCAAAACTCAATAACCAAATTTTGGGGACCACACCCTATTTATAAGTCTTTTTGATAGAATGAATTCAAAAGCAACAACATTCTCTCTCCATCTTTAAAATACTTACTTCAAAACTCAATTTTTTGCACTTTCCCTAAAAAAATTTGAAATTATCAATAAAAAAAAAAAATTGAACATATATTCAAGATTGGTCTCATTTTAAAGGTATTGTGAATACTTTTAAATGGTACTAATATTATAAAAAGTATATGAACAAATTTAAAGTTGTGCCTATTTTATGAATAAAAATAGAGTTAGTAGTACTTTTTTATTATGGACACAAAATACCATTGTGACACTCCACATTGCTAACTTTATAAATGTCTTGCATGGATAATCAAAGTCTGATATGGCAACTTTTGATTATCCAATTTTGGTTATACCACTAGTGATGCTCCAAGTGAAGTGGGCAGATCACTAAATCGGTATTTCAAAACAGACATGTGCTTTCACATGTGTTCAATTTGCGAGGTCAAGTTATATCTTCTGAAATTCGAACAAATTCAAAGGGTGAATTTTAAAAGACAAAAAAAAAAGAAAGGAAATTTCATATGCTAAAGTAAAGAAAAAGGGGATATAAACTGCCATTCTCATGTTGAGAAAGAAATGACAAACTGAAAATAGAAATTCAAAAATTTTGGTGGTTATTCATAACACCTATCAAACAAGGAGCAAGTTTTGCTTGCTGGGTGCTATCCACCTATAATAACGTGGGAGATTTTTTGGAATCTAACTGCCCCACTTCCAAACATGGGTTCATGGAGATAACTGCTCTCTCTCTCTCCCTATATGGCTATATATACACGATCAGAGCATACAAGTAGAGAAGGAATTTTCGGGAGAAGTCAGAAAGGAAAGATAAAAACAGAGAGAAAACAAAAAGTAAATTCTGAAGAAGAAGGAAGCAAGAAGCAATTCAGCCAGTTTCAAGTGTGGGTTTCAAATTCCTCTCTCTCTTTCCAAACCACACTTTTCCTTGGGAAATGAATTGACTTTCCCGAAGCAAAATTCTGCTTCTTCCTCACTGGAATTTCTTATTCCAAAGGTCATGGGAGAAAACCAAAATTAGTTCCAGTGCTTGAATATGCCAAAGAGAAAAGCATAACAAAGGCCACAAAAGTCAAGTTCTGTCCATAGCCGAAGCCAACGCAGAGACATCACTCATTGTCATTGGTTTGGTTCATAAAATATTTGTTCATTACTCCCCATGTGGACATATAGTGAACAATTTTTTATGGGTCAAACCGGAAGAAGCCAACGTGAATATCACTTGTATGATTCACAAGATACTTATTCATTACTCCCCATGTGGACATATAATGGACAGTATTTTGGGCTAAAAGACCCGTTCATTACGCCCCTTGTGGCCATATAATAAACGGTGTGTTGTGGCCTAAAAAACCCGTTCATTACGCCCCTTGTGGCCATATAATGAACGGTGTTCTATGGGCTCAAAATTTACCCCTCGTGGTCTTCAAAATTAACGCAGAGATGCTGTTTATTTGGCTTGCAAATTGCATGTTCATTACTCCCCATGTGGACATATAATGAACGGCATTTTTGGCAGCCTAAACAACCCGTTCATTACGCCCCTTGTGGCCATATAATGGGCAGTGCTTTACAGCTTAAAAAAATTCCTCTATACAGCCATTATTATGACTCCCTTTGAGGACTCAAAATTTGCGTTGCGGCGTTTTAACACGGCCCTTATGGCCTCAAACTTACTGAAATTTGTTTGAAAAATCAAGCCACTAACGGCTTCAAACTTTTCAGCAATTTAAATGGTACAAAACCTCAGTGTTGAAATGGCTTAAGAGGCAGTAAAAATATAGCAAACATAAGTGCTGTATTTTGATCCTTCATTTGCCGGCTATGGACATATAAATGCACTTTGTTGAAAACAGGTGCACAAAGCCTAGTAATGTATGGATGGTTTGTTCATATTCCATCATAAAAAAAAAAACTGTTACATTTGTGACAAGTCAATTAAAACATTTGGCTATAATAAAATGCTTCCAAATTCTTGGAATCCACAGCCCCACATTAGCTTTTCAAAATATGAATCAACAGCCTATAAAACTAACGAAATATGGCTGCTGTGAATTTACTCTACTGCTATGGGAAACACCAAAAAATGAAGTCAAAGTGTTTTGCTTCCTAGTTATGCAGAAAATGCTGTTTGGAAAGCTACATTAAAAAAAGGCTTGAGGCCTAATTAATTAGAACTACGGTCAGACTTGATTCCGAGTCAAACTCGGATACGTAGGCAACCCATTCAAATGGGTACAGTAACAAAAATTGTAAACCTTAAATGTTCACTAAAAATCCACCACACAAATAAAGATTCGGGATTGGCATATGAATGATAAGGGAGTGGGTGCCAACCTAGTTGGGATGTGCTCTTTTTATAGTGATGCCGTAATCCCTAATTTTATAAGTGAATCTCGAAGGTTCATCAAACTACCAAATGAGCCGCAAAGGCTTGGTAAAAATAAAATCACACAAACATGAACTACGTTTGGCTTGATCCCAAATAATGGGTTAGGCAGCCTAGATTTTATATTTAGGTTCAGCCCCTAAAATAAAATAAAACCCGATTCCCCTTTTCCTTTAATTATGAAAAGAGTTTTAAAAAAATAGTTGGAATCAAAGGGTTATCGATCTTTTGAATGAAAGATGTAATTAAAAGATATTTTATATCTTGAATGGATCCGAACCAATTAATAAAAACTCGTGTGTTTTATTTTTATGCGAGTGAGATTGTGTTTAGCAAATGGGTCAAATTTTTGCCTAACACTCAGCATAACATTACAAGGGCATGTGCTCGTAACCGATTCTGATCATGACAAGTGACGTCAGCCGAACGGCCTATAACACGTGTCGTTATCCTATTGGGAGTATGTGCTCGTGATATGTTCTCCTGTGCCCGTCATGGTGACGTCATCCAAGCTGTTACGTCATGTGACTAGCACGATTGTACATGGGGAGCAAGTCAAGGATCACCTATATAAGGTAATGTTCAGCAAGAGAAAAGGGTACACACATTCTGCTACTCAAATCCTAGATCTGAATTCTTATCTCTCCTTCCCCCTGATATACTTACTTGACCGTCGGAGGGCCGGTATGGACTCTACGGTCCAGTACGGTGGTGGTAACGTGGGTGCTAAGTGTGCAAGACTTGGAGCTCAGGCAAAGGGGAGTTCAAGGAAGCAGTTTATCTGAATTGAGAGTGGACTGAATCGAGGAATTGTAGCCCCACACTTAACAACACCTATGCCTAGAATTAGATTTGTTTATGTTCAAAAGGAGTGCCAGTATCAGATACTAACAAGAAAAATAAGAAGCCAATTCATACCTCAACTTCTCTTATCTCATACTGATCTGTCCGGCTCAAAATCACGAAGTTCACTGTTTCAAGATCTGGAACTGGAAAAAAATAAATAAATAAAAAATAAAAACCCTATGATTACAACAACTATAAGATGAAACCTCGACCAACTTCAGTCCCCACCAAAACAACATTTGTAAGTAAAAGGGAACTATAAAATGACCTGCCATCAAAGCTTCTTCAAAATTACGACTCTCAAACTTCCGTGGAATCACGTATTTCGCAGTTTCAGTCGCCAAATCCATCAAAACTACACATATATACACGAAAAGTCCATCTGAAAATCCTTTTAATACGTAAAGAGGCACAGAGCCTTAAAATAGAGTGAACCGAGAAATTGAAATCAAAATCGAAGACTGAAAATTTACGTCGCTGAGAGAGAGAGAGAGTTTGGGCGGTGAGAGCAACGACGAGAGAGAAGCGAGCGTCGAAGGGGGACATGCTTGCTCTTCTCTGTGGAGTAGTGCTGATGGAGCTTCGGTCGGAGGCCATGGACTTGAGACTGGCGGTGGAGGTGATCGATAAAGGTTTCATTTTGGGGTTTGATAATTGTGAAGATTGATGATGAGTGATGATATTGATAGATGGTCTGCTGACAAGCATTTACGGGAGGCCGTGTCATTGTCATCACATTGTGTAAGTTAACTCCGTTAATCGCGGCTCTAGGGGATTCGGGGGCGCTGCTGCGCAGCAGATGCGTGGCACGGTGCCATGCGCCCAAAACGACGCCGTTTCGAGGCTTAAAAACGCAGAAATTTTTTTTTTGCCAAAACGACGTCGTTTTGCCTTCTAACCTTCAAAACCCCAAATTCCATCGAGCAGCAGCTTCTTCCCCAAACCCTTGTACTCCAAATGGAAGATCTGGTGGACGGAGGAGCCGACCCCCATGGAAACTCTGCCACCGACCGCCGTCATAGCCACCGCCTTTTCACCTCCGGCCCCACCCGCAACCGATGATGGCGCACCACCGACGCCCACAACCGTTGATGGCGCACCGACCTCGCCTAAACCGTATGCTCCTATCCCTATCTTCGATTCGTACGAACTCTATCATTCATTCCCCTTCTTATTTCCGTGAGTTTGAAGACCACTGTTTTGGATTTGTTTTAAAAAAAAAAATTTTGAAGGCATAGGTCTTGCCAAATGAATGATTTGCCTCATTTCAAGCCTGGTGGAAACTTTATTAACTTATGCAAATGCATCATTGTTCGTCTTTGGAATGATGCTGATGTTTGCTCATTGTCCTCAACTGCACGAGGCGGGCTGGAGTTGTATTGGCAGAGGTGGAGGACGAGGAGGATGAGGACGATGATGAAGACAATGAAGAAGAAGAAAGTGATCGATGGAATTTAGGGATTTGGGGTTTTGAAGGTTAGAAGGCAAAACGACGTCGTTTTGCCAAAAAAAAATTCTGCGTTTTTAAGCCTCGAAACGGCGTCGTTTTGGGCGCATGGCACCGTGCCACGCATCTGCTGCGCAGCAGCGCCCCCGAATCCGGCTCTAGGATGTGACAAAATCAGAGTGTAATAAGTCTTCTTTTTCCCCTGCCTTCCGAATTCATGTACTCCAATAGAATTTTTCGAGAGAGATTGGGGTTTGGATTTCATGTACTACTCCATCCGTTCCGAATTTCTTGTCCATTTACTAGTATGCGTGTTATTTTTCAATTTATAATTTTTTTTTGTAATTTTGAAAACTTTGTTAACATTATTAATCGAGAACTATCAAATGAGATCGATATTGAATATATATATATATATAGCATTACAATCCGGATCCAATCCGGACACCCGGACCTAAGCTATATCCGGACACTAAATCTCAGCCGTTGGATCGCAACCAACGGCTCTGATAAAAGGATGATTCTCGCGGGTTAAATGGTACACGGGTCCGGGTAAAAACTCCTCGCGGGTCGTCTATTGAAACCAAACGGGTCATTCTTCCCCTATACACTACTGGAAAGAAGAGAGAGAGAGAGGAGAGGCGATTCACCATCGAAGAGAGAGAGAGAGACAGATCGCGATTCGACAGAAGAAATCGAGGTCGAAGACGAAGAAATCGACTTTCCCAGGTTCGAATTTGTCTCTCCCTCTCGTTTTTCTGTTTGGAACAGATCTAGGGTTTCAAAACTAGGGTTCAAACTTGAAATCTAGGGTTTCGTTCGAAATCTCTCTCTCTCTCTCTCTCTCTCTCTCTCTCTCTCTCTCTCTCTCTCTCTCTCTCTCTCTCTCTCTCTATCTATCTCGTTTTTCTGGTTGATTCTGTGATATTAATTGTTTTCACAATCTCTTTTGGGGGCAAATTTGATCTGGTGACATCTCTAGTGAAGTGAGTGAAAGATATGGTGCGTATCTCTTTGTATGGTAATTATGTGTGAAAGATGTTTCATTGACAGTGCTTACAATTTCCTTGGAACCAACAGTTGGCAAAACATCGAAGTTATAAAAAAAAATTAGTTGCAATCTTTCCAAATTTTTGAAAGAGAAGTTAAAGAAAGAGTGTTTCGATGCAGTTCTGATCACTAGTAGTATTCCTTTTCTTTTTCAGTTGAAGAGAGATCCAATCCTTGACTGGGCTTTCAAAACCATTACTAATTTTGTGATAGCCAAAGGCATGAAATGGGTTATAGCTATTGGTAAATCTGTTGATTTGTGGAAAGACCGGTGGGTTGGGGATAGGCCTTTGGATATTCTATTTCCTGGAAATCATAATAATCAGAGTAGAAAAGTGGCTCATTTAATTGTCAATGGAGATTGGGATCTCCAGTATGTTATCCTCTGCTGTTTATGACATTATAAACAAGGACAGTGCTGATCTCTCAGGTTGGAAATGATCATGGAAAAGCAAAACCCCGGCCAAATTCACCTTTCCTCTAGCTTGTTTTTCATATAATCTTCCTCTCTAACATATTTTCATTGGTTCTTTTTGTTGCAACAATAATGCTTCTTTATTGTTTCCTTATGCATTGTAAAACCTGTTTTAGGATTTGTGAAAACCTGTTTTAGGATTTTCACTTCCTTTCTTTTGCCACAACAATGCCATAATGGGTGGTTTTCATTGGTTGTAATCTTGGGGTTTATACAACGTGGGCGGAAGCTAAAGTCCAGGTCGATGGATATCCAAGGAACGACCACAAAAGATACAGTACGTTTGACGAATCCGAAGAAGCGTTGTGTCGATTTCATGAAGATAGATACTACGGTAATGGCATTGGACGTAACCAAACCCAGCATCAATACCTTTTGTTTGTGCTTCGACTTCGGCAAGGCCGGCATTGGAAGATCAAAACCCATTGGAGCGCGAGGCCAATGTTCGAACAATACCTTTTGTATAATGTATAATTGGAAGGGATGGAAAGTCACATAACGCCAGAATGATATGTATAATTGCTTAAAAGAATTTACTTAGTGTTTTTGTATTCTAAATTTGGGTTTTGAAGTCCACTTATGTGAGTTTGAGAATGATGTGTCAAATTTGGGTTTCTATTCCATTTTCTATGTCCCATGCATTGGGTGGATGCTGGAGATTCTAAATGAACAATTCATGCACTGAGAGAGAGAGAGAGAGAGAGACTCCAAAGAATTTTAAAAAAGCACAAACACCGCCACAAAAACCTTGGTCCCCATTACGCCATTACAGAAGCTTGGAATCCACCTACAAAAATGGGAAAAGAAGGAAAAACAGAAATCCTTCTACAGATTGTACATCCAGATTGTGCATCCACAAGAATGCACCAATAGCAGAAAATTAAATATCAAATTGGACTCAAACAAATCACCACGTCTAAGTCTTTTGTCCGAGTCTTTTGAAACGTAGCCCACACCATACAAAACAGTAGCAATTCAGACTTCAAACCCATATAACCATTCAGTAGCAATTCAGACTTCCATATAACCATAAAAATTGGATATTTGACCAATTATAACCATTCAGAAACACACCACCACTTGACACATAGCACCACCACCATTATCTTTGGTATTTTTCCAACTTGAGCAAGTGTATGACCCGATCAAACAGAGAACAAACTGACATAAAAATCTCTAATGCTCCCATCTAGTTTCACATAAACTAACTTAATACAGAAAACAAACTGACTTAACAGTACTCAACATAAACAAACAGCAATGCAGCAACAATTAATCCAGCAGCAGCCCGATCAAACAGCAGCAGCAAGCAATTCAAACATTTCCAGCAATTCAAAGAGCAATGCAGACTTCAGGCAGATTTCAAACAGCAGCAGCCCGATCAAACTGTTACATACCATACCAACCAGATTAAATAGCAACAATCAACACAGAAAATGCGTGTCATCAATTACACCACTGGCCTCACAGTTCTGAATTTCATTAAGAAAAAAACACAGAAACAAACAACATCAACCAACTGTCAAACCAACATAGTAGAAATTCAGACTTCAAACCCAGAAGTTCATCAAACATAAATATCAGACTTCAAATCAGACAAGAATACAATAACCAGCAGTGCAGCCGCTGATGATAACCAAATTCCCATGTTCGAACCGAATAGCAAATCAAATAAAAACCCTAAAATGTGCTTGTTCGAACAAAAAATCCTTTGTTTCGAACAGAGAGAGGGACCCTCTTCGACAAAATCAACACACACACACAGATAACTTTCGAATTAAATTGCAAATCGACAAAAAAAAAAAAACCTAATTCGTCTACATACATCGAAACCCTAGATCTGTTCGAACCCAAAAACGAGATAGAGAGACAGATTCCAACCACAAACGAGAGATTTCTATCCAAAACATGGACCTTTGTTCGATTTCGAACCAGAAAAAGGGTCTCAAAACCTTAGTTTGAAACCCTAGATCTGTTGCAAACAGAAAAACGAGAGGGTGAGACAAATTCGAACCTGGGAAAGTCGATTTCTTCGTCTTCGACCTCGATTTCTTCTGTCGAATCGCGATCTGTCTCTCTCTCTCTCTTCGATGGTGAATCGCCTCTCCTCTCTCTCTCTCTTCGTTCCAGTAGTGTATAGGGGAAGAATGACCCGTTTGGTTTCAATAGACGACCCGCGAGGAGTTTTTACCCGGACCCGTGTACCATTTAACCCGCGAGAATCATCCTTTTATCAGAGCCGTTGGATGCGATCCAACGGCTGAGATTTAGTGTCCGGATATAGCTTAGGTCCGGGTGTCCGGATTGGATCCGGATTGTATAACATTATACATTTAAAAATATAATAATTTTTTTGAGGTGCAATGAATAGTGCAAGTGACAATAAATATGGGACAAAGGGTGTAAAATTTCCGGGAGATGGGGGTTAAATTGGTTGCAGCTGATAAAATACTCCTATCGATCTTTTGGCTTTGCCAAAGGCGCAAACTGTTGATTAATGTTCAGGAGTTGATCCGCCCTGCTTGCTTTCTAGGTATGTCCACTTCTTTTTCTTTTTTTTTTCTTTTTTTTTTTTTCCGGCCGGTGTTCCTCCTCTATTTATTATTTACGGAATAGCATCACTTAATAATGGACTCATCACTTTGAAACATGTTTTACCCATAACGATTTCATTGAATATGTTCGTTCATCTAGTGATCTGTAAGTATGGCGGAATGGTTTACAATTTAGGATAGAGCTAGCTAGAGACAATTATAAGGATGCACGCATGGGCTCTTACAACCGCTTAATTAATTTTCAGAGCAGTATGCATGCCAATTTATTATAGTTCATCATCCGGTGCAGCAGCTTCACTATTTTGTATAGACATGGGACAACTCCCTTGGTAATTCCAAGGTTATTTATTGGAGGTTTTACGTTTGTAGAACTTATTTTCGGGGCTAAACAGGTGTTAACAAATGCTGACGCAGTAAATAAAACCGTTTATTTTATTCATATTCATCTGTTGGGAAACCGAGTAAAAATCAGTACGTATAATTGGAATCGGTAGGTGCTTAACCCAAAAATTTAGTTTTTGGCTTCAATATTCTGAGACTCGAGACTTGGATTTGTAGATCAAACACTTATTATTATCCGGTTGAGCTAAATTTTTGTCTGATTTCCTAAAACGTTAATCTATAATGAAGAAGACATTATAAGCCTAGCCCGCGTAGCTTGGTTAGTGTATCATTCTTTAACTACTATCAGCAAACAAAAATTCCAGGAAGAACATCAATATTATTGTCAAATGTATTACACTGGAACAAACTTAATTATCCACCACTTTCAACTTATACTCAGCTTAATTTTCTCTGTGCAGTGCACTCATGAGAAGTACGTACACCTAAAAAAAACTAAGTACTGGAAAAAGAAAAAGAAAGAAAGAAAGAACATAAACACAACACAAGTCTTATAAACCAACACTCTTCCTGTTTTTTTCTCTTTCTCTCAGTTTCTGTTCATTAATTCAATATCATACTTATGGCACCCAAAGAAGACGGGAGCCGAAAAAAATCTCCAGCCATAGACTCTGCGAAGATGAGGACACTGGGTTTTTCTGGCAAGGGGAAAGCATCGCGAAATGTAGATACCATGGGAACAGCATTGGAGAGGTCGGATATAGGTAACAAACAGTTGGCCATAAGGGCATTGTTGTTGGTTGAAGTAGTGACGTAGCTCTCCCAGTTATAATGGGGTGGAGGGATGGTGCTGCAAACCTCGAAATCGATCTCGAAAAGCTCCTCTTCTTCTTCTTCTTCTTCCTCTTCTTTTTGTTCTTGTTCTGTTTCCGTGTTAGTGGCATCTGATATGCTTTGTCTGGGCCATGGAGAATACTCCTGATCAGCCATAGCCACGGTGGTCTCTGTTGCAGTACTTGGAATGATAATATATATGTATATATATATATCAGTATGTGGGCGGCCGGGTACTACTGCATGTGTGTGTGATTGTAATTGTAATTGTATGTTCTTAGCCTGCTAGATTGTTATGGCATTTATACAGTCCAGTGGTTTTTTGGTACGTGAGTGGGGACATTAAAATTGGGAGGCAGCTAGGTGGTAAGTAGCTGGACCGCAATTACTACTCCAATAAAATACTAATAAAGGTGCAACAGCGACAGATATGATCACAAAGTCATAACCAATCCAAATCTAAATTAAGACTTTTAACCCGACAGAACAGAGAGGTCAACAAACAATGTACGTAGTTGTTTGGACAAATTTAACAGAGGAACCCCAAGGGAAGAAGTGGCTTTGGACGTTGCTGACTTTGGCTGCCAAAACTACGGGTTGATGAATGAGTAGATAATTGAAAGCCCCCTCCCCTCGTCTACCAGAAAGAATTTTGATTAATTTATAGTTTATGTTTATGAAATGACCACAATACAGAAGAACAATTCATTTCCTTAATTTTATAATTAGACCTTATTCTTTAATGTATTTTATATCTCATAAAATCTAATTTTGATAAAATCTAACATTCTCAACGGAATATTTTAGCAAAACTAGATTTTATCAACACTAGATTTATCTCACAAAATCATTTATAAAACACCTTCGTTGAGGCCTAGTTTCCAAAAAAAATTAGCAACCCATTTGCTAAAATCAACATGATTTTAGCAACTGAGTTGCTAAATTTTTTTGGAAAACTATTATGTTAATCCATTGGAAAAACAATTTCATTTTATCAAAATTAAAATAATGATTAACATGTTACCGTCTCTCTTGTATTAGTGGTAACTCTTGAAATTTTATCTCGTGGGCTCATATTAAATTTTTTTACAAAAGTTCAGAATGAAATTAAGTTACCCTGTACTAAATGTCTGTTCAAAAAAATAACAAAATAACAAAACTGTACTAAATGACATTATACAAGGAAAATATTCATCGGAATGAGAGTAATATGAGAATATGAAGTCATGTTTTGCAAACACGTTTTTAAAAAAGCACTCACATTCTGTGTATATTTCGATGTAAGCTTTCTTGCGCATAGTATTTTTGTTTCATTAATCCTGCTCTTTGCTGTCATTTGCAAATCTAGGACTCTCCTAGATAGAGTTGAGGCTGAATTAAACTCTATGGCCTTGTTGGGTTTGGGTCTCAATACCCAAAATTAAATTTTTTATCGCTATTTCCCTCCAATCATTATCCTTATTTCCAATCATTACCCTATATTTTCAATCATTTCTCTCTATATCTTTCTTCAATCATTATCCCATATTTCTCTCCCCACTCAAAACCAAAACTCAAACCAAACAAGATCTATTTCTCTCGAGCTTATTAATTTGCTTTATTTCTTTCCCGATTATCCCAAAAACTCTATAAAAAAGATCTTTCGTCAATGGAGTAGTTTCAAGGGACAAGGTGCTCACGTTCACATATCCTCTACACTTCAATATTCGTGCAAACTCTCTCATACTGGTCCAAAAACACTTCTATCCAATATCCATGCTTTTATAATTAATCCATAAAAGCCACATAATCAAGCTTGTTATTCAACACACCAAGCACTAAGGGATCAATGTGGGATGATCCCATAGCCCCATCGGCCAGCCTCTTTATATTTAATTTATTCCTTCTATTTTAGACTAGCCCTTAATTTGTTGTTTCAGATATAATAAGAAACACCGGTCACTAGAACATGTAGCGGACGCTAGATGTTGTAATATGTAAGTGTCGGTCGATTAACCTTTGAATGACGCTAGATGATTTTGTGCACTAATATAACGGATTAAAAGTTGTGTTGAACGAATGCGGGACAATGGAATAAGATTTGCTTCCAAAAGATTTAAAAAAAATACACATCCCAAACAAACACAGCCATCTATTAATTCAACCCCCAATAAAAATAAAGGATCTAAAAGGTACACTCAACACAAGTCGATACATAGTACTCCTAGTACAGCTCCGTATATTACTCGAACTGCCTGCAGCATTAACTTGAACATTTCGATTCTTCTAAATGTAACCCCCCGAAAATGAAATGAAAAAAAAAAGAAAAGTAAAGTAAAGTGGTAAAGGAGAGACCAAGATGGGGCCCATGATATTGTTAGGGCCCACTGCTCAGGACTTGGAGGATCTTGGGCCGAAAGTGGAGTTGAGGTTGAGGTCTAGAATAGAGTTTGGGCCCCCAGTGACATTTGGGTGAGGCTTGGAGAGCTTCTGCTTAAGCTCGGAAAGAAGTGCTTGATTCTCTTGGTTGAGCAGCTCTGCTTTCTTCCTTAGCCTCTCATTCTCTTGCATTATGTAGCAGTTTCGCATGTAAAGCTCTGAGTTAACTCTGTCCATCTCTACAGTGAAAATTAATTTTTTAATAATAGCCGTAAACCTGAATTCCAAACCGAACATAAAACATACTTTGCAAATTTTTCTAATCTAACATGAAATCCATTGCAGCAATGGGGTTTCTGGAAATTTTACAAGGGTATGTAAAATTTATTGCAACTCTACTAGCTCAATTAATCAATAATATACACAAATTTTCATAAAAATTTGAATAGCACGATCAAAAAAATAAAAACATACATAAGATTTGTCCTTGATGAGTCTATTACATATGTTGTATTGGACCTGGGAACCCTTCAGCACACATCATAGCGTCCATCTCGAAAATCAATGGTCCGGATTCACTGAAACTTTCTTAGCGGTAAGAGTCTACTTTGACCGGTAAGAAAGTGTTTGCGAATCCAGACTATTGAAAATACTTTTGGACGGTTGAAATGTTGTCATGTTGCACTACACGGTACATCGCATTAACTGCGCTGCAAGATCCCAGCTTCCGTATTAATACAGTAATTTCTTTGAGAAAAATTGTGACACTTTTTTTGGCACGGATCTTTTTGAAGATATGCTATTCGTTTTGGAAGATTCTTTGACTTACCCTTTTCTTAAAAAATCTCGAGTATTAATACAATCAACAAGAGTTATCGTAGAAGACGAGGCAGGAGCCATACAATTCAAATTATAAAAAGATTGGAACCAAACACAAGAATGTGGGCATTGCTAAATCTACAATAAAGAATCAGTACAGCAACGGCGCTCTAGTTAGAAAAATGCATCATATAGAGTTTTCGAAAAGAGTGACATTTTGAAATATGAACCGAAATCAAATCTGAGTATCAAGTTACATTGTGTTAGAAGAACTTTAACCTTATTTCACTTCAATAACCAAACCTATATGCAAATCCAAGTAGGTACATGTATTGGAAACAACAAATGCATATATGCAATAATTAGGAAAACATAAGGAATTGGTTTAGCAACTCACCAGAAGTGTATTGGAATTTTGGTGAAAACGGAAGAGGTTGAGTGGTGGAGAGGCCAAAGAACCCACAAATTTATACTGAAATCTCCGAATAAAACTAAGTGGATGAATAAATGAAAAGGCGGAAAGCAATAGAGAGTAAATTTCAAAGTGATCTTCCCTTGCGAGTTGGGACTTAGGGTTTTTTCTTTTATTATTGGCTTTTGGACTTAGGGGTATGCTCTCACCTAAGTCTCAAGTTCGATTCCCTTTACTAGCAAACTCTTGGGGTTACTGGGGCTATGCCTGGTCATATCTCCAAGGCCCCGGTATTAGTCGATGTGCACACAAGTTAGCCCAGATATCCGGTTATAAACAACAACAAAAAATAGAGAGTAAATTTATCCCCAAATCTTATACTTTTAAAAAATGGTTTCTTTTTGCTGACCTCACAATGAAGTCTGGAATAAAGTGACTGACCACACAAAACACAATTCTCTTCATTCACACACGTACATATATGTGTGTGGGCGCCGGAGTAAAATAAATAAATAACGGGCTGGTTTCGGGGACACAATAAAAGTCACAAAAAAAACACTTCATCTCAACCATTGAATCAATGGCTGATATTAGAAAATCAAAAGTACACACTTTCCTCCTCTCCATCTCCTCACCTGATATCTCTCCCCCTCTCATCTCCTCACGTCCTCTCTATCTCTCTCTCTCTCTCCAACGCATCCATTTCGAGCAAATCCATCTACGGCAAGCGCCATCTCCGTCGACCACGATTTACGGTATAGCCGGGGCAACGATCGCTGCCCTTAAAAGATCGATCCTCATAGACTCTGACATAGATATTTTTTTGGAGATGTTTCTCCAGTACTTTTCCACTCCTTCATGCCGTACAGGAACCCGGCGAGTCACCACTTTCCCGGATTCTCTCGCTTACTCATAAAACTGGGGAATCAGACCCACCAAAATTGGATTTGATATCTGTCGAATTGAGTTTCAATTTTAATGAGTTTCAATATCTCTAAATATATAGGTATCATTATTAATTGAGTCCAGACGAACAAATATAAATTAGCTCGTATTTTATTTCAATTTAGGACAAACAGAAACACACACGTCCACTTCATAGAAACACACTCGTACGTATTTTATTTCAATTTAGGATGGAAAAAACATGTTTGTTTTCCCTATATTCGGTGGGGGCGGGATAGGAGCAAATCCCATTGTAGACACGTAAAATTTCTGGCCTATCACAAGCTGCCACGTGTTGCTAGGGCACAAATATTGGCTAATTAAATGTTGTCAAGTGTCACAAGTCAAAGTCAAAGTTTACGGACGAGCCAATCAAATGCTGCCAAGTGTCTGTAGGTAAAAGACTAAGCACGATAAATGGCCAATCAAATGTTGTCACGTGTTTACAAGTCAAAAGTCAAAGATATGTGAAAGGTCCAATTAAATGGCGCCACGTGTCAAAATGATGCAGTAATTTATTTATCAAGTTTGGCCAATTAAATTATGCCACTTGGTGAAATAAATTATTTATCTCATTATATATAATTATCTTTCATAAAATAAATAAGAAGAAAGATATTTATAAAATTCTAATTATTTTCCTTTAAATGAAATAAGGAAATAATTAGAGAGACAAGTATGGAAAGAATTGCAGTATTCCATAAACTCTCCATCTCACATCCTTATAAGTAGAGGTGTTATCTCTCATTGAAGAGGAGATCAAGACATTGAAGCTTCAACAGCTCTGAAGATCAAGCTTTAAAGCCCTTCAGAATTTCTTCAAGTCTTCAAGCATCCAAGCTCCAGAGCTCTGAAGATCAAGCCTCAAAGCCCTTTAGAATTCTTCAAGTCTACATCAAACAAGACGGTTCTTCGATCACAGCCTCAAAGCTCCGAAGAACATTCAGACATTCAAGCTCCAAGCTCTGAAGATCAAAACTCCAAAGCCCTTCAGAATTCCTTGAAGTCATCAACACATTCAAGCTTCCATCAGCTAGCAGAGCTCTGAAGATTCAAGCATCCAAAGCCCTTCAGAACTCTTCAAGTCTACATCAAGCAAGGAGGTTCTTCAAATCAAAGCCTAAAAGCTCTGAAGAACATTCAAGCCACGTCATCATCTTTTTCGCAAATCTCGGGGAAGATTACGCCTTTTGATTCGAGATCAAGCTCTCAAGCCCTCGTTTCAACATTCGAAGAGAAGAATCAGAGGATTATTTTTCTTTCATCACAAATTCATTAGAGATTGTAAACCCTAATTTCTTACATCAATAAAATTGATTTTGGTCAGCATATTTCCGTCTTTTTCGCAGATTCGAAATTTGTGTGATACACCCATTTCTTCCTGGTTAAAGAATTTTTTAAGCAACATAAACTTCTTTGTTGGGTTTAAAGTCGGAAATAAAATATAGTTATTAAAGGAGATGCATGGGATTCTATCAATTAATTTGGACTTAAATGCTACAAATGTCTGCAAATTAAGACTATAACAATGGAGAGAGAAAACATATATACAACAACTATATATAGCGGCATCTACTTGAGACTTAGGCGGAAAAAAACAAATTAACAACCGAGAGAGAGGTGAATGAAAAGGTGTTTCAGTTGTTATAATGATTTAAGTTTTTTCTATCAAGAAAAAAAAAAAAAAGGATTTGATTTTTTTTTTTTTTGGTACTTTCGTTTTTATGTTGATCTAGTTACCATTTTGTAGTAAAATGGGCTCCATATTTACAAATCGTTTTTACACGATCCAACGGTTCACAATTATTTTTCCTCACTTTTTTTGTGAGGGAGCCCTCATAGGAAACTTCTTATACATATTCATATGCATGTTAGTATAGATGAGAAGAACAACTCTTTTCATTGAAGGCAATGAACCGAAAGTAATGGGAGAAAAATATGTGGTAAATCATAATTGAGGAGGAAAACCATTCAAAAAGAAAGTAAAAGCAGATGTTGTAGATTCAGTCATAGGAGAAAAGAAGCCTTCCATGTTTGGTTTGGGGCAAACATCTAAGCGTACTATAAGACCGATGGAGCCGCGATTTTTGCATATGGGGGACGGGCCATTTTTTTGGGTAAAGTAAAGCCCCCAATTTGCTCTCCCGTCGAACCACCTCCATTAATTTAATTTTGATACCGGGGGTTACAAAAGACTAGAAAAGAACTAGGGATCTGGTTGACCATTGGAGAGAGAGAGAGAGAGAGAGAGAGAGAGAGAGAGAGAGAAAAAACTATGGGGTTCGCTGGGGAGGGGATTTGTTGGAGATGGGGATGGCCGGAGTTGGGGCCGGTCGGAGATGGATGTGCCGGAGTGGCCAAAGTGGGAGATCTTGTTGTTGTGAGAGAGAGAGAGAGAGAGAGAGAGAGAGAGAGAGAGAGAGAGAGAGAGAGCGAGCAATTTTAATATTCTAATCTCAACCATCCAATTTAATAGCTGAGATATTGTGTCAAACTTTGTGTTAAAGGTTGTGTTAGTGGAACCGGACCCATAATGTATATATAATTCAATACAATAGTAGGATTTTTTGAAATTGTAGTCCCCCTTCGCCTCCATCCTTTTGACCGTATTTCAGTTCTCATACGAAATCTTATACCAGTAGTGGAAGATGTTGAAGATGGTGATGAAGATGTTGAAGTGAAGGACAACAATACAGATGTAAACGCCAAGGCGAAGGACAACAATGCATAGTCAATAAATGTGGTGGAGGGGTTGGAAGTTGAGCATTTAAGGTTGCATGGAACTCATCCTATGTACAGGGCCGGACCTGATGTTTGGGTTGCCCAAGCCGGATAAAAAATTTGGTTGCCCACTTAATATTAAGTCATTAAAATACGAGTAAAAAATATATATCTACATTACATTGTGCTTTTAATTGGAATTACATCAACAAATTAATATCAAAATGTAATCCCGGTTGTAGTCCTTTATGACAAGAACAATCCGATTCAAAGAAAACAATTTCTCCTTGTATTTTTTGAAGCAAATTTTTCTTGATTTTTAATATATCCGAGAAATTAAACAGATCATGCATGGTATTTTAGTTTTCTAATTTAACTAAAATAAACTTTTATAAAATTTTATACAACTAGAAAAATGAATCAAACATAACAAAATTCTGCTCATACTTGTGCTTTCTCTAACTAATCATGTTATCTACTTAACTCTATTAAAAATACTATTTTAACAATAAAAATTATTTATTTTAAATCTTTTTTATCAAAGTTTGTTGAGTAAAATTATGTTATCAATTTTACTCTCGTAAAAATACTATTTTAACAATAAAGATTATTTATTTTAAATCTTTTTTATCCAAGTTTGTTGAGTAGAAATAAATTATTTTGGTTTATTAATTTTGAATATCTATTTATTTGTGAATTCAATTTGAAAAGTTAAAAGTAAAATTAAAATAAACTAAGAGAGAAAAAAACACTTATAAAAACATTTATGGTCTGCAAAAGAATTGAACCTTGAACTCTAAAACCACTAAAATTTAACACTAGTCTCTAAAACCACTAAAGTATAACTAAAATTTAACACTAGTTGTTTAAGAGTTTTATTTTTATCTCTAACAGTTCAAACAGAAAATAAAACAAAAATATATATCAGTGGCCGAATATGATTCCCCAGGGAATTGAACTCGCGCCTTTTGCTCTCGAAGCACGCACTTACCAGCTGTGGTAGCGTCCAACTTGGGTTAGAACTCGGAAAATTTAATATATGTTATGTGTACCATCGCAAATTTTTTTTTCTTGGTTGCCGAAGGCTTGCTGGGCTTACCCCAGGACCGGTCCTGCATATGTATGAAAGTGAATTGAAGTGGACCAAGTTCGAAGAACCATTGAAAGCAAGAGTAGGGAGGGGGAGGGAACTATATGGGAAGACCAAATAGGTGGTATGGATAATTGGATACTTTACAATCTTGGGTTGCAGACTCTCTGGGCCTTGATGAAGGTGGGTAAGCTGAGGCCCATAAGCATCCAATTATTGTTCGAGCTATTTACAGGCCGCTCCAAAAAAGTGGAGGCCTTCACATCCCGCTCCACTTTTCCGGAAAAAAAGCTCCGGCAACTCCACCCCACCTAAGCACCGTCAGTCCTCTCTCTCTCTCTCTCTCTCTCTCCACCCACCCCACCTAAACCCCAGGGTATCTTATGAAAGTAACTAAATTTAAATCATAGGGTACTGTCACGCCCTCAAATTTAATAATCTCAATATACATAAAATCCACGTGGGACAAGTCCAAAGTCTTATATTTACCCATTTGAATAGTCAAAGTTAAAATATTACATTCCCACTAAAAATAGTCAATAAGTTCTAACAACGAAAGGCCAAATCCCAAAAGCATAAATACCGAGTTTAAGAGTTACTCCCTCCGTTCCATAATATTGGTCCCCTACGAAACTACGTGCAATTTTCAAACTAAAAAATAACGCATCTATAAAATAATTTTTGGATTTTTTCCGCACCGTTTAAAAGTTCACAATGAGATCTATCAAACAAGATCCATATTGATGAACAAATTATGTTCATAAGTACATTATTTTTTAGTTTGAAAATTGCACGTAGTTTCGTAGGGGACCAATGGAATGGAACGGAGGGAGTATTACATTGCCAAATAGTCCTTGTAGCCATTTGTCCCCCATTTCCATTGTAGCCATTTGACCCCCATTTCCTTTTTGTTTTTTGTTTTTCCTTTCCTTTCTTTCCTCTTGGGGTATGCCCCTTGAAGGGTGTACATTTGCTTAGCTTTTTTTTTTTTCTATTTCAAGCTAGTTTTACCAAAAAAAAACAAACAACAACACTACATACACACAAAAACTTACACACAATTTACCCAAACACACACACAAGTGTGTAGGCTCCACACACACTGAATGTGCAGTGTGTGTGGAACCCACACACTTGTGTGTATATTTGGGTAAATTGTATGTAAGTTTTTGTGTGTACCCGACATTTTCCAATGAAAAAATCCGGTAAAGACGCTCAAATGACCAAAGACACGTGGCTTGACCCAACTGAGTATTTCACAAGGGAAGGTGGGAGTTACATTCCTCCATCAGTGTCCTGTCCTTTTGCTATTTGCGAGTCAGAAAACCATGTACTTCAAGCCGAATTTTTGTCCTTGGTTGATTACTCTGTGACTTCAATTCCTCAAGTCTTTTCATACGGTCACAGAGTGCCTTTTCACACGGTCACAGAATTATAAGGGAGAAATCGTAAAAAAAACTACTCCCTCTCTCCCATGGAGTTGAGGGGTGTTTGGCCACCTACTTTTTGCATTTTGATTTTTGCATATTCTACTTTTAGGTGTTTGGCACACTACAGTGAAAACACATTCTGCGAAAATGAGTTTTTGGTTTTTGAGTTTAAAGAAGAGAAGTCAAAAATAGATTGAGAGAAGCATTTTGATTTTTCATCTTCCACTTTTCCCATTTTGATTAACAAAAAGACCTACAGAATGTATTCTACACATATCTTCTAAACACTACCCCTGTTGCACATATCTCTCAAACACTACTCCTGTTTCAAAATGTATTCTGCACATTTCTCCCAAACACTCCTACCAAATTCAAAATACATTTTGACCATAATTCATAAAGCCAAAAAACCAAAAAATCGAAAATGAAAAACTAAAAAGGATCTTTCTATTATCCGCCCATTGGGCGGACGGTAAAACACAAAACAATCAGAATTCTTACATGGAAGAGTTTTCACTGTTTGAATTCTTACATGTAAGAATTCAGATTCTATACACTTTATTGTCCGCTTAATAGGCGAACGGTAGAATACTCCAACTAAAAATGAGGCTCCCAAACACCCTCTTACTCTCTTATTCCATTCTTTCCTCTCCGACAATTCGTGTCCCTTTGCGGAATTCAATATTCAAAATTTTATGCATCTCACATTCTGCTCTTTTTTTACGGTAAATCGAGAGGTACCGATGCCCATGGTACCGATGGCGAACCAACAGCGTCGGGGACCCCGTTGTGGGTCCCAAACGGTCGATCCGAGTTGTCCATTCACTCCAGAATCGAATTCCGAGGGGGTCTACGCGGGAATAACCTCAATCAGACGCTCCTAGATGCTCGATCCAAAATCACTCCATTTCGTTCCAATTTTTTTGAACGAAATGGGTTGATTTTGGATCGAGCACTTAGGAGCGTCCGATTGAGGTGATTTCCGCGCGCACCCCCTCGGAATTCGATTCTGGAGTGAATGGACGGCTCGGATCGACCGTTTGGGACCCACAACGGGGTCCCCGGCACCGTCAGTACGCCGTCTGTACTGTTTGGTCGGTACGACTAGCATTGTTCCTTTTTTTAGCACCCAACCAAAACTCATGACCAAGTAAAAAAAATGGGTAAGGGCAATTTTGGGAGTTAAATATAATCATTCTCAATAAAAAGTTAGATTTCCTTGGAGAGACTAACTTTTTGAGACGGATGGAGTACTAAGGGAAGCATGAGAGAAATTGCAAGTCCATGAGTCAATGTTGAAGATAGTTAAACCACTCATATAGGCACCTATAGCGTTGTCCCCGTTTGATGCACGGGATGATAGAGAAACATTGACTTCGACATTTTTTCTTTGTCCCGTGTACCAAATTCTAGCATTGTACCCGTCCGATATACTTATGAAGGAAAAATGTCTTTCCATTAAATACATTGACATTTTTTTGTTATTTTCTTTCTTTCTTTTTTTTTTTTTTTGGGTTGGTTCAACCCTAATACTGGTTATAGGTTCCACCTAATGTGATGTGCAAAATATGGGCCTATTTTCGTGGGGGTGACCTCCGTAGTGTGGAGAAAATTAATTTGGAAAAAGCAAGAATAAGCACAAAAAAAAAGTAAAAATAAGAGAGAGAGAGAGAGAGAGAGAGAGAGAGAGAGAGAGAGAGAGAGAGAGAGAGAGCTCTTACTTTTAATGAAGGAGGGTTTAGAACAAAGGGATTGAAGACATTTGAGGCTTAATAAGTACAAATGCATCTAGTGTTAATAGATGTGAGGAAATCTAGCCAAATTGGCCAGGTGACGTTTTCCATGGGTTCCTTAAATTTTGTGACCAAGAAAAATGGTAAGGAAAATAAATCTAATTAAGTACAAAACTGAAGGAAATTAATTACCATGGTTCAGAACATCGTGCCTATGTCCACGCACACAAAGCTCCAATTATGACCTCCATCTTTCACATTCATATGTATCACAATCATAGATTGACTAAATGACCTCCATCCTTAACGTGGTTTTTATGTTAGTTGTATTGCATCCATTTTCCTCCTTGTATCACTTCGGAACAGTATTTTTAAATTGGAATACGTAGTGTATAACATTTTTTTTATTTCATAAATTGTATCAAAATACGTATCGTATATTATAAAATTCCATAATAAATACTCTCTCCGTCCCATTTTAAATGCTCCCTACGTATATCCGTGCCATTTTCAAAGGTCAATATCTTTTTATTGGTAAGGTTTTCAAAGTTTTTAAAAATTTTGTCTAATAGAACTAATTGAGATCTATCAAATAAGATCTATATTGCATATAAAATACATTATAGAATGAAAACTATAAGAGTTTTTAAAAAAACACATATAACCGTAGGGAGCATTTAAATTGGGACGGAGGGAGTAATAGTTATAGCTTATAATGCCAAGAAGCTATGTATTGGGTCCGAGCTGACCTCCTTCTGAGCTCGGACCATTAGGCTAGCTCGTCAACATGACGACGCCGAGCTGTTCCGTGAAAGATCATGAGTCTCTTCAAACTGAATCCAAATGGGATCATGGGTCTTCGTGCGGGATCCCTAAGGGGATAAGGAGACTCGTCCGGATCCAACGGGATGAGACCCATCTCTAACGGGAGTCCTGAAGCACTATGACTCTAAAAGGATGAGCGTTATCCTTTAGCAGTAGCAATTCCCAATCTGACAGGGACTCTACTACTCCGATTGCCTATAAAAACAACTAACAAGGCCTCAACCAGGTACGTAACACAGTCCATTCAACATTCCTTACCCAATCATTTAATCTACAAAACGACTGACTTAGGCATCGGAGGCCATTCAGCCGGTACCACACCGGTGCCCTAGTTTTTACCTTGTTTCGCAAGTCATTATCAAGGAGTGACGGAAATTGCTTCATCACTACGTAAATATTTAGAGACTACTATTTGATAACCGGATATCAAAGATGGCCTAACATGTGCTAGTAAATGGGTCAGCTAGACCGGACCCAACCAATACGAGCCGTCCACATGGATAATGGATTCGTGATTGGATTAGTTTAAAAAATGAGAGAAATTATCTATCAATTGGGAGCCCTCTTTAAGTCTAGATTATCTTTTTCTTTTGCATGAGTTTAATAGATTATCTTTATCTATCTATTGGGAGCCCTCTCTTAAGCGAAAATGCTACAGGCACACAATGAACCACACCTCCAACCACACACAACACGTGTCGCGCAGGAAGAATGACACATGTCCTTGGGCCCGCCACTAATCTGACTCCCAAAAAAAAAAAAAAAAACAAAACTAAAGTTATCTTTTTCTCTCTCTTCCCTTATCTCTCCACCAGTCCCCCAAACACAATCTCCTCGCCTCCCTCCCTATCCACCACCACCACTGCCACTTCCATACCCACCACCAGTCCACCATCTCCTCTGCTACCACCATCCAACCCTTGCGGCAACTCCTCCTACGAGACCGTCCTATCCACAACCCGTTTGTCCTCTGTGGTTTTCTAGATCTACGCCCTCTGTTTTCTCCCATCACCACCACTAAAAATCCTATTAGCTTAAGAAAATCGAATTTCACGCTATACTCACTGGTAACAAACTAAAATGAGAACAAATATGATGTTACTATTATTTTTTGAGAGTCCAAAAGCAAATCAAGAATGTTCGGTACATGGAGCTGCAAAAAAATGTTCTATTTTCAACTTCAGTTTTGTTGAATTTTTTTCCTGCTATACCAATTTCAGTGATCAATTTCCTGCTATACCAATTTCAGTGATCAATTTCCTGCTATACCAATTTCAGTGATCAATTTCCTGCTATACCAGTCGGGTTGCGTTTGAGTCGGACAAACAAAAGTTGAGTCGGGTCAGTGCGGGTTGTGGTGGCCGCTGGTGGTGGTTGGATAGGACAGTCTTGTAGGAGGATTTGCTGCAGGGATGGGATGAGACAGATGAGACAGGGGTTGGATGGTGGTAGCAGAGATGGTGGTGGACTGGTAGGGAGGGAGGCGAAGAGATTGGGTTTGGGGGACTGAGGGATAAGGGAGGAGAGAGAAAAAGAAGAGTTTAGTTTTGCTTTTTGCAATTTTTTTTTTGAGTCAGATTAATGACGGGGTCCAAGGGCATGTGTCATCCCTCCTACGCGACACGTGTCTTGTGTGTGGTTGGAGGTGTGGTTTGATGTGTGCCCGTAGCATAGTTCCTCTTTAAGTCAAACAATAGTTCTGCACATATTGAATGCACAAGAAATGATACATTAAAATTGTTTCTCTCATTCTCTCCAAAAATGGCCTCCTGTCAAACATATTTTCTCTCTGAGATTTCCATCTAATATCCCTAGGATTTTTGGAGAGTGGATTACAAAAGTTTTCTCTACGCGATCATGTGAATAGAAGTTTGTGTACATATTCGCAGTTTCGTGCTTATAGAGTCGGTCTTAATTCATCATTCTCAAAAGCTCGAAGTATTCCGTTGCGCTTCATTATGTAAGGTCACGTGATCATTAAGATACTTTCGATAAGATTTAACGGCATGAATAACTTGAGAAGAAAGAAAACTAATATTTTCCTATTCCGAAACGATGTAGGTGTTTCCTATCCCCGAACGACGTTCTACTAATTTTCTATTACAGTTTATTTTAACCAAAATTAAAAAGGAAGATAAATATTTGGTTCACATTTAGACATTTAGTGCCGAGTAATACTCCCTCCGTCCCAATTTTATAGTCCATTTTGGGAGTTCGTGCCACTTTTCAAAGTGTTATATCTTATAATCTACAATGTTTTAGGTGATTTTAAACACTTTGTTTATTTGATTAAATCAATATCTATCAAATAAGATCCATATTGCATATAAAATGTATTACTGATTGAAAGATATAATCGTTTTTTTATCCGGTTAGGATAGAACGAGGGACTATAAAATTGGGACGGAGGGAGTAAAATATTACGAACAAAATCGTCATGCATATGAGAGAGCAAGCGTTCAAATTAACGAACTAAAGTGAGTCAAAATTAGTCTCGTCACGCAATTCAACCCGCGGATAACTATTTGGTTGCCTGGTTGGTAAAAAAAAACTAATTACTCAGTAGCCACGGACACCGTCACGGATCCACAAACATGACACCATGTGACGGTGGCAGCAAGGACTTTTAGGTGCAAGGGTAGTTAAAGTTAAGCAAATGAAAATGGAACCATTGTATTGGCTATATGGAAAGGAATGGAGAAAGTGGGATTAAATAAAATAAAACAAAACAAAGAAGTGGTGGAAACGGGTCTGTCTCTCTCTGTCGTCCCACACCACATGAATCATTAACACGCGGAGAGAAGGAACACCTCGTCAAATTTCTGATATCGCATGTAATATCCAACAATGCTAGCCCAAATGCACACCAACAAATTCCGATCATCCATCTCAAAAATCAATAGTTCAAATTTTGAAACGAATTCTTACCGGTCAAAATGCATTTCAAATCCGGAATGTTAAAAAATATTTTGACAGTCGAAATGTGTTGGTGTACATTTGAGGTACGCGTTGTGCCCATATTATTTTTCATGTATAACCAGAGGAATTGCGCCTATCTCTAAAAGGTGTTATATACACTTTCTACGTACGGAAGGAATCCATCACCTCCACTTAAGGAGTGTTTTAACTAAATAATTGAGTTATATTGTCTTTTTGTTAATATCTAAAAAATTGGATTTATTAACAAAATTTCACTAAAGATAAATAATCCACCAATAAACAGACTTTTTGGATTAATTGTCTTTATTCTCAAAAAATTATTTTTGGTTGGTAATTTTTTACTTTTTAGATTATTCTCGCCGAGACGAACTAATATCAATCCACACAAAAATTGACGCAAAACTAACACATGTGAAACTTTTTTCAATAAGGACAAAAAAAATATGGCCGAAAGACCCCCTAGTGTTACATTAATCCTGTGCGCTTAAGCTGACTCTAACACTTAATTATAAAATTAGAAAAAAGCCAAAAATACGATCTCATGTGATTTGTAACTCAATCCCATACAAAAATGTGAGAATCCATGGAAACTTTCCCTAAAATGGTCCAGGAAAGATAAATCAATGATCCGATTCACATAATTGTCACGTAAATCTGGACTATTGATTTCTCTTTCTTGAACCATTTTAAGAAAAGTTTTTATGTATCCTACTACTCCTTATCCCATATCATCAAATCAAATCAAAGAGATCATAGAAAGTTGTTTCCCATTAGAATCCTCTCATGTCCCTTGAACGGACTAGACGATCCTGTCCAGCGTTTTTCCTAGCCCTTAACGAGTCCTTTTTTAAAGTGGGGACCATTGATATATTTTACTTCATTGAGAACATTAGGCACATCAAAATTCATATTTATAGTAAATCGTTTAATGTGTTCTCATGACACATTTATCTTGAGAAAATGTGTTATTGCAATATTATGGATTAAAGCCCATTTTTCAAGAGATAAATATGTTTCAAAAACACAATAAGCGATATCCGATTAACACGAGGTTTGACATGCTTAATATTCTCGACAAAGTTTAAAATATCAACGGTCTCAATAATCAAATCGGATCTAAAAAAGGGCCGGACAGGACCGTACAGTCGCTTAAAAGGACTGGAGGATCCAGTCGCTTAGGGAAATTATAGAAAATCAAGCCTAGCTAATGAGAAACCCTGACCCTATCTATGCGCAAGAGAAATAGTAATAAAGATTGACTAAATTTGCACCAAGTCAATGAGTCATGATAGGGAATTAAACAACCTCAAAGGAAAGTGGACACAGATTTTCTCATTTCCTTCCACAATGCCGCGTGGAAGTACTTTCCAAGAAACCTCAGTAGAAAGTGCATGGCCTCACCCTTTTTCCTCGTTTCACTCGTCTCTCTCTCTCTCTCTCGACCTATAACACTTAAAATAGTACAAAATATGAAGTGATCTACATGCAAACATACAGAATTAAGCAACAACATAATTCTTTGGCTCTTTGGCTCTTTGCTAAGTGATAATTGAGAGAGAGAGAGAGAGAGTAGCTAGGTAATGGAGGATCTGCCACCGGGTTTTCGGTTCTACCCGACTGAAGAGGAACTGGTTTCATTTTATCTGCACAATAAGCTTGAAGGGAGGGGAGAAGGCCTTGACCGGGTCATACCAGTCCTCTACATTTATGAGTTCAACCCATGGGATCTACCACGTACGTTTCTGCTCTCATCTGCTTGTCTTACGTACACATTTCTAGATCTTAATTCTTTTAATTCGGATACTTACTTTTCCTTAAATAAACTCATCATTAATTAATTCTAGTACCTATATATCTATCTATCTATCTATCTATCTATGTTCAATTCACGGAATATTAGGATTCTCTTCTCCACTCAATTCAACGTCTAATCGAGTTTCCTAGCTATGTGGCATGAGACAGACGTTGAGTTGACTGCGGCGCCGGAGAGAAGCCAATAGTATAGTACTTCCTTAATGGGTGTGTGTATTGTAGCCATTTCATTAAATTATTATATATATATACTACTAGTAAGTAAACTCAACTGTGGATGGATGCAGAATATGCAGGAGCGTTATGCCGCGGAGACGGGGCGGAGCAGTGTTTTTTCTTTATTCCTAGACAAGAGAGAGAGGCCCGAGGTGGAAGGCCAAACAGGCTGACTACATCAGGGTATTGGAAAGCCACTGGATCACCTGGTTACGTTTACTCTTCCACCAACAACAGAGTCATTGGTATGAAGAGAACCATGGTTTTCTACCAAGGAAGAGCTCCAACTGGAAGGAAAACCGAGTGGAAAATGAATGAATATAAGACCATTCAAGGGGAAGCATCATCATCATCAAGCATTAGTACTCCCATTCCCAAGGTCTGATTAATTTGCATGCCATAATTAGATTAGAGCTTTTGTTTTTTTTAACATTAATTACTTCCTATACATACAAAAGTACAAGCTAATTACTAATTAGGATTGGAAGATATTGGAAGATTGGCGATTTCGCATTCCATAGGTTCCGAAAAAGAGAGATGATTTTGGGGAATCAGGCATGAATCTATGTTCTCTAGAAGATCCCTCAAACACCAAATAATTGAAAGTCTCCATTCAAATTCTCTCTTTCTCTCTCTCAACTCGGGAATTATCCCTCACCTCTCAAACCTGAAATATTTTTATTTTATTAGTTGCTTTTACCATGTTGTCTCAAAAATTGCGCAAAAGTACAATTTTGATGCTAACTTTAGAGATATCTTGTAAAGATGCTCTTGTATTGGGAAAAAATTAAGTTACAAGAAATGTGTTGAGTAAACAATTCAAGTTCATGCCGATCAAAAAAAAAAAAAAACAATCAAAGTTCATTATGAGAGTGACCTACTTTATTGCAAATTAAGTTACGCGCGCACACACCATATAAACTTTTTTTTTTATCATTATGATCAATGTGCTTTTCTTAATTAACATTAAATTTTTGTAGTGATAACATAACTTGGTCCCCTTTGTTTTATGGTGAATTCCTTTACCTTGTTTGTTTTGCTTCTTATGATGAACTTTTTGCAGCTAAGACAAGAGTTCAGTTTGTGCCGAGTGTACAAAAATTCAAAATGCTTGCGTGCATTCGACAGACGTCCATCAGCAGAAGCAGCACTTGCGGGTGGCCAAATTGTACAGTACCAAGCTCATGATGAGGCAACAACATCTAATCAGAACCGTCCAATGATGATGGAGATGATCAGGACAAGCTCACCGGACAGTTCGTCCTCAGGAGAAGAACATGGGAACGATCCTTCTCACACTGTGGGAAGTGAAAACTGGGATATGGTTGTGGACAATGAGCCTATTTGGGATTTGGAGCAGCTCAATTGGTTTTAACCCACTGGATCTGAAATGGATGAAAGTAAAGAGCTTAATTTTTGGCATTTCATAAAAAGAAATTAGAATTAGCTAGCTAGATTCTCACTTTTGGGAGATCCTTTCGGATATCACGGGTTGTCCGGTGTGTGATTTGATCAATCACCATTCAACTTATAGTTCTGTAAACAAAATCACCTACAAAGGTTTCTTTATCTGTTTCGTTTCCATAAAAATGCAGTTTGAAGACATAATTACCGTGTCTGATCATCCTAAAGTTTTACTCCCTCCGTTCTATTTTGTTTGTCAATTTTTGAAAATTGTATCCTCGATCAATTGCTTATATCTTCTAACATGAATTTTTTTTAAAATGCAATATGGATTTTTTTTGATAATACTCGATTGGTTCTAAAGTAGTACAAAGTTTTCAAAATCATGCATAATATTATAGATTAAAAGATATAAGCAATTCAAAATTGGCACAGTCTTCTAAAATTGACAAACAAAATGGGATAGAGGGAGTATGTGGTATATAAACTCGATGAGATGAACAAAATGAAACAGTTCGAGTGAAACAACCAGGAGTCGGCCCCACAACCGTCCACACAGCACACAACACACACCCCGCTCCCCTCTTCGTGACGTTCAATTATTTAGGGTTCTTTTGTACATTTCTTACTAGTTCGCGGGCCAAAACATCTCCAAAAACTCCTGAAAAAGTTTTTCGATCAAAATGTCGAATACTCCGTATGACAGTCAAATCAACGATAGCTATAGCAATGCATCTGAATAAGTTGTTCACTCGTTGGTTGACCATTTCGAATGTCTCACTGTCTCAAATCACGTTCCCGTCCAATTTCACCATGTGGGAATAGTAAATTAATCACAGTTTAGATGACAGTAATTTAGAGAGAGAATGGGAATTTGATGCCATGTTCTTGTGCTTCCTAAGTTTGGAACTAACAAGAATATACATGAATGTAATTCTTGATGACAAATTCAATCAAGAATCATATTCCACACTAAGTAGAAACCTAAACCCCCTCATCTTTCATGGGAATCCTAAATTTCTTGCTCAATTCATACAAAAGGAATTAAAATGTTTTGCTTCAATAAATTTTCAAAATTAATAATTGTTGCAATTTTTTATGACAAATTCAACCACGAATCACATTTCCACATTAAGTAGGAATCTAATCTCTCCCATCTCTCGGGCATCTCCCATGGGAATCCTAGATTACTAACTCAATCCATACAAAAAGTAAATGTTTGACTTCAATAAATTTTCAAAATTAATAATTGATTCCTCGTGAATATTACCGAATTAATCCAAACATCGGAAATAATTACTCTGGCATGGGTCAATTAGTAGGAATGTGATTCAGTACTTGTAATAAATTAACTATCTTGAATTTTTTTTAAAAAAAAAATTAGTTTGAAGCACATTTGTTCTTAACTGAGGATTTCTTTGATTGCAGGTTTCTAAAGTGGAATATAGTGTCGTGTGTGTGTGTAAGTGCTTGCGCCCTTGGATTGTATTCCAATGTTATTTCCCCAAGCGTAGGGCTAGGTCGGCGGTAACATAATAACCGGTAAGACCGGGTCGAATCCACGGGGACCAAACGCACCCGACGTGAGAGTTGTCTAGTAAGTGTAGGTTTTCGGCCTTGAAGCGGCAAACTTAGTTTGTGATTTGTTTGGTGGAATTCTCTCGACTTCGAGAACAACTCGGAAGATTAAAAGGACTAATTAATCTAAGGCAAAGTCTAGGGGATTTTAACAACCATGACCAAAGCTAATCCGTTCCTCTCTTGATTACCGGTTTAGGGCATCGTTAAATGCCCCCGAACGAAAGATTTAGATTTTAAAACCATTTACAAGAAAATGTGTTTACCAAAGATTAGGGTTTTTTCGGTTCATTTGGCAAACGATTAAGTTGACATCGCCCTAAGCATCACACGTGCCAAGTAGTCAAGCTCTTGGCTACGTGTGATCAAAGAGATTAACAAACTCAAACGTTGGTACATAAAATGAAACACTAAATCATTGATAAACAGGAAATGAAAGATTTTTTATGAGATGAACGGATTAAACTCGAGTCATGGTGTGTTAATCACCTCAAGACTAAGCCTACGTAAACTACTCACAAACCATAGCAAGAAATAAGACTAGAACTTTGAAGGAAATGCAAAACATAATTTATAAACAAAAACTTATTTTTAATGAAGATCTCAAGTGTACCTACAACAATAACTCTAGAGAAAATCACAAACAACAAATAGAAACTAAGGTTTTTAAGAGAATTAGCTAGAACAACACAAAAACTAATTAATTAATGAAAAGGCAAATATACTAGATTTATAGAACAATCAAGACGAGAGGAACAAGTTTAATACACGGTAAATAAACGGGAAATGAAAGCTTACTTGAGTATTCTAGAGAGAGAGACCTTAAACTCTCTCCAATGGAGGAGGGAGGTGAGAGCAAAAACTAACTAAGAAATAAAAGAGAAAGTTTTTTGAGAAAGAGAGAGGAGAGTGTATATATCATCCAAATCCTCTCTCCATTAAAGTTACATAAAGCACTCACAAATAAGAAAACATTCCATAAAAGGAAAGTGCTAAAAGTGCCCCAAAGTTGCTTTTCGGGGGAGTTTGGATCGATCCATCCTCCTCTGGATCGATCCAGATGTCTCTGGTGAAGAATTGATGAAGTTGGATCAATCCAACCCCTCTTTGGATCGATCCAAAAGGCTCTGTTGGTGATTAATGAACACTTTTGGTTTCAATTTAGGACCAACGTCGTGAATGAATTGGCTGCGTTGTACAGTCAATTGTAAGTTCTAACCTATTATGATCAATCATTAATCCCATTATACAATGCTTGAGTGATGAAGGGGGTGTACGCAACATGCGTATGTAGCCTAGATGTCACGCCCTCGGAATTCAAAGGATAATACATTAAGAAATTCCACGTGGACGGTCAACAAGTCCACGGGCCACGTCAAAGTCCAAGTTTAGTAGTCAAAGTCAACATCAAAGGGTACAATAGTCTATGGGTACCCATTCCCCAAATTGAAATACACGAGTCTTAAAGTTATTACAAATCCAAAGTCAAAAGATTTAATATGAATAAGTTACAAAATCGTCTCTTCAAAATTATAAACTCAAGCTGATGAGGTAACCCCTCTTAAAGCTTTCAAAAGATGTATGCATTCACTTCACTTCATGCACATCCAAGTCATGCTCCGTCCTGGGTACCTGAAAAATGATAGGTTGAGCTCACTAGCCCAGTAGAGAAACGTCTACCAAAACTAAACACAATGAAATGTAGATGCGAGATGAGACATGAGAATGAAAGCACTATATAAGATACACAAGAGTTTACGAGAGTCCAACGAGATACATATAAGTTTATAAATCCCTTGCTACCACCCAAGTGTGCCCAAAGCGTACCCGATACGCGTCCTTTCTCATAAGTGTCCAATTCAGCCAATGTGTCGCGTCAACCATTTATTTAAATTAGATCTTTAGAAATTCCTCGCGACGCGTCCATAGGACGGCCCGAGTATCATTCCGGGCTATCTTTCGACCCCATATAATCTTCCCCTTGGCCAAGGCATAGTTCCTCGCCCATAGGACAGCCCGAGTATCATTCTGGGCTACCTTTCGGCCCCGTATCACAAGTTTCAAGTTCTCATTTCAATTCACATTCATTGGTTTCGCACAAGTGTCGTCATGTCACTCCCAACCTCGGTTCGTCATTCATGTTCACGCATTTCGTCAAAGTCGCCTAATTTGCACATAACAAGTGTAAAGTTGCGTGTGTGTCGCATTAAAAATCAACCCAAGTCACCAATCACGCAAGGATAGGTTAGGGACAAGTTATTCAACGAGTTTTGAGTTATAAGAGATGATTATGCCAAGTATTAACACGAACAAGCGACCGAAATTGACGAAAACAAGTTTTGGTGAGGTGAAGGGGGGAGTGGATCGATCCATGGAATGAGTGGATTGATCCACTGTGGGAGTGGATCGATCCAGAACAAGAGTGGATCGATCCACTTTGTGAAAATTCTTCATCAGAGTGATCTGGATCGATCCGCTATGATGAGTGGATCAATCCACTTTGGTCTGAGACAAAACATAAGGGAGTGGATCGATCCAGTACAAGAGTGGATCGATCCACTATGATTCAAAACACCAACAGGAGGTTGTGGATCGATCCAGAACAAGAGTGGATCGATCCAAGAGCCCTACGAGCAGAATTTTGATAGATTTTCATGGGTTTTCCAATGAGCTTCAATCCAAGTATGTTCATGATCAAATATCAACACAACAAGCTACAAGAGGGTATTGAAACAACTAATTTACATAGAACATCAACAACAAACATGTATCAACCTCCAATCAAATCCATGGAACTAGAAAATGGGTTTTACATGAAACAAGAGGGATTGATCAAAGATGAGTATAATCTACACACCACACACTTCAAAACACTTAGTAATGGTAGAAATCCCCCTACCTCAAAGAGATTGAGCTCCAAGTTGGGGACCAAGCAAAACCCTAACTTCTCCTTGCAAACCCGACCGAAATATGTTGCTCCAAGTGAAACCCATGAAGACCCGGACTCCAAATCATGCGTAGACGAAGTATTTGAGGTTAGAACTTGAGTTTGTGAAGTGTGGGAGGTGAATTTGTGGTGGAATTTGAAGAAATATGGGGAGGGAGAAGAAAGAGAGGCTGCTTGCCTCTCTTAGAGAGAGAGAGATGTGTTTTTTTTTTTTTTTTAAATCAGCCCCCAAGTGTATATATCCCTCTTGACTTGCACACACATACCCCCCCTAAGTTTCAAATGTGTTTTAAATAAACCCAAGTGCAATTGCTAACTACACATTGACCCACTTTACATTTTAAAACCTTCCTCATATTATCCCAACGTTATTTTTGGAAAATGATTTAGAAACACGGGTCCTTACACTAGAGGTGTCAAACGTGCCCGCCGTGCCATGTCGTGCCGTGCCGTGCCATTTTTCTTCATTCGTGCCATGCCGTTTTGTAACCGTACCATACCGTGCCGTGCTGGCCCATTTACTTAATCGTGCCGTGCCGGCCCGCTTACTTAATTGTGTTGTACCGTGCCGACCCGCTTAATAGTTTGACTCGTGTCGTGCCCATTTACTTAATCGTGCCGTGCCCTTTTTTAATCGGGTTGTGTCGTGCTGACCCGCTTACTTTTTTTTTGAAAAGCAGAAAACTTTATTAATCTCTGAAAAAGTTACAAAGATTAAAAGGGAAGAAGGGAAACAAGTTGCGAATACAGGAGAAAGAGTCAACCGCTAAATGGAACGAACCACTTCAGACCCCAGGTTAGCGAGAAGCCAACCCGCTTACTTAATCGTGTCGTGTCGTACCGGCCCGCTTACTTAATCGTGTCGGGTCGTGCCGGCCCACTTAATCGTTTAACTCGTGTCGTGCCGGCCCGCTTACTTAATCGTGTCGTGTCGGCCTGCTTAATTCTTTATTTCGTTTGTTATGTAAATAAGAAAAAAAACAAAATAATTTTAATTAACTTATTCTTTTTATTGATTGTTGATATTAAATTCTAACACCACACAATTGAAAAACTAGACAAATTAAAAAATCTTTCAAACATATATCCCATACTAGGTGGGACCCGTTGTGCTTCGCATTTTGGTGAAACCCGTTAGTTGCATTTTATATAGTTTTGATCTGTTTGATAACTTTGATTGGTGATGGGAAATACTCAAATACTTCTGATATATCATATTCTAAAAGAATAAGTCCAAGTTATTTCAAAATTCAAATGAAATAACAGAATACTTTCAAATTAGTTGCATTTATTTTCTTCTTTTAGAAGCAATCAATTTCTAAATGGCTTGTTAATCATAATTTTCCAATTTCCAGCATAACTAGTCGAAATTTTGCTTACAAATATGTGCAAGGCTCATTGTCAAAGAGTGGATTCATGAGATTGCAAAATGGCACAAGTAGTGAGCCAGAGCGTTTGGAATGGAACACTACCGGCTTCTTTGTACACCGCGGATCAAACTCAGGGATATTACATCACTTATATAGTTGTATCATAAATCAAATAAGTATTATGTTATTATGGAATACTACGAATTTCAAGCACTTACAATAGCATAAATAAAAGCAAAACAAGTTGCTAAACTTCAAAACCGAAAGCTAAGCCTAAGAGTACTTCTTTGCCTCAGCAAGTCAACATCAATTGATCCAGCCATCAAAACCAGAGATCAATTCTAAACACCTGCACTTGCACACAAACACAAACAAACCGGAGATCAATTCTAAACGCATAATTGAAAATGGAAGTGAAATTAAAAA